>JAFBJR010000182.1:776864-1130058 GCA_016785285.1 Brachirus orientalis
GCACAATTTCTTTTAGGATGGCAAAAGATAGTTAAAACAAAAAAAGCCTACAATTTCTTTTTGTCTTTTTGTGTAGATGTTCAGTTCACTTCTGTATGATCAGAATCATCTCTCCATTACTGACTTTGCCATATGCAATTGTAATATTATGCAGGGAGTGAAGTAAAAACATAAACTATTTGACAGAGCAAATTTTTAGAATGGGTTTTACAAACAGTATACTTTAAAACCTAGGATGAATATACAGAATATGCTGCCAAACAATGAAGGGAATATATGACGACAATAGTAATAATGATAGATAGATAGATAGATAGATAGATAGATAGATAGATAGATAGATAGATAGATAGATAGATAGATAGATAGATAGATAGTGTTGCTCTAAAGGTGCAGTCTGTTTTTTTTTTTTTTTTTGAAAGAAAGGGCCTCATTACACAATCAGTCATGTTTCCTCTGCATGAGCTTCAGTTTATTTGTCACACTTTCTCACACATAAAGTCAGACCATTGTTGTTGTTGTTTTTCTTGAAACTAACTTTAGCTGGATGTCATGTCAGTGCAGTCCCTGTTTTAGGTAGAGAAGCAGTGTGCATATGGATTTATAGGTTTTTTTCCTCTCATGAAATAAACTGTGCAGTGAGGAAGAGATAAAGGAGGGGGATTACAACACGTTTTGTAATCGACAGTTGTGCTTGATCCTGGTCTAAAACAGCTGAAACACAAGGACCCATAAAGAGCTTACATTTCCTAACACCAACACACTAACATGAGCACTATCAGCTGTTTGGGAGCAAATGTGCTTATATTATATATATTTTTAAGACTCATATTAGCCTCAGTGATTCAATTCATTTCATCACAATCACTGATTTCATTCTTTAAAATAGTCTCAAACACAGAAATGGGTATAATATAAAAGGAGTGTGTGTGCTCGTCAGCTGGCCTCAGCATCACTGCTGCGGCCTACGTGTGCAGGCTCCGTCTGATCACAGGTCCTTGAGGTCCTTCTGGATGCCCCACAGTGTGTCAGCGCTCTTCCTCAGCTGGGTCACCTCATCATCTGTCAGCGTCATGTTGATGACACTGCTCACGCCGCTGCTGTTCAGCACACAGGGGAGGGACAGGAAGACTTCTTCACCGATACCATACATGTCCTGAGGAAACACACGCGCTTAGGTCAGAAAGACGCTCAAATCTTTATATTGTACGCAGGAATATGGCCGTATGGGACGTGATTAGAGCGAAACAGTTAAAGGAATCATGCAACGTTTAGCTGAATCCTGTACCTGTATTTTAATTTTTAAAATACTCGTGTCCTTTCTTTCAATCTAAACGCCAATGATCACAAAACTGACATAAAAACAACAAAGCTGGTGGTGGCCTAAGACTTTTATTTCTTTAAAATAAATAATAAATAATAAATAAAATTTATTAGCAATTTTATAGTCTTTGATGACCTCTTAAAGTTGCGTTACACTATAGTTTTGCTTTTCACACCTCCATTCATATATGCAGAACATTTTTCTCTTACAAATCTTTGACATGCTGCCAGCACAGCCTTCAGGAGCAACATGGGGTTAAGAGCCCAGGGACACACAGGCATATAAATTAGCAGAGCCGGGAATCAAATTCCCAACCTTCCAGTTGAAAGACAACTCGCTCTACCACTGATTCATCGTCGCTCAGTAGTAGTGGTTTATTTGTGGACTTGTTTACTGAGTATACAAGTTTGGACTCACACATAAGCTGAGGTTTTGGATCATGAGCTGTTCCTCTCCTTCTCCACACTTTTCTCTTCCTATCATTGTGGTACAAGTTCATCTTTTCTTTGTTCCATCTGTCCAGAGAATCTTTTTTTAGAACTCTATTTTCTAGCAAATTCTAACCTGGCCTTCCTGTTCTTGAGTGTTATCAGTGGTTTGCACTTTTGGTATTTACATACATGAAGGTGTCTCTTGATTGTAGACTGACAATGCCATGCCTAACGCCTCAAGTGTGTTCTTGGCTGGATGTTGTAAAGGTTTTTCTTCACCACATGATTTGTCTTCTGTCATTTTCCATGTCTTTTAGTATTTCTGACTTCATTTTAAGAATGCACCAGCTTCATTTGGCCACTCCTAGTGTATTTGCTATTTCTCCGACAGGTTTATTACTTCTCCACTTGCACTGACAACTCTTTGGACCACATATTGACAATTTCAGTGAAAAGCAACCAAATGCAAATTCAACACTTGCAACCAGCTGCAGACCTTTATCTGCTTGGTCTGACAGGAAGCCCCTGAAAATGGACAATAATGTATACAAATGCTTATAATTCTTCAGCGGTTAGAGCAATTCTTTTGTTCAATCCCTATTAATTAAAGCTGAGAGTCCACACTTTAATCACATCTTCATTGTTTCATTTTGAATTCATTATTGTGGTGTACAGAGGCAAGAAGACAAAAATGTGTGTCCTTGTCCAAATAAATATGGACCTAACTGTAGGTCACGTCCTTCTTCAGCACAGCTTGTCCATTATGTAAATTGGAGTCAAACATAACACAAAGCATAAGATGTATTGGGCAGGGACATCGTGACTGACAGATAGTACTGTCCAATAGGTGCCTGCTCACAAAAAAAAAAACAAAATGGTTTAGGCCAACTTATTATACACAAGACTTAGTAGCAAGGCTAGGATACTTATATCTTTAGTATATTTATGTGATTTAATCATCTTTCAACTAAAGTCAAATGTAAGATTTTGTTCACAGAACAATGACACAATCCCAGTGAGAAAATTCCATGTGGACTTCACTGTCTGTGAAATGAGAGAATGGATGATGGATGGTTGTGATCCTGACAAGAACAGTCCTGCAACGGTGGCAACCATAAGCCAATACTGTGTCTGTGTGTGACTGACCTTGACCATGGTGGAGACGGGGTGAACGCGGCTCATGTTCTTGACGATGCTCTCTGTCAGGTCGGCCACGCTCAAGCCAATGGCCCAGTTGGTGTAGCCCTTCAGCTTGATCACCTCATAGGCACTGAAACACAGCACAATACTCAGTTTACATTGGTAAAGTGGAAACATAATGAATATACTTTCAAAAGTGATATATTTATAAACCTTGTAGACCTGTTCAGACCTGACATCAACAATGCAGGCAGCGCTAAGTTCAGGTCTTGAACACAACCAGTGATCTTTCAGTCCTGAAAGCTTACATCAGTCACAGAAACCACATTCACAAGTGGTTTAAAGACACATCTGACCACATTGCTGAGCATGCATGACCACAAATCCATTGTCAGGACAGGTAAATGGCTGCTTCTTTGGCTGATTCTCTGATCTGGTGCACTTTCACTGTATTTTAACACCTCGCAGGACCCATACGTTCATTTATCAACTAACTTTCTAGTGGTTAAAATTGTATTTCCTGCTACAGCAGTGTGAGCAAAGCTTCTCCCCGTGTTTTTCTTTTCTCTCTCCTGGCCAAATACTATATAGAGGTAATATGATGGATTCTTGTGGACACATGTTTAAAACATCATACACACACAGGTTTGCACAGCTTTTCTTCAGAAACTGCAATGATTTCCATTCGTTTGGACAGCTAAAACAAAGCAGTATCCCTAACCATAACCAGTTAACACCTAACCCTAACCTTAACAAGTCATATCTTCATTAGGTTTTGTACCATTAGGACCAGGTTTTGGTCTCCATGAGGACTGATTGGTCCTTACAAGATCAGTGTTTATGCCAGAACATGTTCTAGACAGTGGTTCTCAAGCTTTTTATACCAAGTGCCATCTAAGAAATTATCCCGCCCTTGAAGAAACACCATTATCACCAACGTTAAAATACAGTGGTGTAAATAGGCAGATTTATTCCCAATAAGATCATTTGCTGTCTGATCATCATCCTCTTCCTCACATATACTTCACACACTGGTATAGCAAAATTCGATTAAGATGACGCAAGAGATAAGGCGACTCTAATTATTCTTAATTAATTTATTTTTGTTGATATTTGTTTCATTTTCTACACACTCCATTCAAAATTCTTCAGCTCCACTCCTGACCACAGTAGAACAGTATTTCTGATTTTCCTCCAAGTACCACCAGAGGAAGCTCACGTACCACTGGTGGTACACGTACCACAGTTTGGGAACCATGATTGCAGAGGCAAGCACACACACACACAGACTGGTTACCTGTCTACCACAGCCTTGTGAGTGGCCTTCCACTGCTCTTTATCGGCGTCTGTGCCGATCTCAGGATTCAGCTTCTGCAGGTTGACTCCAGCCACATTAGCACCGCTCCACACAGGCACTGAAAACAGTTACATTATATTCACGCTATGTTTACAGACCTGTCAACAAAATGACAACAAAATACATATGGTATATCAGTGGTGTGTGTGTGTGTGTACCCACCACTCGTGTCTCCGTGCTCGCCCAGCACCCAGCCATTGAAGGAGCTCGTATGGATCCCGAGGCGTTCTGCCATCATGTACCGGAAGCGGGCTGAGTCCAGGTTGGTGCCGCTGCCGATGACGCGGTGCTTGGGCAGACCGCTCAGCTTCCAGGTGACATAGGTGAGCACGTCCACTGTGGACAGTGTGTCACATTCAGTGGTTACTATAATTACTACACACAAAAGATGACAATAAGTGCACTTACCAGGGTTGGAGACCACAATGAGCGTGCAGTTGGGGCTGTGCTTGACGATCTGGGGGATGATGGACCTGAAGACGTTGACGTTCCTCTGCACCAGGTTGAGGCGGCTTTCTCCTTCCTGCTGGCGAACACCGGCCGTCACCACGACCAGGTGGGAGTTAGCTGTCACTGCATAGTCTAGAGGAGGAAGAGACTTTTGTATCACTTATTATCTTTAATGTACATTATTTAGAGTATATATGTATATTAATGAAAATTCCTTAAAGAAAGAAATTCCTTTTTTTTGAAGTGTGGTTGCATGACGTTTTGCCATGTGGCCATCTCCAAAACAAGGAAAAACTGATTTTAACCTCTTAACAACAGACTCGCCTAAAATGCTATGTCTGCCATTAGACAGCCCTTTTCTAACTGCATCCTAAAGTTTATATACCACTCACTATCTTGCACCAAATTCCATAAAGAAAATAAGTGATTTTAGCTTACTGAGACACATGAGCTGTTGGTCTACTGCTGCCTCATTTGTCATTACAGTTTTAAATCAAACAAAGGATTTCAAACATTGTTGTCGCAAAATAATACATTTGAATATAGTTATACAGGCAGCAGTGGATCAACAACTCCTGTTTACTGAGATGTAAAATGGCATATTTTCTCTATGGTCTTTGGTGAAGGAGAGTGAAAGTCAAACTCCAGTCTGTTTAATGGCAAAATCAAGCAGCAAATACTGTATATTCTTAAGAGATTATAGACGCAAGGAGGCATAGCCTTTATTTTGCTTTTATATTTTTACTATTTTAATGTGCCTGTCAGTGAGAACCAGCGTCAGCGGTTATCCAAAACGGAGGGCGTGCTACAGTAAGACTCAACAGTGTGAGTGTTGACAACGTGTTAATACAAAATATAACCACACTATAACAAACCTGAACTATACCTTTAATGCATTTTAGCCTGAGCTCTGACTGACATTCACACACGTTAAACTCCCTGTTGGGCCTTGAAAGCTGGAATCACCTGTGGCCTCCTGATAACAGAAGCACTCACTGGAGACGGCATCTAATAATAATGCCGTCTTATATCAACACGACATGAGTTATGTACAGTGCAGCAGCAGCGGCGCCCGACCTTTGTCAGCAACTATCTTGGAGGTCTTGAGGAAGAGGCTGCCGTGCTGCAGGTCCATCATCTCCCCTTTCAGACGGTCTTCCATCACATCGACGAGGGCCAGCTCGTCACACAGGTCCTGACCCCAGCACAAACACAAAATAACAGGGATGGGGTTTTACTGGCCATACATGAATATGACAATTACAGTTTCTTTTGTTTTACTAGATATTTTTCTGTCATTAGTTGTGTTTT
Organism: Brachirus orientalis; assembly: GCA_016785285.1. Taxonomy (NCBI): domain Eukaryota; kingdom Metazoa; phylum Chordata; class Actinopteri; order Pleuronectiformes; family Soleidae; genus Brachirus; species Brachirus orientalis. The sequence goes on from JAFBJR010000182.1 coordinate 782,878, forward strand.
CCAGTATGCCAATATCTGCTATCTATTTTCCAGTTCAGAGTTCATGCCTGAGAACAATTATAGTGTCTGGAACCTTGAAAGGTAAGCAGTGTTGTCACTAAGCTGTACAGCACAGTTTAGCTTTCATCAGTACGTTTTGCAACACAAACCATGATCTGGCACAAAAATCCACAAACGGATTAGTAGGTATTTGATGGCGACAGCTGTGTCAGCTACAGGAGCTGCATAAGCCGTGAACTGACAACATCATGTGTGTGTTACATCAGAGAGAGTTACAGCAAGCAGAGAGAGTATTTAAAAAATGGTGTGTATTGTACACCCACTACTCATTCTATAAAAGAAATGACCATTCATCAGGAAGGTTACAGAGATCACGCAAACTCATTGTTTTTTACAGTTACTAAAACTTAAAGGTCTTATAGAATTACAGACAGCAATACTCTTGTTTAATAGGGGTGGGAATTGCCAGAGATGCCATGTTAGGATATTTAAGTCATGATACAATATTATGATGATGATGCAATTATAAGTATTTGCAATATACTCTTGGCACCATCTAGTGGAGTGATATGTCAATTGATTTTTTTTTATGCTAATTCACAAATGTTTATTTGTGACATCAGTTCAAAAATGATATGCTAAAAAAAAAAATCAATACTTGCTCTCATTATTATTATTTTTATTTATTTATAGTGTGTGTATACATATATATATATATGCATATACTACTACTACTATTTATAAGCGATACTTTTCTGCTGACCATTCATTGGACAACATTGAATCCTTTAGGTACAGGATCACTGTACCCCAACAGTAACAGGTGCTAAACCTGGGAGAGTATGGATTGGTCGGTTTGGTAGCCTTCCCTTCACAACAAATAACTGTAATATACAGAACTGAACCAAACTGTACTGCTCAGTGGAAACACTATAGACTATAGATGGTGGAATATACAAGGCCATACGCTTGGATGTTGCATCCAAGATACTGGTGAGAGGAATACTCTACTGACATGTGTTTGTGTCTTGTTGCCTCTTACCCGCAGAAGGATGCTGATTGCACAGGCCATGCCCACCTGGCCCACGCCCACCACGGTCACCTTGTTCCTGGGAGGCTCGGCGGCATCGCTGGTCATAGGACTGATGAGCCTCTGTTGCACTGTGGACATGACGGCCGCTGCAGGACAGACACACAGGTCACATGTCATGCGAGTGGAACAGTCCTAAAACTGTTAAAAAACATTCGAAACACAAGCAATTTTCAATTAAAGTGCACACAGGAAATGTGTGCGTGATTAAAGGAGAATTTTGTTTTTGTTTTTTTTGTTTTTTTCGTACCTGGGCCCTGTGGTTATAAAAGTGGGTGTATATGTGAACGGTACTTACAATCTGAGCCACCTAATGGTGAAATCGAGCACTTTTTTTATGGCAATAACTCGGCCATAACTCTTGCAAGATTGCCCCATAGAGACTACACTGCAGCCAGTGCCGCCCATCGTGGATGCCGCCCGATACGATCTACTGGACCAGTTATGAAACCTTTTGTAAGTACTGTTCACACATACACCCGCATTTATGAACATAAGGCCCAGGTCGAAAAAAGAAATGGAATTCTCCTTTAAAGCTGAGGAGAGAGGGGACGTTCAGCCTCGTTCACACTAAAATTAGTATAAAATACTAAAATAACAATATTTTTAGTATTGTGAACCCAGGTCAACTTGCCAAAGAGATGACCGTAATTTCATTGTCAATTATTGTTCTACATCCGTGTGTGAATTGCAATGTCGAAAAGTAGAGAAAGAAGTAAATTACAAATGGGAGCAACAATGTAACAATGTTACAGTCGTTATTTCTCATCTCTTACTTCTGTCCCTAATTAAAACTCAACAAATTTTATGGCTCTGAAGCAGATAAAAACTCACACGGATGACAACTCAACACATGCAATATGTATATATATTTACATATGTGAAGTTTAAAGATGGAGAGAGTCTTTATGGGTGGTCCAGTGATCTTTGAAGAAACTGTAATGGTGATCTCTGATCTGAAGAGTGATGGAGTGGAACCAGTAAGTTATGGAGAAGAGCGAGTGAGTACTAAAAGGTTTACAAAGGAAGCCTTTGATGGCGTCTCTCCTTTGAAGTTTTATAAAAAAGTTTCCCCATTGATCTGCAATGGGAGGCTTTGCGACTTATGTTTTGAAAAACCACCAAGATGGAAATGCACATTAGAATCCAGAAGGATTAAGGAATGTGGATAAGTGTCACTCGCTCCAACAATCAAGTGGAAAATGTTCAACTCTGCTGAAGAATTCGCATGGACGCGATGATGGCGGAAGAATACGATGGCGCTGAAGGTTTGGGTTTGGGCGGACCTTCTGTTGAAGCCAACGACGCTGGCGGCTCGAGTGAATGATGTGAATGGGACAGCGCTACGCGGAAAAATTCACATTTGGCGCAACATGAGTGCTAATTGGAGGGGAAAAAAAAAAAGGAGGAGATGCAAAGGCCTAATTCTCTCTCAGATCACTTGAATTACATTATCCTGAAAGTGTATTATAGAATTATTGATCATTAAAGCCATACATCTGTTGCCTACCCCAGCTTAAACACAAACATGAAACATGTACAGCTAATTATTATTCTCACAATCACTGAACGTGTAAACTGAACTTTTAATTTATTAGCTGGCGGCTGTTTTTACAAAGAATCCTGAGATTATAAAAAATGTATTTCACCATTCATATCGATCTTAATTTGAAAGATCTGATATTGATTTATAAAATCTTTAGCTCGGTCTTTTAATAAACGCTGTTCCCTGTATCCTCAGCAGAAACTTTGCATGACTGGTGTGACCAAAACAACGCAATGTCACTGTTGTTTTCTTCTGATGAGCAAAGAAGGCATGGACGTGACAACTCGGTAATTACTTTGAACGACCCAATGTGCCTCTAAGGTGTCTATTTTTTAACTCATATCAGAGTTTGAATTATCATCTGAGTGTACTGTAGAGTTGCACTGTATGGACAAAATATGTAAATAGTACAAAACTGTCACTACTTTGGGGTTTTAATGTATTTTGTATTGATGCACCAGGTTAGAGAGATAAAAAAGTGTATCATTACTTGTTAAAAAAAAAAAAAAGTAAAATTGGTATGGAAACTGAATATCAAATCTAACATAAAATCAAATTTATTTAGGAAACTTTGTGTTATTAGTTATCACACCCTCAAAGTATTGGGGGGGGGGGGTTAATGACTGATTTATTGCCAAGACCCTATATTGGTAACCAATGTAATATTAGTCACTCCGATCACGATGGTATGAAATTCATACCATTTTCACTCTTTTCCAGAATACAGCAGTCTGAAAAACACAGTCTAAAAGGGTTATTTGTGCGATTTTAAGTGGCAGCGGACATTAAAGTTATTACACAGTGTTCACACCTCACCATCTATTTCACTTTTCACACACATAAAAACCCATTTGGTCCATTTGTGAGGATCAGCGCTGCATAAACCGGTCACAAGCAACAGCTCTAACCAAAGTGAGTGCTTTTGAGTGCAGCAGCAGCAGCAGCAGCAGCAGCAGCAGCAGCAGCAGCAGCAGCAGCAGCAGCAGCAGCAGCACGGCAGCAGCAGCAGCAGCAGCACGGCAGCAGCAGCATGGCAGAAGCACATCGCAAAGTCCGAGCATGTGATGAAAGAAGAGGTGAGCAACACGCAGGAGTTCATCCAGAAAGGAATTGCAGTGAAAAGTAGTGAGACGAAAAACAAATCACCTAATGGCAGCTAAGTACAGCTTAAACCCTGTAAATACATCAGAACATCAGACTTTTTTACAGGAACGCATTAAAGTGACCTGAAGCGCTTAAAACTGTAATATGTAACTTTTCAAAATAAAGAAATGGCCATTACAGTCAGACCACTGTCAAAAGTTGATGAAGTCGGTCAGCTTCACATGGTTCCCTGTGTTTCTCAGTGTAGTGGCATTTGGTTTTGTGACACCGAGCGATGCGTCCTACATCGCCACTGACGGAGGGAACGCGGAGGCGTAACAGCTACGATAGTGAAGTAAGACAACAGCAAAACGTTAGGTTAAGGAATTATCCCCAGTTCTCTGAAACATGACTAAAGTAGTGACACACCAAAACATTTTGTGCGTCTTGAATCACCTGTAGTCCTGTCATAGTGGCTTGAGAGTGGCAAGATGTCGGTACTTTGTTTAGATTATCTGTCCAATGGATTATTATTATGAGTTTTGATTTGTTTATTGTTAAACAAGAACACTATCTAGCAGGCAGATGAGCCGCTATTGCGCCCCCTAAAGGGAGAAGCCGAAAGAGGAAGAAGAAGAAGAATGAGAATGTCTATTAAAAGTGCTTAAAATTGTTAATTCATGTTTAGTTACATTCACTGACTTCTTGCCACATTTGTGTCCTGGAGGACAGCATAATAACAGGACACCAAATGAAATGGACTGTGTTTTTCCTTTTCTATTGGGAGGGAAATCCTGTTTTGATGACAGCATTTTTGAGCTTAGAGTGGTTCAACACAGGTGCTACTGATCACATTAATGCAGGTTGTTAACGCCCTCATTCATGCGATCAGAAACACCTGTCTGTATCTCCTTTTCATGTCAAAATGACTGGCACCACAAAAGCCTACTGCAAACTAAAATACATTCATCAATCCGCTTAAGTCTCAGAATTCTTTATTGTTTTCCAGAATTTGACTTTTAGAATTCCAACTTAAATGATGTTAATTTTTTTTGTCATTTTATTTAAGAATTTTGAAAAAGTATTACAAAAAATTATGATAAAAATCTGAGATTTATGACCCCAGTCTAAGATTCTTTTCATAATTCTGAGTGTGCTTCAGAGTATAATGACAATAAAGATATTTCAGATTCCCAGTCAGATTTCTAATTCTACTTTTAAATTCTGATGTAAACCTTGGAATTATGACTTTTATGATTTGGATTAACTATCTAACTGTTTTCTGACAGAAAAAAAATGCAGTTTGATTTGCAATATGTTTTATTTAGAAAAATGTCGAGCTGAAGTAAAGCTTTACTGTTATTATAGTTATTAGGTCAATACTTTTCTCTGCTTCAAGGATTGAAATTTAAAGGTTTGTCACGCTTTGATTTTCTTTTCACAAACAATTTTTGACAAAGCCCAGTGAACATCATCCTCCATTTTAGACAGACCACGTGATTGTAGGACAGACAGAGACTGGCTGCACAAGAGCACATGGACAAAACCCCTGACCGTAGCTGCAGACAGTAGATCAGTGCTGAGTACAGAACAAAGCCCTGGGAGCTTCACTACGAAGACATCAGCTCACATCGGCGTTAACGTGAAATGCCTGGTGTTTGGTGAAGGGTAGGGTGGACGCACAGAGACGCCTCGTGGTCCCTTCACTTGTTCAGGAACAATGGAGCAGCTCAACAAGCACAATGCCTCGCTCCGGCCTCCAAAATTCACTTTACGCTGTTACATAACCGGCCCAGCAGCCTCATTCACTCACTCACACACTCATTCACTACAGGACCACAATCATTTTCATTATCAACTCAACCTGTTGTTGATTTAATCGCATCAGCCAGTTGATAAGCTGGTGTCTGGTTCATCCTTTTTTTTTCCCCCAATGTGATTTCAAAGCAAGTGATGTTATGCAACAGACTGAGCTGAGCTCTTTCTCTCTCTCTGTGTGTGTGTGTGTGTGGTGATGCTGAGATAAAGTGAGGAGCACACACACACACATCAAACCGACCACAAGGAAAGAGTATGGTGTGGTTTAAACTGTATGCAGTGATAATATTAATAGTATAGGCTGAGAGGTCAAGTTCAATGCCAGCTCACTGATGCTTCTTTGTCTGGGTCACACACACGTTTGTGCTTCTATCAGAGTGAGGACCCTCATAGACATAATGCATTCTCTAGCCCCGTACCCTAACCTTAACCATCACAACTTGATGCCTAACCGTAACCCTAACCTTAAAACCAGGTCTTAACCGTGAAAAGGCCATTTTAAGGGGTGAAAAAAAGTGAGGACCAGCCAAAATGTCCTCACTCTGTAGGTGTTTATACGATTTTTGGTCCTCACTCTGCAGCAATTACAAGAACACACACACACACACACACAGAGAGAAAGTGTCTACAACTGCAAACAGTCTGTACACAAAAAACACAACCATTGTGCTCAGACTGAAGGACTGAAACACAGCAGCACAGTTTTAACAAAGGCTGCAATAATCCACATGTATTACATAATATAAGATATACTGTATGTATATTGAATGTTGCCTCATCATGCCAGAAGGAAAACACACACACACACACACAAATGCATCAGTGTCTGGGGTGGACCTTTGTTTCCAACTGTCCCCTTGACATTCACTGAAACTTGGCATTTTTCACTGAGCATCCATTGGTGCGGAGGCGCACGGCACGCGCTTATACTGTCACAGCTGCACAACACAACACAACACAACACAACACAACACAACACAGCACAGCACAGCACAGCACAGCACAACACGACGAAAACGAAGCAAATACTTACATTTCACAGGTGCTCCTTTAAACGCAGGTGTCCTTGTGTCTGAGTGTGTGTGTGTGTGTGTGGAGCTGAGCGCGCTGCAGTGAGGATGAGGAGGATGAGGAGGGCTGGAGTTCCACTGTGACCAGGCTCTCTCTCACATGTGATGGGGGGGGGGGCGATGGCGAGGAGGCTGCAGGCTGGCACGACGTCCGCGCCGTCTCAACTCGGAACTCGTGATGACTGATGCATTAAGAATAAACAAATAAATAAATAATATGGACAGTACTGTGCATAAGTCTTAGGCCACCATTAGATTTGTTGTTTTAGCAGTGCTAGAATGACCATCCTGTACAATTATTTCTCAATCACTTTATTGGAACACATCCTAAATATGGAGAAACACATCTTTTTCCACACTAATATCAAATATTTAGTGTGACCTACATTTCCTCTTGAACAATAACACAACCATGGCTCTTTAAAACCTGGAATGGAACCCTAATGTTATTGGTCAAACCTGTGTTTCTCCTACTATTTCATGCCAACAAATAGCTGCTGTGAAAAAGGTCTATTATACCTGGTTTACTCCAGACATGTTGGAGCATTACATACACATGTTGCACATGTTCAACTCACTGACAGGTTGATCATATAGTAGAAGACTGACTTTTAGTCACATCCTTTCAATCTGATCACAAAACTGACATAAAAACAACAAAGCTGGTGGTGGCCTAAGACTTATGCACAGTATCATATATGCTGTATACAATTTTATTTTATTTATATGTATTTTTTTTGAACAGGGGCGTTTCTAGAGACTGCGGGCACCCCAGAAACAGAAGACACCCCCCCCCCCCACAAAAAAAAAAACCCCCCCCCCAAAAAAAAGTTTAATGAATTATTTAAAAGAAATTTATTGCTTCAAATTATAACACAAAATTCCATTATATAATTGCAAAATAAATATATTACTCAATAATGCTACAATTACTATTACACATATATTGCTAGCAAAGATGTTTAGTATTATGTTCTGTCTATATTCGATCAACATGTGCTGCGTTTGAAGGAATGCTGTCTCAGGTCGGCGAACGACCGATCGTAAAAACGAGGGCCTTTCTGCAAGGAGTTTGTATGTTCTCCACGTGTGTACGTGGGTTTTTGGGTGACATGAACTGATTAAACAATAATTCTGATTCTAAAAAAAAACAAAAAAAAAAAAAAACACAACTTCTCACTGCACCAGCTCACAAAAATACCTGCCTCTTCAAAAAGATCTTATGAACAGTGAAACTGGAAAGCTTGCTTTTAAATATTAAGCAAATGGAACAGCATGGAAGAGTGGACAAAGTGATCCATTTCGGGCTGTACGCACTGACCGCTTGTGCACCGTGCAGCACAGTACTTCCCAATCCAGTAGGTGACACACTCTTGATTTGGTCAAAAGAGGCAACAAAGAAGACAGTAACCATGGAAACTTGCTTGAGATTATGCTAATAAGTCTAACGGTACCTACACTTATGTTTAACAGAAAGAAAACACAAAAGAGAGTAAACCCCTGGAAAGGAATGTGACACCAAATATGCAGATGTGGAATGTAAGACTGACACAGACGCTCATTCAAGTATGAATGGAACCACGAGCGTGTGCGTGCATGTATGCGGAACACGGAATTGTCTCTAAAACTTTAATTTTTCTTTACTCCTGAAAAGTTTATTTGGCAAGGTACTTCATAGCTTGTTATTTGAAAGTGGTTATATTTTATCAGATCATTATTAGTATTATATATCAGCTGCCCTGATTTCTGAAGATCAGCGGTCTACATCTAGTTTTAAAACCTGGGTCATGATTACAACATGTGTGGGATGCACATTGTGGTTCTCCGTCTTAACAGCCTTTATGATGTTGACTCTATGAGATAAAAACAATGATCAATGATGTCTATTGATTGAAGCAGGGCCGGCCCAAGCCTTTATTGGGCTCTATTAAGGGGGGGGGGGGGAAAAAGAAGGGGGGGGGGGGGGGTAAAATTAAAATTAAAATGGGAAAGTTGACCACAATCATAATGAATTTTTGAAATGAAACAATCAAGATGTGATTGCTCCCTGCTTCACGACCTTCTTGGTTCTAAACAAGATATAAATGTGTAGCACTCTTCTCTTCCAGCCGTGTGAACCTGCTTCACTGAGCATGGCAGCAGCATGTGAACATGCTGTTCCCTGCATTCCCCTGCTGATGCTGCGCGCGTGTGACACATGACGACGATGATGACGAAGGCTATGGTGATACAGGCTGGTGCCCAATAGGATGCCGCAGTCCTGCCTCTCTCGTTATCCAATGGGATGAAAGGATGCTGATGCCTGAAAGGCGCCCACTCAGGCGCGTTCGGGGCCTTTGTGTGTCTGTGTGCGTGAGGTCCTGCTGTGTGACGAGTGGGGAGAGGGAGGAAGGGATTTGGTTGGCTGAATTGGGAGAAGGCGGAGCTAACGGGCTGTTGCATAACACACAGTCCCCCCTCCCACCAATGTAGCTTACTCTCTGATTCTTTTTCTTTATGCCTGGCATTCAAACATCATCAATGAATGGTCCACCTGTTTTTTTAATGATGATAAAACACATTAAAACACAGTAAGAGGGAGTTAAGAAAGAAAGAAAGAAAGAAAGAAAGAAAGAAAGAAAGAAAGAAAGAAAGAAAGAAAGAAAGAAAGAAAGAAAGATTTAGTTTCAAAGTTCAACAAAATTCACAATTCTACTCTTACTTGAACAAATAAAGGACTAGTAAAAACCCTGACTACATCGTCTGACCCTTGACCTCTGACCTTGTTTTTCCTGCTGACCCAAATGGTTAATTTTGCTGTTCTGGATATGAAGTTGTGTAGCAATACCAGTTAACCAAGGTGATGATCAAAAAAAACAAAAAACAGACAGAAGTCAAAAAGGGCAGAAGTCCAATCGTATGTGAAAGGATTAAAACACGACTGAAATCCATGAAACTTAAAAAAAAAGGGAACCGTAACGTTGAGTTAGAAAAAAAGGCGAGAGAAAAACACGACTTGAAAAAAAACAAAAACAGAGTGACGGCAAGAAACACGAGGAGCTGAGGATTCGCACCTGACATGACTGGAAGAGCTGGCGACAGTGGAGGCAGGAACCAGCGTTTTGAAGGCGTCGGCTGATGAGGAGATGAGTTGCAGATGTGTCATCAGAGGAAACTCCACAGGACACAAAAGTGTTAAAGGTCACATAGAATGGTCTTTTTGAACCACAAATCGAGATTACTGATGTCTACTTAGATAAATTAAATAATATTTATGGTCAAAAACCTCATTGTCTCTTCACATTAAGCCAGTTTATTGCTGCTCTCTGCCAGCCTCTGAACAGGCACTCTGTTTCTGAGCTAATGCCCGCCCCCTAGAACACTGAGTCTCTTGTGATTGGCCAGCTACAAGCAGACCGACTGCTCCACGGTGATTCGCCCCTGAACAGCTCTAGTGATCCCACCTACTGCAGCTTTAAGGGTTTGTTCATGCACAGTATTGTCAGAACACATCCAGAGGCTAAAGCGTTTCCGTAGTGATGGGCCATTCGTCTGTCTCAAGCTGTATTTCCCAGTCTTGTTGCCTGACACTCTTCTTCCTGAAGGAGCCAGTCACTGCCGGAAAATAAATAATTAATATGTTGGTCTGACAAAAGTGCACGTAAACACAGTTGTCTGTTCCGAAATTGTGCTCAATGTGCACTGCTTTAAAGCCACCACAGGTGTGACGTTCTGAATTGATCAGAGGTTATTATGTAGCACAATTTCTGGCCTCTAGGGGCAGCGATTCACGCGCAAAATTAACTCTCTATGACTTCAAACAAAGACAAACAATTGTACTTCTACAGTAATAATGAGCAAAGTAAATGAATATACAGTACAGTAAAAAAAAAAAGTATCTGCCCTCTTTCTGATTCACTCTTGTTTTACATCAAACAAATCTTAATACTAGAGAAAAATAACACAAATAAATACAAAGTGAAATTTTGAAATGATGATTTCATTTATTAAAGGAAAAGATTTTTTTTCCAAACCTACCTGAATTATGAATTAATGGTGATTAAACAAATTTAATTTCCCTCCCAAAATGACACCAAGAAGGCATCAACGACTCACCCAGGAGGTCACAAAAGAACATCTAGAGAACTGCAGGCCTCACTTGCCTCAGTTTAAATCAGTGGTTATGACTCAAAAATAAGAAAGATACGGGAGAAAAATGGTGTCCAAGAGAAAGTTTCAAAACCAAAGTTTCCAAAACCATAGCTGACCAAGAACACTAAGCCTTGTCCCACATGGGAATTTATTCTGTGTCCTGTTACTAACACAGCATTTCATAAATACATAGTGGTGGTAGTGTGGGTAGTGTGAGGGTCTGGGCTGCTTTAGGATTTAAACCACTGGCTGTAATTGATGGAACCATGAATTCTGCTCCAACACCAGAACATCCCGAGTCCAGTTATCAGTTCACGGCAACAAGTTGAAGTGGGCGATGCAGCAGGACAATGATCTGAAACACACACCAGTAAGTCTCCCTCTGAATGGCTTAAAAGGAACAAAAACAAAATAAAGGTTAAAGAGTCAAAGTCTGAATTTAAATCTGATTGAGATGCTGTGGCCAGAACTTAAACTGGCCGTTCATGTTAAAAAACTCTTCAATGTGGCTGAATCAAAACTATAACTTTTTTTTTAAACAAAGGGTCAGGTAGGTTTGGATAGGTCATCATTTAAAAACTCCATTTTGTATTTATTTTTGTTTTCTTCGTCTAATATTAAAATTTGTTGGATGATCTAACAGGTCTCGAACAGAATCAGAAAGGGGGAAAATACTTCTTTAAGGCACTGCGTATCAACTCTGTTTCATCAGTGTACCAGCAGCAACCACACACAGAAGAAACAAGACAAGTGAGTATAAAGCGATGTCATCAAAACTCAGAACTGCCAAAAAACTGTCTTATAAATAAATCCCTCTGTCACAGATGTAAGTAAAACTCATGGTGATGACCCGTGAGAGCTGGAGGCTGAGTGGGTCACCTGATCCGTCCACACTTGGCTCAGGGAAAAATGGAGACGTTGTTGTATGTGATCATATGAAGGGTGACAGTGATGATGGAGCTCTGGCCAGCTGGTCAATCACGTGCCAGAAAAGGAACATGCGAGTACGTGGCCGACATGGAGTGCGCACACATACACGCACACACTTGTATGTAGTCACAGGTACGTACGCACTAAATGTGGAAATGACAGCTGCGTGTAAGCAGAGCACTGGGAAACATTTGTATCATTGCTGCTGCTGATGTTTTATTCAGAGTTGGCAATGACACTGTGATCTCACAGGCAGGGAACAAGTAAATGGACTCCATTTCCCATGACCCCTTGCAACCTCACCCTGTCAGCAGGACTTGCAGAGCTGTTAGGGACGCAGCGTTTTTCCAACGGAAGACAGACACGGTTGTTTTGCAGGTGTGAAGGAAAAAATAAAAAACAAAACAAATGGGATTCTAATGACAGCAAGCAGCACATCACACACACACACACACACACACACACACACACACACACACACACACACACACACACACAGTGCATTCCCCAGCCCTTCATGACCTAAAGCATATTCTAACCCTAAATCCAAGTCTTACTCCATGAACAGCCATTTTACGGTGTGATAGAATATGAAGACCAGGACAGCCTCTGTCACAAAATGTCCCCAACTCCTGTGCTGTTCTTTGGCCTCAGAAATACATACTGTATACATACAAAGACAAAAAAAGTTTCTTTTGTTTCCATTTACATTTTCAGAATCAGATAAAATAAATCAAACAAATTAAAGTGGCTGCCGTGCACAGAGCCCATTAGGTCAATCTAGACCAGAGGATTTTATTATTTTCTTAGTCAAACGACGAGAATAAAATGAGGGTAAACTGTTCCCTTAGATCAGGGGTCTGCAACATTCTGTATTATAAAAGAGCAATTTTTGGACCTTCTCCACCCAAATAAATTTAATCTGGAGAGGCAAACCCTATTTGACCAATAAAAGGAAGATAACATCATGTGGAGTTTTGTATATGGATATACAATAAATTAACAAAGGAAAAACATCAAATCCTTATGAAGTGGGGGAAAAAACAATGGCATGTGTCAGCCTACTTATAAGAACTATGTAGACCTATTTTAATCCCTCCATCAGGGAAAATTAATAAAATAAAAAGTAACCCACTTTGAAATAAATACAAAAATTATTTGGATTTTACTATATGAAAGTCATGCTTTAGAAAACCTGCTGGCATTATTATGGAGATACAAAGATAGATAGGACTCTTTTTTTAATGTGTATGTGACTTCATTTAATGGCTCTCCACATTACAAGTTTGTCAGGCTGTGAAATTATAGTACATTATGACTTCAGCTATTGTATCTTATCTTTGTGATGTTATGGTCTTATAACACTAATAACTGCAAATTACATATATGTATATATATATATATATATATATACACACACGTATATATGAACCACAGACTTTTACATCTTTAGTGTCCCAGGTCATTTTACAGTGGGATTAAATAATTAAAGTAATGATGACCAAGTTCCAATTAGCTTCCTGGTGCATTACTGCCACCTTCAGGAGTGTACACACTGGCTCATTGTCACACCATCCAGACTTACATCAACTAACCAGAGCCAACGCCATTCTAATAATTCCCTCCATGTTGCACACAAGTGCAATGCTGCCCTCTACAGTCCAAAGTTCTCTCACTCATCTTCTACCACTTTATCCTCCATACGAGGGACGTAGGGAATTCTGAGGCTGTGACTGTATAATTCTTCTTTTAACATCATTACTCTTGTCAGGTGTTTTTGAAACTTTTTCAAAATAGATTTTCCACCACTGTTAGTGCTTTGACAACATTCATGTCAACTAAACCTCTGATTTTTAATATGCATATAAGTCCTGAACTACCAAGCGCGCTCAGAGCCAGGATTTTTCTTTCCAAGAGAAAACAAATCCAAAAGTCACAGTTTGAGATAAATATGGCTGTGGCTATCAAATTCATTTTCACTTAAATTAGTGGCATTTCATGCTTGTTTTAGATTTCATAATTATTCATATACACATAAAATTACCTTCCTCTTATTTCTAATGTGACAGCTTTTTGTAAAAATTTTTTCATCAGGCCTTAAATTTTAGTTTTATTTCCCACTAACCTTTTTCCTTTACATCTCAACTATTTAATCTTGTACAAAAATTGCAAATTTAAGGAATATACTGGTTTATAAAAGTTACTTGAATTTGCCACAGATAGCTACTAGTTTCTTAAAAACTAGAGTTAAAAACTGAGTTCTTTCACTCAGTTCATATTTTTTCCCGGAATAAAAAAAGGACAAAATTCTCCATATCTGGCATTTTTGTGAAAATAAGCAAAAAAAAAAAAATTTGAAGTCCAGTTTGGCCCACAGACCACCAGGTTCTGTCTTCAGATCACCAGGTTGTCTTCAGACCTGCTGAGCCAACAAACTAGTATAATACAGATTATAAAATGTACAAAATTTAGTAAAAAGACAAAAGGAGATGTTTGAGGGAATTATATTTTATTAGAATATCCACATTTATAACTACTGACAAACTGATAAAACCAAAAAGGTGAATATTTCCATGTTGGACTCTTGGTAAGCCAAGAGTGACAGCCCCATCGCCGTGGTTCTTTTCAAATATACAGGAGCAGCAGTTGTCAGCTCATGCTCTCTGTGCAGAGCAGCATGAGCTGACAACATAAATATAGAAAACTACTGTGTGTGTTTGTGCGCTGTGGACCTGGGGGTTCAGATGAGCTGACTGGAGGCTGTAAAGGAATGGAGGAGAGGCTGATGTTTTACTCTGTGAGGCCGAGCTTCTTCTTCAGGGACTCGGGCATCTCAGGGGGAGGAGGGCGGGGCAGGCGGAAGTACACCTTGACAGAGTCGTAGATGAACCACTGCAGTGCGGTCAGTGTACCGATCATGATGATTCGGGCAACCAGACCCTTCCACACACCTAAACACAACAGACGAAAAAAAAACAAAACAAAAATCAACATAATATGAAACTCATGTCTTCACGATTTCAAAGCATTTAATGACATCAGAATTGCTGGCTTTTTGGGAATTTATTCCCCAAATTTACACCACTAATTTCAAGGGTCTCCCCCCTTTAATAAGATTCTGAGGTTAGCCATAACAGTGCCTGCAGAGCGATACATGAAATAGCTGGCAGATTCGACTGGGTTCACACTGGAGCTGACAATAGTCTTAACTTCATCCACACATGGAGGGGAAAAACTAAAATAGTGGCCTTTTCTTGGTAGACAAGTTAATGAGTCAAATTCATATTAACATCTACACTCAAATGCAAGGATGAGACCTTAAAGATACAAACTGTTTCTTACATTTACTTTAAATGGCACAGAACAGATCAAAATGAGAATGATTACATTCAGTTTCTGCAATTACCTTGTTCCAAATTGTGATTTCACTTTGAAAGCAATTAAAGCCCAGACTTGATTTCTATGTCACTTGATGATTGAAGATGACCATCTTCAATCATCTCAGTTTAATTTTGGTTCAGCTATACCGTTTTACTGTGGCTGGTCATAATATCTACAGAGACAATAATCCAGAGCAAGATTCCTCCACTGACTTCAAACACATAAACCAGCATGCTGTGTGTCTGTCCCCCAGGTTTGCAGCACTGGGAGCCTTCTGTCTGTAGAGGACAGTGTTGCCAGTGATGCAGGTGAACTGGAGGACAGGTAGACTGTTCTCACACGCCAATGACTCAAGCACCTCCAACTGTACAGCCAGAAAGCTGCTGAGGAGCACTGCTCTGAGAACAGCGCCCTCCAGAGGTGGATCTAAGGAGCGTGTTGATCAAACTTTAAAGTATGACCATTGGATAGTGTAGTGTATATACAGACCTTTGGGTCCAAGTCTCTTGAGGACCTGGACAGCAGTGCTGCCCTTCTCTTTGTTCAGCACAGACACCACAGAATCAGCAGGGTGAGACACGATGGCACAGAAAACACCAGCTGCACAGAGAGCAAACATTTTAAAATCAAAACAACATTGTGCAATGTCACATTTGTCACCAACTTGCAATTTATGACAAGAATAGTTTTTAGATGAAGGACCCAGCAGCAAAATCAGATATTAATTTTTCTGTTAAAAAAATAAAATGTCAGACGTATATTTGTGTGGCATGCACAGACTGACTTCTCCAAAAGAATACAGGGCTTCCAGGTGAAAAGTACAGCATCTCAATATATGTATATAATTTGTGGCAAAAGACATGTAGGTTTTCTATGAAGTTAGTTAACCGATGTGTCTAAATATATTCTGTGTTTGTTTGCATCTTTGTGGCAGCAGAAAAGTACAAGTGAGGGAGAAGCAACTAACCAAGTCAGTACAAGTTACTTTTCGTGCACAATTTTTAATTAGACTTGAAGACATTTTAAAAACACCCCAAATTAAACACTAATGGTAACAAATGTAACTTCCTCAAAGAGACTTGATTCTGTTTGTGAATGGTAAAGTGGATGCAGACAGAGCACTACTTACCAATATAACCAGCCACAAATGTGACCACCAGCTGCTCAGGTTTGCTGCACTCACTGCGAGGTTTGGGAACAACATATTTGTAGAGCATCTCGACTGTGCGCTCGAAGCAGGCAAACTTCATCATGGTGTAGGGGATCTGTCTCATCCACAAGGGAACAACACCCTTGTAGAACCTGAAGATACAGTAGTAGTGTTATTTGTTTTACTGATCAGTGGTAATTTGTCAAGTTGCTGCTCTTTTTCCTCAGTGTCCGTTCCCCAGGTTTGCAGCACTGGGAGCCTTCTGTCTGTAGAGACAATGTTGCCAGTGATGCAGGTGAGCTGGAGGACAGGTAGACTGTTCTCACACGCCAATGACTCAAGCACCTCCAACTGTACAGCCAGAAAGCTGCTGAGGAGCACTGCTCTGAGAACAGCGCCCTCCAGAGGTGGATCTAAGGAGCGTGTTGTCATCAAAAACAAGTATTCCATTTCACAGATGGAGCCATTTTAAAAAAGACTTTTGAATAATGGAAGCAATCACTTACGCCCAGAGTCCCTCCTCTGCGTACATCTTGGGAGCAGCCTCTCTGAGGGTGTTTGCGTACCCTGGCTGGGTCTGGACACGAACTTTGACAGCCTCCATAGGAGCCAGAGCGATGTCGGCAAAGAACTCTGCGCTGGCAGAGGCAGCCAGGTACAGTGATGTCCTCCACAGATAAGCATTCTCCTGTTAGTGAAACCACATAATAAATGGTCAGGCAGTTAAAGTGAACAGAGCCACTGTGAATGTCATCAGAAAAACCTGCATGGTCTCAGATCTTCAAAGCTACTTGATGTGTGTGGGAAATAGCATCAGAATAGAGTTTTGAACAGCTGATGGTGGTTGGAAAACAGCTCAAGGGTGCATTACTGCATTAAATACCTAAGTCTCATCACAAAAAAATAAACAGTAAAAATATGCAATGGTTATGTGTTTATTTCATCAGTGACTGATATGACAGGGAGAATACAATTCAACATTGGTTCTGTGACATTACAGCATATTCCCCAAGATACACAGACATTTGACTCTCTCGAGAATATGGCAATTAGCAAGTATGTTTGTTTAATAGTGTTAGTTCTAATAAAAATATCCCTCTGTGAGAGAAATGTTAAGTAAATAGTGGAGCAAGTTCATGGTGAAAGCTACTACATGTGCTGCAGACCTCATGATGACACCTATACAGTTCAAAGACCAACAATAGATACACACTGCAGCACAATATTTAAAAAACACAGAGCCTAATGACCGTAGCCTGCTTGTTTAGTTCCTTCATCACTTAAATTTAAATCATGTAACTATTATTACTTTTACATCAGGCAAGATTGGTGCGTGTGGACTCACCTCTCCCAGCAAATCACTATAGAAGATCTTGAACACTTCGTAAAAGCCAAACTTGCACAGTCCCTGCATGGAGTAGCCGATGAAAGTGGGAGCCCAGCCCTTTGCCAAGCCCCTGAAACCATCTTCCTTCACTGTCACTGCAAAGCCTTTACCAATGCTCTTGTATTTATCTGGGTTCACCTGAGGAGGAAAAACACTGCATTAAGCTCACAGGACAATAAGTGATTGGCAGGTGAAGCTTGTTTGTTTAATAAGGTAAAATAAGCTTGTAGAATGTTTTAGAGCTGACTTGTACTTGTAAGTGTTTTTTTCCTTCTATGTCCTCTGCGGTTTAGGTAGAGAATTTGATTCAGGAAAAGTTCATTTTCCATCACTACGGCTATGAAAAAAGACACTGTAATGGAGGTACCTTTTGTAAGCTGGTAATGGAGACTGAGACAAAGTCATTATTTTTAAGTGGCATTAGACAATTTTATCATCACCCAGGTGTTTCCCAGACAGTGTCATGGCTGCAATATCCAAAAACGAAACATTGAAGACTGAAACACTGAAGTAGATATATACTCTAGTCAATAATGCAAACTAATAAGTTATCGTTTCATTCTCTAAATATAGCAAGGGAGATTTATTCATTTTCGATGCATCAATCTTTCTAGAGCCATCATTACACAGCCATATCCTGAATGATTAACTGTAGTATTTGAAGCCTATCAATCGAATATAATTCTTATGAATATGGATCGCACTCAAAGCCCCATACATTACTCACACATGAGTATTCTATTCCCTGCCACCACTCAAAGAAACTGGCAAGATGTAGCTTTTGCCCCCTATTTAATTCACAGTGGCAGATGTCTGACCAATCCGCTGGGTTTGATGATGTCCACCTGAATGCCACTGATGTTTGCATTGCTGTTATCATACAAGCTTTATGTTCCCAGTACTCTTTTAGGGTATTTGCATATTTAATGCTATAGCCATGGTGTCTCTACTAAAGAAAAAAAGTGATGGAGATTAACAGTGAAAGTCATTATACTTCATGTTATTATTATTACGGACAATTAAATTAGTATACTGGGACACGTAGTGGGCTGTGCCCAAGATCCAATTGCCCATCTGCCCAGCTCTACAAGAGTTAACTCTACTCCATTATGTTGCATAATAAACCCTTCACAAGTTAAGGCTAAAGACTTGTCTATTGCCACTCAAAAATGTACCGTTGTTGCTGAATTTGTGTAACGAATTAATGTTTATTAATGTAATGTTGGCCCTATTCTGTGGTTTGAATTAGTCTGTAAAACAGCTTGCACAGTAACAAAAAACTGTTGAAGCAACTTGCTATTTGTTGCCATTGTGAGGTTCCATACAAACCTGCAGACGGCACTTGACAAGGTCGAGGGGCACCACTGCTGTGTGTGTGAGACCGCAGCTCAGGATACCCCCAAACCCACACAGGGCATAGTACTTAGAGGAGCCAAACTCGCAGCTGACACCCTCTGTGGCAAATGGGAGGGGACACAACATGCATGCAACATGCAGGGTCACATGCAACACAGGACAAAAAAATCACAACAAACCAGAACCTTATAATGAAGAGTTGTCACTGTAAACACTAGTAAACCATTGCTGAAGACAGTTTGAACTCAGCGACACAACTCTTCCTTATAATGGCTCTGCCATGAACATGCCACCCATTTATTATGATTATAACAAATCCTGATAAAAAATAAAATCAATGTACACAAGATTTCAGTATGAACGACTACAGAGGTGCTTTACAGGACAGGCCATTCAGAACAGAATAATTTACTTACTGCTGATCCCTTTTAAAGCCACAACTTTAGAAATGTTTACCATTCTTAATGCAACTGGTTTCCTTTCTCCCCAGTAACAATGTAAATAATCAAAGTTAACATACAGAAACGTAATTATCACATTTACCTCAAGTATATATATATATATATATACACATACATATATACAGTAAAATTAAATATCCAGAGCTGCAGAGAGGATGCTAATCACTCTAAATGTGGAAGGATCTTAGCATTTTAACTTCATGGTTTAAAGAAACACTATAGTCATTGGCCAAAATGCAAAACATCAATGTGGTCAGGAGATTGAGATTTCAATAAATCGGTGATATGATTAATAATAACATTTACTCAAGACACAGCATCAACTACATAATGTATGTTTATGATAAATAATGTTTTAAATACACATTCTTACCTACTATACACTGAGAGTAAAAATTGTTAATTGATGTGTTAATAAACAATCATGTCCAACATCAGGCAGAACTGTCTAGTGTAAAATATCACAGTAAACATTCAGCATATGTTCTCCTTAAGGTTTTTTTTTTGACCTTCACCTACTGGAGTCCTCTACTGAGGACTGAATGTATGTGAGAGGTGGTGAGGTTGACAGGAAGGGCAGTGACCATGGAACACTTGCAGAATCATGCGGTCATGTTATGATCACTCCAACACTTTATCATCATGAAATCAATACATGACAGTATGACTTCACATCTTGACTGTCAATTTCTCCCATGCAAATTGGTGTATTAAAAAAAATAAAATAAAAAATAAAAAACGGAACGGTTATGGAGAGGCAGGGTATGACATTAAGAAAAGGCCAAGAAGCCAAGGAGACAGACCTGCATTCTGCATTTGACCAGATCAAGGGGAACGACAGCTGTGTGTGTGGTGCCACAGCTCAGAATCCCACCAAAGCCACACAGGATGAAATACTTCTGTGAGCCAAACTCACAACTGTCACCCTCTGAAGAAACACAGGGATGATTTGAAACATTGCATGTCTGAAGTAAGGGAGGAGAAAGGTTTAACTCTGGGTGTCTCACTGATTAATGTGTAAAAAGTGAAGGTCCCTATTATTTTGCAATACATGTTTAGTCTGAAAACAAAGCCATGTAAGCTTGATTATTGTCTAGTCAAACTAGATCCACTGCCAAGTGACGAATATGATCAAAATGTACCACTTCTATTCGGTAATAGACAAACCTCTCACAACTGCTAGGAACAAATGACACTGAAGATAATTTAAAGAGTATGAATACTCAAACCTACTATAGTTTGCAAAGGTTAAGTCCAAATTAAACTTTAAAACATTAAGAAAAAGTTTTATCATGGTCTTTTCAACCCAAATAAAGAATCCAACAACTGTGACAGACCTGCATTACTTGGTAAACCTGTTAAGATTATTTTAAAGCTCAATGTTAATATTCAACATTGCCCTCTTGTCAAGAGTTTAATTACTCCTGTATAACATGAGTTTCTACAACACCAACAACATATTTTAAGATAGGACAGTTTGTTTAACTTCCTCATAATGAGGGGTCACATGCATGTGCAGAGTGAGTTGAAAGTTATGCAACTTGCACATTATATATAGCATATTCACTTCTAAAACCCATCTGATTTGGCCGAAATCCAGTACCAAATACAAAGAGTGATAAACCAAATACACTTAGCCGCCGAGCCAAGGGCAGAATTCTGCTTTGTCCTTCCTTGTCCTCCACAGACGCTGTATGCAACCGAGGCCTAGCAGCTACCTGCTTTTACCACTATATCCTTCACTATACATTAAGTCCGACCAAAGTGGATAATTATGAACAGTGCACACACAATCAACTGTGCTTGATGCTGCATGAGTTAGGTTAAGTTCCGCATTGAAGGTTGCTCACAACTGTGATAATGTAGCCGGCTAAGCTAATGCGGCTAGCGGCAAGACCTGTAGTCGACCTATCTGAATTCTTTGCCGGGGTTACCTTCCAAGGTGGCGGCTGCTGCTAGTGTGCGGGTCCTCTGTCCATGAAGGCTCTGCTGAGGTTCTTCCACTTTCTGGAGGGTGAAAAGGGGGGCGCTGAACGGGTTACCCCGAGCAAGCTGCGTCAAAGCGGTCGGGTACATAGTGGCGTCCTGCCTGCTGGCGGAGCTGCGGTGCAAGAAGCAACTGGTTAGTTCAGCTACCTAGCAGCGGCGACTAGTAATACAACCCGCCCCCACGCGCTCACTGGGATGCAACGTCACGTGCTAGTTAGCTGGGCACGGAGTCACTATGACCCTTAACAGACATGCCATAATCATAGTTCACAAAACTAATATGAATAGGGAAGCACATAGCAACCAAATAACGTTCATATAAAGTCACCGGCCATGTGTGAAAGCAGGACAAAATGTCAATGCGTTTCCCACCACGTTTATCAAGCATTCCCGAGAATTTAAATGGATGCTAACCTGCTACGCTAAATTGCGCGCTAAGCTAACCTAGCAGCTTCAAGGTGGAATGTCTCCAATAAGACACATGAATTAACACGGCTTAAAAGAAGATGCATTACAGTAGAAACGCGAGCCCCATAAAAAAAATCACCTCATAATTTCACATATATACTGTTTTTAATCAATTAGAACACTCACTCGGCTTGAATCGTAAGATGGCGCCTCCGCTTAGTTGCAACCGGCGGCTCAAAGAGGCAGAATGACCTCTCTGTACAATGATTTCGCCTTCCGTGACGTCACAGAAGCCTGGGCGGCTCTCATATGAAAACTGCAAGAGAGGAGGCGGGACTACATGTGGGCGGGACAACTGTCAACAGGGACGAAACTCCAAATTCTTCTTCTTGTAATAACTTCCGGCAGGCTGTACACTGAGGTGTGTGACGCTGCCCCCCCCACAGTGAGAATTTGCAGACAGTTCACAGCTCCAAATCCAGTGCAGTTTGAAGTGCTTCAATATAGTTCTTGAAGTTGGTTCAGTTCAGCCATGTTGCCTTTCAAAAGGCTTTTAACATGAAAGACCTCTGTCTTTAATGTCAATACAACCATACATTTAATTTACTGTCTTTTGTAATGTATTCCTACCCAACGGTGGGCAAGACTGAATCAGAATACTCATAAATGCAGTCAGATATTAAATAAAAATTACATTATAAATGTAATTATAAAAGTAACAGAATCCATTAGAATACAAAACATTGCCCTAAATAGTTTAAAGTCAAACACTGAAACAATGCACAGCATTTGAGTTCCACAAATATTCTTTTTTAAATCTTCTCAAAAAAAAATGTTTTATTTTCACAGTAGCAATGAACTCATTTATGGTAAATGTATTTGCATTTGTACAGCTTTATCAAGTCAACCAACGTCATGTTCACCCAGTCACACAGCATTCATACACAGGTGGAGACGACTATCAAAGGTTACCACAGGGAGGAGGTAAACATTCACACATTACCACACTGACAGCTATGTGTCAGAGGCGATTTGAGGTCTAGTATCTTGTCTACCTATAGCTCAATTTGAAGTGCATAAAAAAACACTCGCACAATTTCATCAGTCTTGTGGACAGCTTCCGGAGCAGATTCTGCAAAGATAGCACACACATCATTGTCTGTGCCCCTGAGCTTTCGGAAAGTTTAGGTCGGGTCTGGTTAAAGTGCCATTTTGCAATGAACGTGTGAGGACAATAATTCCTAACCCACATATATTCTGGATTTTCCATTGCCAACGGTGACCTCTTTACTTAGTGGGCAGCTCTCGGTCTGTGCTTTTTTCCTTTCTAGCAAGACACATCTTTTTCGTCTTGTCGGAGATCCACCACCTCTTGACCATATCTGTCAGGACCTCTTCCTGTAGTACAAAGTCTTCTTCAGATGAAACAGGACAGTGTGCAAATGACACTACATGGATGCACTGAAATCCCATTAAACCACGTCTTCTGTAAAACTCTGAAGCCTGTTGGCATTGCTCGACCTCAGAGCTCACTCGATGATTGTTACCCAAGGTGCATTTTTGTACATGTATAGGGTGTTCTGGTCCAGAAAAAGTTGTTGCAACAGCAAAAATACTCTATGCATTGGGATGGAAGATAATGACTTGCTGTTATAGCTGTCCTTGATAATGAATAATGAATGTGTACTTTGATATTTTTCTTGTTCACAAGTGAATTACAGAATGTTCATGTTGTTCTTTTGGGAAGTGACTTGAAGATTTTTGGGTTGCTCTGAGAGGTTGTTTGGAATGGATATGGTGTGGCAGGTGTGTCATCTCTGTCAGACGGTGTTATAACTGTTGGACAGGAAACTGTTTTACTGCATTGTGATGCATGGCACCACTGAAGGCTGTAGAGGTCCTGGGATGTGCTGAGATGCAAGAGGCATCAGAGATGGAGGGTGCCGAGACACTGGAGGCTGCAGAGATGCCTGAGACTGAGTAACTTGACACTTTGAAGGCCCTTGAAGGTGCCAAGACGTAGGAGGACACACATATATGTATATATATACTGTTGGGTGAACCTGAAAGTCAAAATGTAAGATTTGATTTTTAAAAAATCTAACTTTCAACAAAACACTCCTAAACACGTCACTTAAGAATTCTGATCCCTACAAGTGTGACACATAACTTGTGTCACACTTAACTTGCACATGAACTTAGTAATAAAGCAAAGACTGACACAACTTCAACCAATTTCAACAAATGAGTAAAAATAATTGTTAAAAATCATTCTGGCAGAGATAAAAGCATAATAAAAAGTTTGGATTGTCCCTGTATTCCAGCCCTTGTGGTGGGAAGCAAAACTGCTAAGGGTTAGTGACATCTGGGTTTCAAAACATTTAAAAAAAAAAAGCATAAATGCAGTCCATATTGGCAAATCAGGTAAGCTAAAGTAGGTGATATACACAGGAGTACCACAGTGGATGGTTTTTTGTTTGGGGGGTCATTGAAAAACATTAAACAAAGAATTTCTTACATGGCAAAAAAATGAAAACATTTACCTCCATAACTTCTGGCAATGGTGAATTTATATCACTTCAGGACATTTTCAAATGAAAAGCCCCACATTTGTCTATTAAACGTACTTAATTTTTGAAATGGGGTAATATAAAAACAAATTGCTCCATAGTTTCTGACAGTGACTTACATATCTGAGTCCAGGACATCGGTAAGTACGCAAATTCTGAAAATCAGTTTTAATGCATATTTTTTGAGAAATTTCAATTAAAAATGTCCCAAATCTACACATTGCCTGCACATTGGCTTTTCTCAAATGACCCTACAGACGGGGAATATTTAATTAGAAATTTCTCAAATCTGATACTGGAAAACAAAATTGATTTTCAGAATGTGGATAGTCACTGACTGATCCCAAATATGTAGTTATATTATATTTTATATTATAAATTATAAAGCAAATAATTTTTTAATACAGTTGTAATATGGATGTGGGACTTTAAATTCAAAATTTGTCAAAATTGATACAGTAGAACTGCTTGATTTTCAGAATGTGACTGATGTCCTGGATTCAGATATGTAAGTCATTGCAGAAGAATGTGGAGTAATACATTTTTATAGCCAACCAAATTTGAGATTTTAGTCACATGAATGTACATATGGGGGAACATTTAATTTGAAATTTCCCAAAACTCAGTAAAACAGAGTCACTGATGTCCTAAAGTCAAATATGTAAGTTTCCACCAATTAATTTTTATATTACATAATTTTGCAGACAACTATAGGGTCTTTAATTTGACATTTTCAATGTGTAGGTATTACAATGTTCTGAAGCTATTTGTCTTCATTGTGCAGCCATATCGGAATTTTTTTGTTTAATATTTATCAATGCCCCCCCCCCCCCCAAAAAAAAGAAAAAAATAGATCCCCAAATATTTTAGCGTTCTTTCCACTGTTGTAGTCGTGGATATAACCTACTTGAGATTTCCTGATATGGACTTTATTTGCTTCTTTAACGTCTTGCAGTTTTGGTGCCTCTACCGTAAGGGCCAGAATATGAGGGCACCCCAAATTCAGCTGGTTTGACTACGGAGAAGCGAACGTCGGCTGACGTTAAAATCAAACTGTCCTTCAAAAGTTATCATCCTACTAATGTAAAAAATTGCTAATCCTACCATAATGTAAAAATTGTTAATAACGAAGTTAATAATCTCTCGTAAAACTGACAGCTTCTTCTGCTGCTGTGTGCAAATGTCTTTATATTTAAAGTTCACCGTTGTTTCCATCTTATCTGCCATCTTACTGACAAGATCCCGTATTGACTTCTGAAGTCTCGTGTGGTTCTGTGTGATTTGGCCAGCTTGTGGTTCCGCCCACTTAAAGTTACAGACGTCCTACGGAGTCGTCAGTCAACACAACGTCACCAAATAATGACTAAATATATGACTAAATGAATGAATGATAAACTTACTGCAAACAAAGTGGATGATTTAGCTTAGCTTCTATTCTTGTCCACACTTATTAAATCTCTCTCTAACACTGTTAAACCTAAGATTCTAAATAAAAGAAATATGTATGGGTGTTGATATGAGAAATGAATCTTAATCAATATTCTGACTGATACAGACATTAACTTCATTGGTCCAAATGCAAAGACTGATAGAAGCAAGCTTAATCATAATTACATGAAATAGAATTAGCAATTTTTGCACACACACATTTACTTGTGATAGTGAATTTGACCTATCATTATTACACACACACCAGTAGTGAACACACAGGCTGTGCAGTGGGCAGCATTTATTTGCACCCAAGAAGCAATGGGGGATTGGATGCCTTGCTCAGGTGCACCTTAGCTTGGCCCTTCCCGGGATTCAACCAGCAATCTTCCTGTTACTAATTCCTTTCATCTTGGTCATGGGCTGCCTTTTCAAGCTTTTTCAGGCACAGTAACAAATATCAGTGTATTGGATAGATGTTTAATATTTGTGACAGTGAATACATAATTAAGTAGAATACACAGGGACATTCAATTTTATTGTAAGAGAACATTAAGAAAATATTGGCTTACGTTTTCAGAGTCTCAAGATATAGAAGCATTCAATTAAGATGAGAGGCCTCCTTGTCTCATTAACAAAGATGGTCAAGTACAAAAACAACATGACAGGTTCAAATTCCATCCTGGAGGCTTTAAAAGGACTGAGAGACAGAAGCAAAGGCTAAGAGTAAAAAAAAAAAAATCTAAAAAATATTTCTCTCTCTCACACACTCAAACTCTCACACAAAACCTGATTTAAAAAAAGCGGAGTCTACTGTGTTTGTGTCTCTCCAAGTGGAGCAGTGGCTGGCTTTGTTGTGACCCCAGGGGCAGTGAGGCCAAGGTGCTGCGCTGTCCTTTCACATGTTATGGAAATCCTTGGAAGTGTCTCTGAAACAGTCGCTTCACTTAAAAACTATTTTAGAATAAAGGAGGAAAAAAGGAATATAAAAAAAAACTTTTTTTGAATGATGATAAGGAGGTGAAGAGGTAACCTCACAGCACCTGTGAAAATGGCTACAATGCAGATTCACACTTAGAAAACAAAAACAAATATCAATGGAAGCAGACAGGCTTCTCTTCCCCTCAGACACTGAGCTACACTCCTACACTCTGCTGCCACTGACCTCTTTGTCTGAGGTTATGAATGGACCGATGCCGTTGGTCTCCATGGCCTGGTACACCAAGAACAGGAACGCAGCCACAATGGCTAGCAGGAACAGCTTAATCCACAGAGACATGCCACGGCGTGCTATTTTGGTCTGACCTGCAGGGGGCGCAGCAGACAAAAGCCTCGCAGATGAAGAGGAGGAGGAGGAAATGGTGCTGGAAGTGGCAGAGGGGGGCAGGCTGTTGACTCTGTTGACAGTGCGGCTCTCTGTGTAACATGAGGAGCTGCTGGTCTTGGTGATCTTTGGAGAGAACAGGCTGTTTTCGTTGTTCCACAGGTCGCTGGGCATCAGTGGGCGACCGGCTGCTCCTTTGATGGGCCGTCGACAGGTGGCGCTGGAAGAGACAAGGATTTTAGACTAAATTCAGACTTCAGGAAAATCTGTTTTTTTCCAAGCAGACTGTCCTCATTATTAATTAAGCTTTGTGTGTCAGAGACATAACTGACCCATCTGCATAGATTGCTTTGGTAACGTTGTAATTGTACTCACAAAATGGTACTGCATCATCTCACTCCAACAACAACTGTTAGGTTAAGGTGAAGGATTAGTATTGCATTAAGAACGATGCAAAACACAATGTAAGAGCCGATTTGAGTAACCCGGGCATTCCGACTGAGATCGATTTTTTAAGCTGTTTCAACAAGACTTAAGAGTTGGTTCAG
The DNA here is from genome assembly GCA_016785285.1 of Brachirus orientalis. Taxonomy (NCBI): domain Eukaryota; kingdom Metazoa; phylum Chordata; class Actinopteri; order Pleuronectiformes; family Soleidae; genus Brachirus; species Brachirus orientalis. The sequence continues at coordinate 810,548 of JAFBJR010000182.1, forward strand.
CTAGACTAGACCATGTTTATAATAATGACCCTCACTGACTTAAGGTTCAGCTCTGTCTCTTGTTGTAATACAGGCTCGGTTCAGACCTGGCACCAACATCCTTCCTGAGAGATTCACTCACAAGTGGACAGTGTTAAGTATGACTATTCACACCTTGTATTAGACCTTGGACATGTAGCATCTCCTGTGATCAGTTACAAGTTATTGAACAACACTAATGGTCTGTCTCTCCAATCTTCATTTTATGTCTATACTGCTGTGTAATTACATATTGTGTTTTCAATAAAATAATCTATAAAGAAAACATTCAAAAGTTTTTTTTCTTCTTTTTTTTTGATGAAAAAAAAAGGGTTTTAGTGACTTAGCAACATTTATCAAGTTTCTGACAAGAATGCATCATTTGCAGTAACTGACCAATTAAAAAAAAAGAGCCAATGCCAATTATGGTGAATACTGACCTGATTGATTGGTCTCTCTCTACACCAGGCCCTATGTTTTTAACTAGTCCGACTATACAGTTTATACTGTGAGGAGCCAAGAGACTAAATACAATACACAGCTGTTGTATGACATAAGATGAAATAAGAAGTTAATACTGTTGTAGTGGCTGTAAACACAGCAGCGTATGAGTGCTGATGAGTGTCAAAATATATTTTTGTTTTCCGGCACATATTCTAGACGACAAAAAAAGAAAGGAGAATCACTGGCAACTTACGAGATTCCCGTTGGACTGTTAAGGTCATTGGGGAACAGCTCCTTCAGCACGTCCTTCTCCACTTTAGTTGTTTGCTCACTGGCTGTGATCTTCTCCACCTACAGAAAACGAAGGTGAGCATTCATTAGAGAACTAACACCACCACTTCATGGAGACATCCCACTTCTCCTGTCTTGGATACAAATAGAAAAAAATACCACAATTACTACACTTCAGCCACCTGCAGGTGCTTGTGTAGACCAGCAGAGGGCCCCCTGCCTGACACTACACACCCAACACCATGTGACCACTTGAAATGAAACCACTGCATTTACACTTGGAACAGCTTTGCGAATGTGACACAGATCAGAGTCTCAGACACGCGACAGTCAACCTGTGTCACTAACGTGTCCTCTGACAGTGTGGACATGAAGTCCTCTGTCCTCTGGTCTGAATGAGAACAAGAAGCTGGTTGTCTGCTGCCTGTGTATTGGCAGCTGGATGTCAGCAGGGCCTCAATCCTCCTGCCCACAGACAACATGTGTGACCGTTTTTGTTGAACCAACCAACAGTTCAGCTGTTACACAATGGTCCCTGCAGAGGCCCTTCACAGCTACACTCACACTGACATACACTTGACCAATTCATCAGTACAACTACATTGAATAACCTATAGAAAGAGTTTCAGTTACTTGCGTTTCATGATCATGTAGTTTTCAGACATATGACATTGAATGGCAGGAGTGAGGGAGAGAAGAGGACAGAAGGGAATGCAGAGTGGTGTTGTACCCCTGCTGCAGAGACACAGCTGGCTTTACTCTGCGGCTTAGACGCAGTCCAGGTGGACTCCTGCCTCCCACTGGCCGGCATGCTACTCCAGGGGCTAAAGGAGAAATGGTCGACTTTGGTGAGGTGAACCAGAGGAGATGAGGTGTTGGCAGCAGCTGGTGGCCTGTTTTCTTCAGGCTGACTCTTCAACTTGAATGTAACACAGATGAGAACATTAGAAATATGTGCTCAGAAATACCCCAAAATATTTTCACAAAAAAGGTGGAACGTGCTATTATACTAAATACACTTAATACAGATTGGTTATAGGGCTGCAACTAATGGTTATTCTCATGAGCAAATTATCTGCTATTCATTTTCAATAATGTCAGAAGATGTAAATAAAGCAGTGGTCGTCAAACATCCATAAAGCAGATATTCTGTTTACCATTACGAAGACAAATGGAAAAAAAAAGACTTGAAAAATTAAATGGCTCAACAGAGAAGAGCTGCAGCAATTACTTATTTGATTAATAAATTACTAAATAAATTGGCTTTTAAAATTGTATAATCCATGGGTTTATTTATGAAATTACATTCTTTGATTTTAGCTGAAATGTGAATATGTTTTATTTTATCTGCTCCTCCATGACAGTAAACTGAATATCTTTGATGAGGTCATCAACATTTAGGAAATATTGATCAAATTGTTCTCCATTTTCTGGTATTTTATAAAACAAGCAAATACAGATTTATCAGTTATAGATGTAATCATTAATTGCAGTCCTAAAACACTGTAATAAAAAAGTCATACTCTACACCAAAGACACAACTCTTACAGGTAGAACACTGTTCTAAAACTGGTTCAGTACTTGGCTCTGGGTCCTTATAATCCAACACAAATACATTAGGTTAAGGGCACCCTGACCAAAATCAGTCAATGGGTGCAGCACCTGTAATTTCAGATCAACTAACATGACGAATTTTTTAATGAATGCAGCGGCTATGTAAAGGCTTCCACATCATTTATGTAGCCAAATATGAAGCTTTATTTGAAAAAGCAGTAATGCAAACCCAGCATAAAACTGGTTGGGTCACCATCAGTACTCAGGAAACTGTATTTCTTTTATTTATCTTCTTTGCTCTTCCTCAGAAGACCAAACCAACCGGTTGAGCAAAAAATTTCAAATTAAGTTCAAAAGTTCTTGATGCCCATGTGTTAGTCCTTTAGCCAGACAGAACAGCACGATGAATGTGACCCACGTGTTTTATCTACACATGCCCCCCTAATGAGTGAATCCCTGAGGTGGTGACATCAACAGACATTGGAACCAACCAGCCAGTGAGTCCACGCACACACACACGCACACATACATACATCAGTGAGAGAGCAAACAGCCTGCTACAGCCTACAGCTACCTGAAAATGTCTGGACAACATGGAGTGAGTTTCAGCACGTGCTGGCCTATCAGGCTTTTGATGAACCTTCCAGTTAGACTCAAACTGAAACGGTTCTCTCAGTACAGGCCTGAGGTCCTCAGGTATGATCTGCTGGAACACAAAGGCCAAGTAGTACAGAGAGACAGGAGGACGCAAAGTGGTAATTAAAGAATGAAGCTGACAAGTCAGACAAAAGAAGTGTAAACTGTAAGGATCATTAACTTGAAGATTTCAAAGAGGCAGCCCTATCTGCTTGAAAGTTTAAAATGTATATAAACCTTCTCTCTGCACCCAATTCTGCCCAATGGCTGATTATGACAGGAACCTGGGGGTGGGGGGGGGGTCTAGTAGTCTAGACTACTGTAGTGAAATCTGCCCTCTAATGAGGTGCTCTGTGTTTCATGTGACAGAGAGAGGCAGCGAGGTGACAGAGCAAAGAGCAAGATGCATCTTAAAAAAAAAAAGAGGAATCTTGGATAATGAGTCTTGTGTATCAGTAACACAAGCCCTAGTGATGGTAAAAACTCTTCTTTTCAGTCTACTAAATCATTTGAATCTGTTCATTAAAAAGATTTGTTCACCAAACCGTTCAGTTCTTCCTATCATGACCAGAGCACAGACTATGTGGGACTCACTCTCTGAACTGATACACAACTGAACAGTTGTAATTCAGTTCACTTTCGCTGGCTGTCGGCAGTGCCGTCACTAAATACACCAGACTACACTGGTAAATATTAAGATTTTGGGAACTTCCTGTTTGAGATTAACACATGTTTTTGGTTCTTTTAAACTGATGTACAGTTTGGCATTGTTTCTGGATTTGCTGAGGCTGATTCTGACAGTTTAAGCTGCTGACTAACTCAGGGCTTAAGTGCAGTCAGTAAACTGGTACACGGTGTGCACTGGTGACTCTTTCAGTATGTGGTGAATGAATCACTTTCGCCCCACACGCTACCACTGGCCGCTGTCTCACTCGATTCACAGCAGAGCTCAGCTGAACTGAGAGATTAACATATCGTTTCAGTAAGTGACTTAAGTTCAATTTGTTCACCCAATCAATTTGTTCTTTTGAAGAAATTATTCAAAAACGAACCAACACTATGGCAAAATTTTATTGCAGGAGCTGGAGTTTGACCAGAGGAAGTAGATTGGCTGATCTTTATTACATAACATATATATATGTATAATTTCAGTATATCAGCATATTTGTTTTTTGGATCAAAAAATAACATAACTAGATACCCATATACACTGATTTACACGTGAAAAGTTGATTAGTTACACTTCAGGTTGTTGGTGAAAAAATAAATTCCCCTCAGAATATACATTCATAAACGAGGGAAAGGCCAATGGCAGCGACAGACAGGAAGTTAGCCAAAACCCTGATGGAATTTTGCCCCCAAGTCAATTTTAAACCAGAGTCATATGTGGGCTTACATGGCTTCAGACTAAAGGAGTTTTCACACGCCTCTCACTCCTGGAGGCCTCATTTTAACAGGTGAACGTTCACTGTCGGAGCACCAGGTGAAGATGCACACCATCAGTACATGACATGCACAGTTGGATTATACTACTTCCCATGTTGAAGATCAAGCCTTCACAGTATCTGTGAAATAGTTTCAACAAAACTGTACATGGATGAATGTTAAACAATTAACAGAAATTCTGTAGGGATCTAGGAAAATATGGAACAGCCATAAGGAGAAAGGTCTGAGTTAAGCCCACACAATGACTGTTAAACACATCAACGGCCAAAGCATCCAACATGCATGCACTGCAGCAGCTAATCCACATCATGCGCTTTAAGTTAGAGAGTGAGCAGCACTCGCAGAATGAACCAACAGGCTCACACCGCAAAAAAAAAAAGAAAAAAAAGAAATACTTTCATATATGTTGGCACTGAGTGGAACGAGAAAGCACTATGTCAAAGTGATACTGGAATTGATATTGAAATAATTTATTCAACTATTATTTTTAACGTTAGTAATTATAAGTTTATCCAGCAACATAAATAAAGCTACAGTATCTATCTGGAAGGATTCTTTGGGTGCCTCAAGAGATTAAAAGAAAGGCATCTAAATTGTTTTTTATTCAATAATCCATGTTTATTTTCTTCCATTAATAATACAAATGGAAGAAATGTGTCAACATGTTTCTCAAGAAACAATGAAAACAATCAACATTGTCCCTCAAACAGCAGGTTTTCCCAGAATTCCTTAGTTAGGGTGTGAAATAATATTCATATTCCAAAATATTGCCTTGTATCATGGTATGATGGTATTGATTCTTTGTATTGATCAATATGTTTTATCAACATGGTTTTTCGATAGTGGCTGTGCGTTGCATTTATGCCTTAAACCACTAGGATGACAGCAGCTTTTGGCCTTGTTCTCACTAGACAAAGAAAACTATATATTTTTTATTCATATAACATTGTTATTTTCACTATACATCACCTTGTGTATAGTATGCCAATGTATTCTATCATCATATACCTCATTTGTCAGGATATATCAATATTTTATTCATGTCAATACATAGCTCTAGTCTATAATGGCAGGAAGGGCACATCCACCGGCCCACATAACATGGTTCACTTTGGAAAGGAGCACAGCCTGAGTGACAGGTACACACAGGTTCTGCATCACAGCAGGTTACACACCTCAGTTACCAATATAGACCAATAAAATGAATGCCTGAGATACATGTGAAGATGTGAAGGCCACACTGAGCTGAGGAGGTCTGGACAGACTGAACGCATTGCTTGGTTCAGTTGCCTGCTCACTTTTCAGCGGGAGACGAGCAGGTCAAAGACAAGTATTTAAGTTACCGTTTGGTGCTGGCTGCTGCGGGTGCGGGTGGTGACGGGTGTCTTCCCTCGGCTCCTCAGTGGTCTCTCCACCACAGGAGTTGGTTCAGGCTCTGGCAGCACCTCTGCTACAGGCTCTGGTTCTGGTACTGCTGTCACTTCTGACAAACATAATAGAGTCACAATCTGACCAACTTCAAATATTCATTTTTTTCCTGTATTGCAGACTAGGATTACATACATACTTCTAGGATTGTCTTTTGACAGCACATCTTATGATACTTGTATAAAAACATTTATCTCAGATATCACAAGTGCATTGTGACAAATGATCGACCCTGTGCGAATAATTGATGATGATGTCACATTTGTGTGTGTGGAATTTCCTAATATCTTTGAAGGAATAACATGTCATGTTATATTTATTCAGACTTTATTTTGGAAAAATTGACAGTCTTAGTATTATTTACCACAGTCTGATTAATGTAGTAATACTGTTTTAAGTGAAATGTTTTTTTTAAATTTCCATGTCTTTCCCTAAATTATAGACAACACTGAAGATTTTTTTTTTGTTTTTATCACCACATAAAATGAACTAATACTATGTCAACACAACCATAAGATGGTAGTAATGTACCAAAAAGCCATTAGATCATTCTTTAATAATAAAAGAAAAAAAAGGTGTGTGTCTTACCATCCTCCTTATCACTGTACAGGTCTGACTCCGAGTGTCCATTGTGGTTGACTTGCTGTGGTGGTAGAGTTGGTGTGGGCCCATTGTCCAGCAGCTTCTGCAGCTTCTTCTCATACAATTTACGCGTAGATGCTGAGGAACAGTAACAATAATAGTCTATGTCTGCACCACATCACACTGAACACACTTACGTTTTACAACTCTTACAGGCCTGCCATGACTTAAAGAAAAACCAAACACCAGAGGAAAACCAAGAGTGACACTCACTGGTGTTTTTGAAGAAGCTGAGATTGATCAGGGTATTAAATTAGTTCAATGCACTGCAATTTCTCTAAAACTATTATAAAAACAAAATGGTTTAGGAAATCTCTAGGTAAAATTAGAATGTGCTACACTCATAGTAGCTGAGCACAGTAACCAACAGCTCTTCTCTTGCAAATAAGATGATCTAAGTGGTCAGTGTGACAGTTATACCTGGAAACAAGGCCTGAAATGTATTTATTACTCACAAAAGGTACTGGTCAAAGTTTTTTTAAACCAAATAAAAATTATTTAATGCCTTATACATAGTTGGCTCTATACGTCACTGACATAAAATATTACATCCACTTTCATCCATTGATTAGCTGTAGATTAATTCATAACATTAAAAAGTTTCAGTTAAAATGTAAACACAGACATACAACTTCACAAGTCTACTGAACATATTTTTGATTACAGGCAGAGTGTGTTGGTGTTATTCATCAATAATTCCACAATAACCTTTCTGCATCATGCAAATACAGTGAGCTGAGAGAAGGCATGTGAGTGAGACACTGAGTGGCAGAAGGCTTTGTCTCTGTGATCTGTGATGTGAAGCTAAAACTGGGAGCGACAGCGAAGAAGATACTCCAAACATTTCATATTTAATATATAAAAACATCCCACAACATTCAGCAGACTAAGGGTTACTTTTAATTACCAACACATGTTTGAATAATTTTGGTTCAGGGCTAGAAAGGGGGCTGTGTGTTTGCATGTGCTGCCTCTCCCACTCACAGAGAGATCTTTCTCTTTTATGTAGCCAAAATAAGGGGTTGATTAAATTTTCCAGTACCGAGAATAAGACACATCCTCAGACCTTCTTTATAGTCATTAATGATCAACTGAATGGCAGGGTACACTTTTGGTATCCATCCATTTATTTGTTCCTGATTAGTCTTCTTCAGAACAATTTTTTAATGCCACCAATTTGACACAGTACATGACCACTGTTATGTTAAACTAGGAGACAAACACTAACCCTTGGGTCATACATGGCATGTCATTAGCCAACATGCCAAAGTCTTGTGAATTTTGACAGCCCAGTGTGTTAGTGCACGTGTGTGTGCAGAGGAGGGCATGTGTGGCTACAGCCTTTATTCTCATTAGCGTGCTGCTGTTTCTTCCAACATTTGCACTCACCAACAACTGGCCCCACATCCACGCCATGCTTTAGCAGCTCGTCCCTTAGGCCCTCGTCGGTCAGCATGGTCACATCCAGCTCGTCCAGCTGAACCTTGTCTGTTTTCCTGGTGGCTTTCTGTTGGAAAATGACAGAGCAGTCCAGTCAATGAAGTAATTATGAAGTACAGATTAAATAAAGAAGAAAAAAAAAACCTCATCAGGGTCATAGCAAGGACTGTCATTGATTTATTTTCGTCCTGAGGCGACGTAAACAGCAAGTTATAACATCAAAAGCATCAGCTGACAGACAGTTGTTTCTGGGTGTGTGCAGCCTGTATAGCATCTGCTAGGAAAACATTACATTCACATGTGACACCCTGCATGTGTCTTCATTTGTATTATTTTATATACAGTATATATTTTTTTTCTGGGGGGGGGGGGCCTTCCTCCACCTAACCCCATCCTGTGCCCCAAACACATGAAATTTGTGCAGGAAGAATAACCAAAAAAATGTATGCAAGTTATTTTTTATGTTAAGAGCCAATCACATGAAGTCAAACCTGACTGTCAAGTAAAACTCTACTGAGAGTTATCTGATTAGAGTTTGCAGCTGTGAAATTCACAAAAATACTGTAACTACTCAATAGCCGTGTTTGACGTGACAAAAAAAAAAACTATCCTGCTAAAATACACACAAAACAGTTACAACTGTGTACACAGTAGGGTTGCGTGATATGTCGTAAATCTATCGTTATTGTGATACAAACATGGGTGATATACATATCGCATATGATGTCTTCAACTGCGATAAATGTTTCGCCACATTCAATCACAGCGGTGCACTCCTGCAGTGAACATTGTGCAGCGTGCTTCACTCCTTAATTTTCAGTGTTTCCTCCACTATTCATTGTGTCGCACCAAGTTCAACTGTTTGCTAACATACAGTACTTGCTGCAGGGAATTTGTGCATGTAGCTGTTTTACCATTTCAGTCACTCTTTGATCAGACTTCTCTCCAGTACAGACTTCTCTCCAATTATCACTGTATTAAATGATTGGTCAGTTATTATTGGTTAATTGCCTAATCATTATAAATTACACATTTATTTATTTGATAAATTTATATACTGTTTATAATTGCACTCAAATGTAGACATAAAATATAGGTTGTCCAATAACTGGTTAAGCATTAACTTAATATTAATGCTTAGTATTTGATTGAATGGTTATATTTAATCAGATGGAGGGAAAAAAAAATAAAAATGGCAAAATATATGGACAAGACAAATTTTTACACTAATCACCGCACATACCTTTACTTTGATAATATGGTCCCCAGTTACAGTAGTCAAGCTCTATTTTGTTTTGCTGAAACAAATAATTTATCCCTTGGTGGAATGAATAAAGTGACAGTTTATTCTTTTTATTTTGGCAAACATCACAATATTAACACTGATCAACACACAATTTGTTTTACTCTTATGATTCAAATCAAATTTCATGTTTATTCAGTCTTGATTCTCTCCAACCAACGTGGTAGCATTTCATAACACTAAAAAAACAGTGACAAATTCACAGAAATGCTAAAATAAGTTCGAAACTCTAAACTACTACTGAGCTAGACAGCTTCAGATCCTTCCGTTACTTGTTCTTTGTTAAGGGGGCAGCAGAGACTGTCCCCCTGTGACTGGATGTCTGAAGACAAATATTAATACCAAGTCAGAAGAGAGCCTAAAAGTGAATTCTCTTTATGGAAAGCTGAGTATGTTTAGCTTTCCACACACTCAGGAGAAGTGTGCAGGCAGACTCCACAGTTCAGAAGATCCCACAGCTGCTTCATGTCATGCACGTCCAGCACATGTGACTGGGAACAACAGCTTTTTTCACTTTTCTAACATGAAGATATACAGAGTGAAAGAGGAGAACGAATGGCACTTTCTCAGCAGAGATTCCTGCCATTTTGATTATCCGATAGTAAACAACCAGCTGGCCCTCTCTCACTCAGCCGACAGGAAATTACAGTCTTTGAAGCCAGCGGCCTCTGAAATTAAGTCATGGATCTCCTCCCTCACGGCTGAGCAAGACTCTACCTCTAAATAAATACAGCATGCACGCATGAAATGCTTTGGGGGAGTGTGATGCAACTACACCTGTTTAACATGTTGCCATATTTCATAGCATCATTCTTTTCAACTGACAGAAATGTTGCAGGATTTGTTTAAAATAAATTAAACAAACTTTACCACTAACTAATCACCTGGTATAATCCACACAGTGACGCAAGGAGACACATGTGATTCTGTAAGACTGACTGGGTTTTTTCACAGACAGGATGTCTGCACTGACCTGTTTCCTTTGGATTCAGTCAGAATTATCTCACCTATGCATTACTAATAATCGTACATGAAGCATTTCTTTGACTTTATCATGGGAAATTAAAACTCCATATTCAGCAAGTGACCATGAGCAACAATGCCTCTACTACTCTAGACAGAGAAGAGCTGAACTTTCATACTGAATTTGGAATCTTAAACAACTTGTTTGCATTTGCAGGCCACAATATGTTGTATACATAAAAAACACAATATGTATCTATAAATGACAGACTTTTGTTACAATGAGAGACTAATGACAAAAAGATTCTTTAAGCAAAAATAATAAAAACTTCATTAGAGCTGCCACAATTAATCAATAACTAATAAATGCATCACTATTATGATAATAGATCAGTGATTCACATCTTTGTCACTCATAATAAATATGAACCTATGGTCACATTTCTTTGCTTCTCTGTTACAGTAAATTGATTATCTTTGGTTTGTGGACAAATAATATATTTGAGGACATCATCATTTACTCTAACAACTAGTGAATCTATCAGAAAAATAAAATATCAATAGATAATGAAAATAACTGCAACTAAATTACCCATTTAAAAAGGTGCAGTGTGTACAATTTAGCACCATTTATTGTTGCTAAATTGTTACCATTTTAGCAGTGCTGTCACTAAAGACCCCAGACTCCTCTGTTAAATGTTGAGAGTTTAGAAATATCCTTGTTAAATGTTGGAGATTAACACATGTTTTCAGGATTTTAAAATCTTAATAACCGATATACAGCTTGGCATTGTTTGGTTTGATTCCTGTATTGGACGTTGTGCTCATGGCTCTTCCAGTGACAACACTCTCTGCCAATCAGTGGCCTGCAGTCTGTCCACCTCACATTTAGTATCGGCTTAGTTCTCCTGGAACCTCACCAGAGCAGGTACTAAAGAAAGTACCAATGGAAAAGTAGGAAAAACAAGTAGAGTTGTGCCGTGCTGAACAGTATATAGGAAAGGCGCCATTAGTATCAGAGTTTAGTTTGTCCTTTGTAGGCTATTGTAAAAACATTGTGGTCTAAAGCTGACTCCTGATATTAATATTATCATTTGTTTCATGTTTCTGCCATATGAAAATAATAATCACCCAACTTTTACACACTGATGGGAACTTCAAAAAAAGTGCTTCTTTGTCCCATAACACTATGTACCCAGAGACTGTTCGTGCTGATGATCAGTGAGAGCACAGACAGGACTGAGACTGAATGGGAGGAATGCAATGTGTTGCCACAGTTCAAAGCATGTAATGAACGTGAGCTACACAGACACACACACACACACAGAGAGAGAGAGAGAGAGCAAGCTCATCTGGCTCTCAGTGGCCCCAGAGCAGGGCTGTGTCTGGATAGGAGCCAGACTGTTTCATAATCACACTCAGTGCAAGAAGAGCAGGAAGAGGAAAAAGGAGGGAAAATGGAGCCTGAGCTCCCTCCTCTACAGACCACACCCTGTTGAACTCTGAGCTCAAAGCTTGGCTTCGCCCACAGCTCTGTGGAGTAAACTCACTACGAACACTGTCACTTTCCTTTACAACAACTCACCAGAGCGAGGACAGAGTAGTTCCATGGCGAGACATGCCAGGACCTGTGGCTGCATGATGTAACGATGTCTGAATGAGTAACAGTGGAATGGTGTGTGGTTTGTGCTCTGCTACGATTACCAACAACTGTTTGGAATACAGATGTCATACATTCTACAAACTAGTGGTAAAAGGGGAAAAACCTTCAAGCATGACAGACTGAAAGTATTTAAGCCTTTAAGGTTCACTTAAAAAAAATGCCTGTAGGTATTTCAAAAATGTCAGGAATTACATTTTGGTGCTGTGTACCCACCTCCACCTGAACCTCTAGCCTGCAGCCTATAATCACATGTCATGTGAGCTCTAACTAAAAAATAAACAACTGCTGGGACATTACAACACCGCTACAGAAAACAAAGGACAGGCTAATTACACATGACTGTGTGTTACCACAGCCTTGACTTTTTTACTGCACACACAGACGCGTCGTCATGGTGGCAGTCAGAGCATTCAGTCCTCCTCCTGACAAAAGCATTTCCTCAATGAAGACGCCAAATCCAATAAGATCAGTGCAGCAGCTGTGCTGAAACTCTACTCTGCTCTGAGCTCTCGGTCTTCAAACTGCCTGTAAAGCAGATGTAGAGTTTTGCTTCTAGAAAATAGACATAAAATTTCAGAATCATGAAGAATCATGAAGGAAAGAAACTATTTCTCCTCCGTTTTCTTGGGGCGGGTTGATGAAAACATGCTCATACCAGAACACTAACATTGTGGACAAACACTCACTCACATGCTTTAGGTCACACTAAGCAGGTAAATATTGTTTCTCTAGTTGCATGTTGCAGCTAAATCACCCTTCCAAGTGTGTTGGAAAACCTATGAAGCCTTCAAGTAGCATCAGAACTGAAAATATATTTAGTTTGTCCTCTGTGGATTATTGTAAAATCAGGTGATTGTACACTTATAAAAAAAAAAAATAAATTTCTGCCAAAGGAAATAATGTCACCTAAAAGGTCCAGGTATGAACACAGCTATTTAAGCATTTTCCTGCAGATTACAAGGAATAGAGGCCTGACTGTTATTTAAATTGTCCATGACTAATCACTTCAGGCAGTCTCATTATCATTGTCAGTTCTAAATATGTCTCTGTAAGAGCAGACTCACCATCAGCTCTAATCAACTAATAATTCACTTTAAACTCAATCATATTGCTAATAAAACATCACAATGTCCTGGAGTGAATAATGTCTTGTCTTGTACGCAGGATAATTCTGCAGCATTAATAGATTATAGCCACATAACTTTACTTGTTGATTTTGCAGTTGTTTGATTTTGCAGATGCTGTGGCTCTACAACAGAGGCATTGCTATCATTTATGGAGATCAAATTGTATATGTAAAATAATGTTCAATTTCATAAGATAGATGAATATGTGACCATTTGCATTAACACAGAAAGCAGAAGTATGAGTTAATATACACATTCCTACCAAAACACAGTTAGCTGTATATAATAAACCATCTATATATACTAATAAAATCTTACAAAAAAACGCATGAGCTTTTCCTTTAAGGGAAGTACGGCAGAGACACTTTTATAGCAGGACTTTCCCAAACTGGTCCCTCTTCACTCCCACTCTGGCAGGTTGTGCATTTTGTAGTAAGACTCACAACACTCACAGCTCAGTGATCACAGTGTTGGGTATAAATACAGTCATCACATCTCTCTGCTGGAAACAGGAACTTCCTGTAACCATGGTTTTTTTTGTTTGTTTCTCTTCATTTCTTAAATGTATAAAATATTCACAGAACAGAAAACAGAGATAGAGCAGGGATTGTTTGTTATCATTTCAATGTTGAGAAAATAAACTGTACATTTTAAATTCACATGCACCCATCATAAACTTCTTAAAAATGGTAAACCTGGTTTTATTTGCCTTTAATATGCATTTTAAAATTGTGGCAGAATATTTTGAGAATGTCTATTGCTTGGTTTGGAGTCTGTCCATTTTTTGTGAAAATGCAACATTGAATATATAACTCTACAGTATCATTCCAACCGTCTAATAATGCACCTTGTGAAACACTGATTCTCAACAGTACACATAGATTTAAGCAGGATCAATATTTGCTCTATCAATGCCAGATTAAAGCTCAGTTTAAAGTTGTTCATCAGTTGCACTTCTCTAAAGCCAGACTGAAAACTTTTTCCATCTACAGTATATCAAGTATTTGTAATAAATGTTAGTCAGCTGAGGGGACCCCTGGACACCTGTTTTGGTCCTGATGCTGGATGTCACCTTTCTCGGCCAATATCTACCACCTATATAGCATAATTTATTCTAGACAATTAGATCCTGATTGCTATCTAACCATTTCGGTTGCTCCATCACCTCCTTGAAACCCCTTCCTGCTTTACAACATGCTCTTTGATTTGGTATAGCGTAATGGAAAATCCTATATCTAACCGTGTTTTCAATATATCTGTATTAACTTTTTATGTTTGACTTTTGAAAATGCCCTGTTTAGCTCATGTACAGAAACGCACGTTCACATGGTCTGCAACTCTTGACTGACATGACGATCTTCGTACAGGAACAATTTCCTGAACCTGGTGAGTTGAAATTTTAATCTCTTGAATTATAAAATATAATAATCATCTCACAACTAGGTAGTTGTTTCATTATAATGATAAGATATACAAGCGCGACCTTGGACAATTGCTGCCTCCCTAAAAACTTCTCTCTGTTCCCCATGACTTTGCCTCCTCCCTGTGTAGCCTTTTTGTCTACAAGAATCTGTGATTCACTCCACCATTTTGAACTCCTTCACAGACCACCTTGTGCTCTGTAAACCTGTTCCTTCTGCAGAATAAAACACAAAAGACTACTGGTGGACTCTCAAAATTTCTTTATTTCTATCTCACCCGGGAACACACAAAATTTCCACAACAATAGTGGTTGCTAAATGTGTGATTTTAAAATAATAGGAATTGGTTGAATGATATGGTTGCATGTTTACATTTAGAGGAAATATGATATATTGCTTTAAATAACAAATCTAAACTTAACTTGGTGTGAGGCCCCTTTATTGCACATTTCCACAACACAAGCAGCCAAATCATAAACTGACACATGCCATTGTCTGCATTCTGATGTCCATATGGGCTGTATGGACCATAAACCCTCAGTGGCTCTGCTACCCTGTCCCCAGGTTATATCGCTTGGGCTGTTGTTTTTTATCTTTTTTTCCCTTTTCTTATCCCTATAACTGACAAACTCTGAACAAGTGACTCATCTCTGCACTTTTGTGCATCTTTGTTATATTTTAAATCAGTTGTGAACCAGCGACTGGCTGTTTGTTGTATTTGTGTCTTGTTCTTTGTTTTTCTTTGTCTGCTTTTTAAAGTGTTTATCTTTTTGGAAAAACTTTAAATAAAATTAAAATTTAATAAAAAATTTTAAAAAAGTATAAAAGACAATATTTAAAGTTTACATTTTCAGGGGTACGCGGAAATAACTCTTTGAAGGGAGCATCTTTCACTTCAGATCTAACACGGCATCCAATGTACTCCCTATCAGTGCTACGTGGTTTGGAATTGCAGGGAGACCTTACAGGGAGACCAGTTTGGGAATTTTGAGTAGTTTGAGTAGTGCACGTATGTAAATGTGCGCACGTTACCTTACAGCATTCCTGTTACTGCACTCTCAAATTACCTCTGTGACTTCATACACTTCACAATTGACAGCTTCAGGGGTGCTTATATAAAACCACAATCAACTGGTGAGACTTGTTTGCCAGATGATGCTGACAATAAATAATATCTGATAAGTCATGAAAGATGGCTGATTCTCACTATCCATACCTCCCAACATACACAACAGATCTGCTGCTGCTTAAGTAAACAGCCAGGCGAACTTTACCCAAGCACGGGCTGGGATTTAGTCCATGTAACTTCACCTTAGAGAAGAAGAAAGTAATACTTGCAGCACACAATGGTGCTTTTCTTTGACTACAAGCAGCAGCACAAGAATGAGATAAACACACATGCATCATCACCCCCATGTGTGACATGTTATTTCCCATTCAGGACTTTTGGTTTGCTCACACCTGTCATTCTGTCATCGTGTACAAACACGTCTCACGGCTGCACACCTGTTTCACTCCATGTTTAGATCGACAGGAGCAAAGGACAGGTGATGCATAGACCACAATATTACAGTGGTGAATGAGGGTGAACACTACAAGTCCTGTTGTATAACCAAAAATGGAATATAACAGTGGATTTAAGGAACAAAATGTTCAAGATAATTTACCAAAACAAAAGGGAAAATTAAGAAATGTAACAACAGGGACAATGTTATTTAAACTCTGGCAGGTACTATTGATCTAGACAGGTTTCTCAGTGAAACGAGTGACTCAGTACTCAATCCAATTTAATCCGTTAGAGTTTGTTTTTTTTCTTTAAAAAAAACAAAACATACATTTTGCTCTGGACACACACGCTGTCCTCACTACCACAGTGCTTTTGAGCCTTTAAAACTGAGCAATTTGATAAAGTTTAAACAATAACCAGCACTCACTTTCTGAGAGCACAATATTTTATTTGAACAAAAATAACTCATAAATCACTTGTGTTTTTCAAGCATAAGCGAAACTATAGCTACACTTTTAGTGACTGATTCAAATTTTAATACTAGGAAAAAATACAAACACATTTTAGGCTGCAACGCCAATATTTTCTCTATTTAAATCCTGTGTAAACAGAGATGGGTTCGTATGTAAAACCAACTTCTGGGCTGACTTCAGAGAGTCAGCAGCATTAAGAAGCCATGTTTCAGGAGAAATTCTTTACTGGGGTTTGATAGCTTTGAAGAATGCAGGGAAGTCATGGACTGAGATGGATTATTATCAGTAAATCAACCAAGGAATGCTGAGAAAGCCACACCTGGAGCAACACTGAAACTTGAAAATGACGAGCAAAAACCCTGCTGCGACACTAAAGTAATTCATTCAGTCAAGAAACAACAGATTCCCATCAGCTGTTTACATATGCAACAGCTGTATTCTTTCAATATCTGGACGGGATCTTATTTCATGTAACAATAGGTGGAGTCATTGTTTCAAGTGGTCCAATCAAAAACACAAACTGATTAAATTACTGTGAAGAAGATGAAATGATTGTGTGAGACCCACCCATTCAAACCCGGCAGACACAACAACACACAAACCTGTTTTGATCAGTAGATAAATTCAAGGCAGCTGTTGATTTGCTGCTATTAACAATGGGGGAGGGGGGCGGGGGCTCAAACTGGTGAGTCTGGGTCTGAAATGATCAGGGGTTTGGCCTTAAATTCATTCAAGTCTTCTGTAAACCAATGAATCTGACATGAAACTAATGGAGAGTTTAAAAGAAAGAACAGCAATGAACCAACTTTCAGAATGATGGATAAATCATTAACAAATAAATGAATTTCAGTTTCACTCTTACCTTTGGTCCAGAAAATTACTTTGGGGCTGGACCTTCTGACTAAAAATGTGAAGCAAAACCATTTAGTTCATTTCACTCACTCTCACTAATTTTCTACCGCTTTATCCACTAGGGGTCGCAGGGGGCGCTGGTGCCTATCTCCAGCTAACATAGGGCGAGAGGCAGGGTACACCCTGGACAGGTCTAGTTCATTTCACATTGACAGGAAATGTGGATTCACTGATTGGTTGAGGGGTTGTTAGACATTTCTGAAAAGATTGTAGGGCTGGAACTTCCAATTATTTTGCACTTGATGTGGTATAATCTGCCGTGGATTTATATTATCTTCCACGTTTATTTTAAACCTTTGTTTTTAAAATTTAAAGTTATAATTAATTATAACAGTCTCTTCTCTATTCGCGAATGATTTTTAATACAATTAAATATAAATTTGCTACACAACAACGTCTGTGTAAATAAGGGGTTTGCGACTTCATTTTAGTTTGACATTCAGGAGCTGTTCTAAATATTTATATTACTTTTATTATGGTAAATTAATCATTCACTTAATCATTTAATTAATTAGTCACTTAATGAATCAAACTGATGAATCAACGATTGTAATAATTTGAAATTACTTTAGTGGCTGATTATTAATCGACTAACTATTAACACTGATTGTGGTTCTAACATCTGGCCATCAATTATTACTAATAAAGATAATTTTAGCATGACATTGCTCACGAGTGGCCGACTAACCTTAAAGTAATCGATTAATAAATTGATAAATATAGCCGGTGACAATAAATTCGCCACTTCGAGTCAAGTTCCATGAACTAAAACCGCAGCAACTTGGAGAACAGTGTTTGCTGTTGCTGTGCGAGTTTGAGCAAACAGAATAACATAGACATGAACATGAAGCTGCTAATGAAACTCACTCTGCCGGAGGAACGGCTTCTGTTGGAGACGACAGGCGGCGGCAGCTCTTCGTCGCTGGAGAAGGCGTCCCATGTTGCGGCCGTGTCCATGGCGTGTTTTTTGTTCTGAGCGGTCAGATTCTTTAGGTACAGCTGCACGTACACGTCCTTGGTCGGGTTGCCGCTGGGTAGCTCCACATTATTGGCCAACAGCTCGCTCTTTAGCTTGTCCTTGGTGAGCACAGACGGGTCGTCCAGGTACTCCGGCATGTCGGCGTGCAGACGTAGGGACAGAAGAACGGAAACGCGGGCGAGTTAGCTAGCTAGAACCGAGAGGGAAAAGAGGGAAACAGAGGGGGTATATCCTCGCAGCTAAGCGGCTAACAAGCGCCTCTTACTGGAAGTACCTGGTAACGCAGAAATGTTGGCGACGAGGGAATAGAGTCCAGTCAAAAAATAGAAGAATGAAAAGTGAATAATAACAACGTGACACGATATTAAACACTTGTCTTCCTCCTGTCACGCAGAGGGGAAATGAACAGTTTTGGAGGAACGGAATAAAGAGCATGGACAGTCATGAGGACGACCGGACCGGAAGTGATTCCATGTAAGGAGCGGTTCCCATTGGCTAGTTGTTGTAAAGCGCTCCTTCATTAGTGGAACAAGCACGAAGACAACTATTGAAAAAAAAGAACCCTGCGTCACGTGATCACGACACGCCCATGGACATGCAATTCAATGAGTCCGTCTTAATCTATATGGATGTTTGTTTAATCGCTCGTTTTTTTATATTTGCTTTATTTATTATCGGTTTCTTGATGTCAAAGCTCATCTAACATTTAAAATGATCAATTGCAATACTACAATGGAATTATATCTAACAATAAAATTAATGGGTAAAGAAAACCAAAGATAAAAAGGCTGAATATTTTTTTTTATTCTTCCATTGTTCACAGCAGGGGATGATATTTTTAACTAAGAAATTATTTTTATTACAAAATTGATTTTATTAAAAAATGCAGTTGTCTATTCTCCTTTATTAACTTTAAACCTTTTTTTTCCACATGGGGTGCCATTGTTGTACCTTTCATGTTCCACTGCATATTATTCAATTGTGCTGCATCACAGTAAATTGTGCATCTACATTATGCAACTAATTACCTGTTTGTAAATATATACATTAAATGTATTAAATCAAATGGCCATTTGCCCCATACTTCCCCTACTGGCAGAGATGAGAGCAAAAAACACCAACAGAAGCACTTTGCTTTTCTAGCATTACTTTCAAAGAAAAGAGTAATGCGCAGGTTTATTTAATCACTGGACACAAATGAAGAGAGAACCCAAAATGGGGAAAAGAAAAACCGAATGACAATTCTTCCCTTTCCACTTTGTCACAAAACAATATTCTTCTTTTATTCGGACACTAAACATCACATACTCAACCAGTACGATGGCAGCAAATACTCAAAGCAAGGTCTCTGAAGAAATTAAAGCACCTTTTAAGCACAAACTGTGTGACTTTCACCACTACTCTTGTAACTATGAACTGAAAACAAAAAAGCCTTAGTCCAGCTCATTAATTACCTTAAATGTGGAAACCAAAAGTGATCTAAGCATCATGTGATTTAGGGAAACCGGGGTTCAAGGGTAAAGGGAACTTAACATAAGTTTAAACAGACAGAAGTGGGCTGAACAGAGAGAAAGCAGGCAGCGATGGATGTGACACATTCACAGCTCTACTACTTTTCTCTCCAGCCCATGCTGTCTATGTGACTACATAAAATCTGTGTGTGTGTGTGTGAGAGAGGGCACTCATAATATCCACATCAGTTCCTGATGGATAGAGATGCTCTTATGAGTGCTCCTCGCTTGGGCCTGATAGAACACACTGGAACACCTCTTGCTTTTCCTTCTCTTCTTTCCTTTACTCTTCTCTTCCTGTTTCCAAACAACTGGTTTTTCCTCAGGCTTTGATCTCAGGTGGCGAGTTGTACAGCGGCTCAGAGTTCTCTGTCCCCAGGTCCTCTGAGGAGCAAACAAAACAAACACACAACAAAAAGGATTTCAATAAAATGAAAAATCACTCCGATGTCTCTGAAACACAAAATCTCTGACACAAGCATTCTAAAGGTAGCAATTATGGTGCATTCTAGTTGTAGCCAGAGGCCTGAATTTCAGATTTCCAACTCAGAAAGTCAGAGCAACTTCTCAATCACCTGTGAACATAACGGTTTGTGTGTGCAAAATACCATGTAGATTGTTATCAACAGGTATTGCTAACAATGGCTAGCACAAGATATGCTTGTGTGCTTGTTTTTGTCACAATGACTCAACTGGAACGTGGTCATTTCGAGGGTGACGTCACACCCAGTTTCGGCTTCCAATATAGATGGAACACACCATTAAGCCTCCATTTGAGATCATAAAATCCACGTAACCATACTAGAGATAATCTGATACAATACTCAGTATCGGTATTGGGCCGATACTGGTCAAACTGACTGGATAGAATATTGGACAGATAAAAATGTAAAATCCGATACAATCCAAAAGTCCAACATGTTGCATGCTTTACTATGCACTATGACTGTAAAAATATAAATAAAAAGCTCTTACAGCATTTTAGCTGAGTCATGTTGTGGGCTGCTTATAATTAAAATATTTATTAGACAGTTGGAAAATTATTTGTTGAAATAGCTTGAATGTCTAGCACAGATGTGCAAGACAAAAGCTTTATAGTTCAAAATGTCTAAAATGACTGCATCTGACTGATATTGGTATTGGGAGATGCTTGAGTTTGCGTATCAGTGTCTGTACTGGAGACAAAAAAGTGGTATGATGCCATCCCTAAACCCCAGCAGCAGAACATGAACTCTGATGCCTTTCAGAACTGGTTTATCAGCGGCCTTAAGAGATCCAAGTACAACTGTCCACACCTGGCAAATCTGATGAATGCCCGATTAATGCAAGTGACCGAGAGGGAAAGAAAGCACTGACCCACCACTTTTCATATTTCATGTTACAGCAGTTCCAGTAGAGCTTAGGACCTCCCAACCCCTTTCTGTCTGTGTCACTCACACTGAGCTGAACTTTGTTAAAAAAAAAAAAAATCAATTTTTGTAGTCTCCACGTGCGGCATTAAGATTTTTCTGCCCCAGGTCCCGTCATTGTCTTCTTTTTTTAATTCAGTGATTTAAAGACCCACTCAAGTGCGGAATTAACATGTGTCTCATGTGATCCAATCATCAGTGAAATGTTCTAAGTTAATCAGGTCACACTTCGCATTAGAAAGCATCTACACAGTTGTGATCTGATGTCACTCATGCCCTGTATGCAAATACACACTTAATACATCAATTATGTAATTCAAAATAAGAAATGCCAAATTGTAATAAGTTTACCAAAGTCAGATGTTACGACCAGATGTGAACAGAGCCCATCAGCACGCTCATTTAATTGAAATGTGTTAGAAAACAATCATTTGCTGTGAAATTGCCCTTAACCAGCACAACAAAAGCAGCTTTTAAAAAGTCAGTCTTCAATCAGAATTCTATCATGAAGTAAAAATATTTTTTCTTTATTGTATGCTGACATTTTATTGTATTGTATTATGTGTAGAGAGCATTTAATTTCTTAGTGTTTTAGCATAATGCGGCAAAATAACTTTCTACCAAAATCAATGCTAACATAATAGTAAAAATTTTTCTAGACTTTTTAAATACTGAACACAACTACAGTATTTTAATTGTGTAATTCAGACTCTGGGACCAGCATTGACAAATACATGAAGCTGGATTATTACCAGGGAGGACACACTTCCACAAGCCGTAGGTTTTGCCCACTGCCGTCTGCCACAGCCGGAGGGTGCCGTCTTCAGAGCCACTGGCATAGAGCTCGCCATCTGGACTGAACCGCACACAGTGCACTGGACCAAAGTGACCCTTGTATGATTCTACAGACAACAGAGGCAGCAACAGAATATGGAGGAGGGTTTAAGACTTTTTTAGAGTACTTTTGATTTTTTTTTTAATAAAAACAGCAATCATATTTTACATAATTTCTGTTTTGTTTTTAAAATAGTAAAACATAAAGTGAATTGAAAGGTAGGGAATTTGCATTTTTATTCCCTGCAGTGTTTTAAAGTGGGGGCCCTGCCCCTCAGCTAAACTTCTATTACCCAGATCATTGGGGGACAGTGGTGCAAGCTTTGATCCTCACCCAGCTCTTCCTTAGTGCTGTAGTCAAATTTATAAAGCTTAAAGTCTTCTCCACCGGCAACAAAGAAGTCCTTCTCTGGGTGAAGGGAGGCCGAGTTAATGGGAGCTGGAGCCTCCACGGTCTTAATCAGGTCCAGGCTAGAAGATGGAATCACATTTAAATAATGTCAGATAGTCAGCAATATTTAATCATGTGACTAACATTTTCATCTGCTGTTCATGCAAAAATTTATAAACTTCACTTTGGGGAATAAGACAAACTCCTCCCACAGCCACCACATAGCAACATGTGTAGCTCTGAGATGACTGCAAAACTACTGGCTCTGGTTTTGTGTGAAAAGTACAAAACTTCATCATTTGATGTTTGTTATACTGTATGTCCCAACACTAAACAACTACAGAGAGGAAAATCTGACCCTGTTTTCTATGAATGGTCAGTTGATATATTTTCAGCTATGGTAGAGCTGGAAGCTGAGGTGGAAGCTGATTACCTCTGATCAAAGCTGAAACAGATTGTTTTGTTTAGAAATAGGAACTGAAGTACAGCTGTAGCGTTAGTTAAAAGGCAGCACCTCTAAGTCTTTATATCAAGTATCGTGCTGCACAGCACAAGTCAATGAAAATTCCTTAATTCTCTTACTTACTTGATAAGTTAAAACAAGGCAAAATTGAGATTTCACATGCAAAAGAGTTTGAGTCTAACTGTTGCATTTACCTCAGAGCATCATAGAAAGCAATCGTCTTCCCATAAGTAATCACAAGAATCTCTCCATCAGCCATGTACTCCATGCTGCTTACTGATGTGTCGAACGTCAGTGTCTTCACCACCTCCATGGAGCTCCTGTCCCAGAGTCTAAAAAAATATAGAGACACACACAGGGTCAAAATGTGATGATTGATGAGGTACGTCAAACCACAAGCGGCACTCTTCACTGACCGTATGGTTTTGTCCTCAGCAGCTGAGAGGATCTGCTTATCATCATTACACCATAACGCTTTCTTTATGGCTGAGGTGTGACCTGCGATCTCCTGTGGAGCTGAAACACATGGGCACGGATCAGTCAATGATACAATACAACTCTAGGGGCTTGACTAAATTTAATATACTTGTAATTTAAGTCAGAATTGGCTCCAGTAGAGGGCAGTGCTCCACTGACTAAAGCACATTTTATGAAAAATAATGAAAAGAAGGGAAAGCATGCTGACACCTCTCAAATATAATGTATATAAAGCCACCTGTTGAACAGTTTTTTGTGTTTGAATCATCACTGTTACACAAGTAAGGTTCTGTTTATTTTTTTAGTTTTTATATTGAAAATAAATTGAAATTATGATGTCATAATAATAAATAAAATACAAGTTGCATTGTGTGAGAGGGCAGAAGCACCTGTCACATTTCTACAACTATCTCTATCATTCCTTATCCAAAAAATGTCAAAGTCAGCACTGCACACACTGGTGCCCTTGATAAGCCATCTGCCAAGTTTGAAGCATGTCAAAGGCATTGTTCTACCAATAAATAGACCTTTAATTTAGGCCTCTTGACACATTCACATACCTGCCTCTGGGTTGCTGAGATCATAAATCCGCAGCAGCTTGTCATTTCCACCAGTTAGCAGGCAGTTGCTGTCCTGAGAGACACGGCACAATTAAACACAATTTACTTGTTTTAAACTATAGTAAAATGAACATAAAACAGATATACAAAACATGTCCTGTAAAAGTGAGTTTAAACTGCTACAGTTTAAATCTTTGAGTAAAGAGTACCTGAGTAAAGCTGACAGTCTTGACAATATGTTTGTGTGCCAATGTGAGGACCTCGTCTCCACTCACTGCATCCCACACCTTTCTGAAAGAGTTAGAGTCATGTGACACAGTCAATTTCTATTTTTGAGGAGAAGAACTGATGTCCAAAAGGCCGAGAAGTTTAAGATTCAACATAATATTCAATATTGGAGGCTATTTCTTTGTACAGTTTAAAAAGGGAGTGAACAGGATAGAGTGCTGAGAATTAAACAAATATATATATATTTTTTTACAGATAATGATTTAATAATCAAACTTGCTCATGTAAGTGCTCAATAAACAAATTTATCTTAAATTTGTATATTGATGACTGACACACCAGTATTTGCTGAGGATTTTCATTGCTGGCACAAGCAGCAGGCTGGATTTTCCAAAACATTACGGAGTAGTAGGGGTTGAGGAAATGTTATATTCAAACAAAGCACTGTCTGTCTGTCGGTCTGACTGACTGGCAGAGTCCACTCACGCTGTGAAGTCAGCGGCGGCAGTGGCTGCTTTGGTGGCGTCTGTGTTCAGAGTGGCTCCCCAGACAGCACCTTTGTGACCCAGAAACGTTCCGATCCAGTCCCCTGTGTCTCCCTGGCGCAACATGGGCTTGCCATCTGACAAAGACAGAAAACAAAGATGTTATTTCTCAGGACATGGGAACAGCTTGGTGACGATGGGTACCAAACTGTGCTTTTACTGGTACCAGCTAACATAAATCTAGTGATTGCACAAAGCATAAACATTAATATACATATTGATCTTTTGATATTAATGGATTATCGACTGGCCCACTAAGATTCGTTTAATAGTGTTTAATGTCCTTAGTGTCAATTCATACATACATACTATGGACTCGGTGAGTGTGTACATATATGATATGTAAATGTCTATTAAGAAGAAAGAGAAACAAGAAAAAAAACAGAATAAAGACAGAATAGTACTGATGCTGAATTCAGGGTATAAGTATGGATTCAAATGTGAACAGAACCAATGGACCATATTAACCCATGGCCAAAAGGAAAGGAAGGTTCCTCAGAAGGTTGCTGGTTCAATCCTGGGACAGGGTGCCCCTGTGTAATGCTGTAATTACTCTGCTGTGTAATAAGGATGGGGTAAATGCAGGGGTTAAATTCACTATGCTGATGCTGCACCAGACTGTCACTACCGATGGGTAAAGGAAGCTATTTCGAATAATGAATTTCAACCATTATAAAAGATACCGCTACCAGACAATAAAATATGGGTTAAGCTTGTGTTTCACCAACAATTCGCGGCATAGATTGATTGTCCTCAGGTGTTAGCCCGGTTTCTTTTGTCCAGCAAACAGCTCAAAAGTTTTCATTAAACACTTTTACTCTTTTACAGTGTTTGGCTCACCTTTGCAGGCGCTGATGAGGAAGTAGCCAAATGGCGTGATTCCACTAAAGGCCAAGTCAACCACAGGCCGGGTGTGACCGGAGCAGGTGAGCGGAGTCTGTCTCATCGCCATGGTCCACCAGCCGGGTAGGAGACAGGTTATACTCTGGGAGGAGAAGCTAGCGGCTAACTAGCTAGCTGGGTAGGCTAGCACGCTAAGATAAAAGACAACAGGCTAGCAGACACTTGCTGAGTAATTACCCGTTATCCAGCTGCTGAATGGGCTGGGAATAATTGAGTACTGACTCCGCAGGTTTGTCACATTAAATGACACGTCTCCCTCCCAGCGAAAGACTGGCTCTCGTGCTAATAGCTACAACATTGCAACTAACTAGCAACGTGCGACACCGCGCAGCTACCACACAGATGATGTCGCCGGTGTTCCGCTAGCCACAACAAGATTTACACTTCCGGTCTAGTATCTTTCAAAACAAAAGCACAGGCCTCATCAACTAAACTGTTGAAGACTTACTGGACAGATGGTTCAGAATTAAAGAAACATGACAATATGACATGAACAATGGAAACAGTTACTACTACAGTTACTTAAAATAACGTTGTTGATTAATCAAGTCGTTATAGTGAAACTTAATTTCATTCAGGTTTTCCTGAATTTTATTTTTATTCGGATTTATAGCACTGTTACTGTCAAAGAAACAACTGAAACTGGAGACATACAGCTTTTATTCCACAAAAAAAAAAAAAAAAAAAATTTATTGAACACATTTCGTCTGCGTTGTAAGTACGCAAGAGCACACCTTTTTTATAGCCATTTACAATAAGAAGCGTACGACTGACAGACATGTCATTTAATTCCCTTATCCTTATTCTTGAAAATAACCAACTCATTCATGTTTTTATGACATTAACCCATAGCCTATCATAGTTTATATTTATTTTATTTTGAAGGCTTGTTGCCGAATTTTGAAGGTTTATCATTGACAACCGAATTAGAAGTAAAAACCACACTCATCTCCTTTGTATGTTGCCCCCTGTTGGACAATAATGCTTGACACTGCACTGTGTGGAGCGCCTTCCCCATCAATCACAGGCAATTTAGACATTTTAATGAAACTGTTTAGTCCAGACGGATAAAAAAATAGTGTGGCTGTATTTTCAATGTGTGTGAAGACTGAGTGAAAACAATGCTGCAGCAAAAACAATAACTATAGAACAGGAGAGAGATAAAATAAGACCAATGACGATGATAATGAAGGGCTAATCCTACCTGGCCTGTTCTCTAGATGGAATTGATTTACTGTAGAGTAAATGTGGTGTCCAATAGTAAGAGGGAGGCCTAAACTTACGTTTAGTCTCAGAAGCATCATTTGTTGCCTAGCAACAGAGGTTCTACTGGTGGTCAGTAGAAACTGTTCAGGGTTTTAAGGACCTATCAAAAGGATACTCCTTATGTGTGTTTATTGTTTTAGAGAAACCTACAGCTGTTGCATTATTACTAATTTGGTCTTTGAACAGGCACTGACCAATTGTACTTATTATCTCCATGTAACAAAAAAAATTAAGCATCACAGATTTTTTTAATTGATTTGGTCATTACTGAGTTTTATATTTAATTGGCCTTTGTTTAGCTTTTTGCCCTTAAGTCACTATTGGTTTTTTGAAATGGGCTTAATAATAGTATTTTTAAGTATTTTTATTCATCAACTCTGGCCATTTTGAAGTTACAGTCAATCATTAAAGAAAAGGTTCTGATTTCAATGTATCAGGATTAAGTACTTTTCTGATTTATTGTGTATAAAAACTCCTTTTATTTTTCTTTACAATTAAATACAGAATTTACACAGGAAAATACTGCTAAATCACAATAATATGGCCTAAATGATACAGTTTAAAGTATTGCTATGGGGGGAAAACAGCTAGAAACCACAACATATGGCATAACTGTGATTAACACAGCAATTCACAGTAATTAATTCAGTGGTAGAAAACCTGCAATTAAAGTGCAGCATCCATGGCATATAATTTGTTGTGAAGGTAATGCAAAAAGTGTCCAGTAAATTGTTGAGGATGTGCAGCCAATCTACTCTTTACAATGTTTAGTACAGTGTATTTGCTCAGGTGGAAAAATGAGCAACATAATGTAGGCAAAAGTAAGCATATTTAAAATAACTGTACAGGCCTAAGATGAATGTTTTGGCCGGCTCCTGAAAGTAAAAGGTGTGGCTGGTTGTGTATTTTAAGAATATAAATAAGCCTTTGAAACATGAGGTACATGACAAATGAAGGAAGGCTGATACTTAGTGGAAAAGAAAACAGTGCATAAAAGTGGCCAGTGTGATTTGAAGGAGCTCTGGATCTCCTGTGTTTGACTGTATGAGTGCTGCTGCTGCTGCGGCTGCTGCTGCTGCTGCTGTTGCTACAGCTGCTGCTGCAGGATGACAGGCAGCGGAGAAGGTGCCTTGCTTCACGGCTGCGGGCAGAGATGGCGCCCTGATGCCGGTGAATAAGCAGAAAAAAGAGCAGAGGGAGGGACAAGGGATGCTGCATCATTCAGAGCATCACATGGCAGCAGATGATGACAGCGCTCTGTGGATCTTCACGGATGTTTATTGTCCTTTGTTTTCTTTGTACATGAGATTTGGAGCTGCAGTGTGAACCTGACAGGAGAGGCGGTGGTGGGGGTTTGTTGTCTGCCTGCTTTCTCCCTCCTCCTGCGGGGCTCTCTGCTCATCCGTCGCAGGGAGGAGAGGGCAGCAGCAGCAGCAGCAGCAGCAGCAGCAGCGGGAGGGAGCGCAGGGGCGATGGCCGCCGGGGGAGCGGGATGCGGCGGCGATACAGTGGAGGAGTGCCGGGTCGAGGTGGAGCGCCTGACCCGGGAGCTGGCGGAGGCCAACCGCGAGAAGATCCGGGCGGCGGAGTGCGGGCTGGTGGTTCTGGAGGAGAACCAGAGACTGAAGCAGCAGTACACGGAGCTGGAGGCCGAACAGGAGGCGCTGAGGCTGGAGCTGGAGCAGCTGCAGGAGGTGGGATCAGCAGGGGTATGGCTCGTTACTCGAGAGTGTAACGCATCGTTTGTTATAACTCTTTAAAGTCATGTCGTTACTGAAGCCCTGGATGAACCATTAGATAGTAGAACAGTCCTCTGGTACACATTACTGTCATATAAATAAGTACAACAACAGATGATGGTGCCTTGATACAAGATGATGATGGTGTAAGTTGAATCACTGGCTACTTGTAGTCAGCATCACCACACCTGCTGGACACATAACAATAGAGAGGCCCAGCTTATAACAATGGGACGTTAAGCCAGTATAGTCAAAACCTGAAAAGAACTAAACAAACAAACACAGGAAGTGCAGGATCAGTAAAGTAAATAAATCTTTCCATCTATTAATTCAGGGTGATATTATCAAAAACATTATCACTGTATAATATTTTTAAATTAGCCTGTGGTCTGAATAATTATCATGTAAAAGTTGAGCAAACTTTTGGCTTTAAACTTCTTGAAGTTTTCACAAATTTGAGGTGAAATGGTCATCCTACGTGTTATATCATAAAGCAAGGGTATCAAACTCAAATGACGTGGGGGCCACTGAGCATCTAGTCTGGTCAGGAGGGGCTCGGGTGGGTGATATCAGGATCAGGATAGTTCATCATGATAATGCAATAACAATATTTAAAAATGTATTTGTGATGAAACACTTATCAATTCATTAAAAAAAAAAAAAAAAAAAAAATTCAGAAATTACTCATTATTCAAAGTGTGTTAGTTGATCGGAGGGCTACATTTGGCCTGCGGGCCACACGTTTGAGACCCAGTCATAAAGTTTGCTTGTGCAATGTATATACATATAGATACATATTGATCCTATCTATCTATCTATCTATCTTGCAATTGACTTCTTTAGGTACACCTATTCACACAAAACATCCAGGAGTTCTCTGGGGGAAAATGCCTTGTAGTGAGCAGAAGACCACACCAGGTGCCACTTTATTAGGCACACATTATAGCTCAAGAAGTGACCTGTCAGTGTATATTTATGTTGGTACTGTTTGTGGAAAAAAACTGTATAGCTTGTAGTATTCTGATGATGTAAGATGTACTGGATGTGACTTAGATCATCCCAAAGTGCTTGACTCGGCCCATTACGCTGACTAATATGATGTCAGTCATTATTGTTTCTGATGTCACTGCCAATTTATTTAACCAACAAGAACAAATACAGTTAAAACTGTTGCACTCTGACATTTGTTGAGCCTACTTTCTCTGTCAAAGTGTGAAGTTTTTTTTTCCTTTTTTTTGATAGTGAGCAGCAATAAGAATTTCTGGCAATTCTCTGTCGACCAATCAATGGACTGCAATGTGTATGACTCTGCCTCTTTCAGGTGCACACCAGCAGAAGGGTTACACATTGGTGTTTTAAATACGCATTGGTTATTTTGATACCCTTCATAACAGTTGACAATTAAACAAAACTCTGCCTAATGTACTGAACTGTATAGCTTGGTGGAAACAGGCCTTATGGACCGATGTCAATAATTCACAATTTGACCAGAATCATATATCTATCTTAAATGTAAAGCATATTTGATACTGTTATCTGTACATTTTGCATTGCATTCTGGGCCACCTCTAGCCTCTGGGGATGATTCATTCCTTTTGAGTCTGATAATCAATCTCACCTAGTGGTGGATCTAATGTCGTTCTGATCAGTCCGCATCAGAGAGCAGTACTTTCTCACATGTATAGTGATGCACTGTAACAAGACTCTGGTTCACTTGTTTGTTCGCTGTAATTTAGGGTGGAATCAGACACAGCAGCTGAGCTGTGCAGTATTGTGAAGGTCAGTGTGCGTATCTGAAGTTGCAGGCAGCTGCAGTAACGCTTCATAGCAAATGGTTTTCTAGTATTTTCAGCAATGGGTGTCTTGTCATTGACAGCAAAGGTCTGTGGAGTATAAAACTAGCCAGAAAAGCATGTTTGCTTTGTTGTGGACAGTGGACAGTCAAGCAATGGTGTATAAAGTTTTGCACATCACTGTATGGAAAACTACAAATGAATCAAAGTATCACATGAGAGGATGACTTTGGTAGAAGTTTTTGGTAATATAGGCAGGATGTTGTATTTATTTTTGGCTAGAACAAGACTTCTGCACTAGACTCTGTTTACAGCAGTCAAATGAATGATAGGAGACTTCGACCAAACCCTTGACCAATTACAGGGCAGCCAATATAAGCAATCTCTCCTTTTCAAGTGTAAGTTTTCACAGTCTTCCTTTCATTAGCCAGCTTCCTTCAAGGCTGTAGACACAGCCTAGAGGAGGTACATGAGTCTAGTTGTGTCTCATCTCACTTGATTTGCATTATGCTGAAATTTTATGGACCTTCAAGAGATGTTGACTGATGAGTTAATGCCAGGCTTCTAGACTTGCACTCTTTAAAGTGTTCTTAAGGTGTAGGCTTTGCGGTTTGATGTATCTATAACTAGGACAATACATACTTGCATAATACTTGCATTGTTAGATGTAGTGTGATGATTTGGTGGGGCAGTTGGAGAAGTTCTACCTTGCTGATAGAATGAGTAACTTTTGGAGCAACATTGTCTTGCCACCTGTTTTTGTAACATGCTGGGTATTGTTTGCGTACAGTATGTGTTTCACTGTGTTGTTTGGACACTAGTTTTGAAGGGAGTTGACTGCCATAGTGGGCTTGGCTGAGGAGAAGTTCCAGGGAGGCTTTCTTTTTGTGACAGTAGTTGAGAAGCTGTAGACGAAGCTGTAGCTGTAGTGTTAGTGGGTTAGCCTCCTGTTTTTGTTTCCCTGGGGACATCTCAGCCTCTGGGTAAAGGCCCAGTTATACTCCATTTTTGTCAGTTTTATATCCGTCTGTCCCAAACGTTAGTTCCATCACTACCCTACAGACCTCCGTGCAGATTTTGCATTGGTATGGATGCTTGTACAATAAATCCTCTAGAGGGCAGTGTCGAGTACCAAGTTGCAGGCATCATCAAACATAGGGACCATTAGAAGGGGTTATTTTTATTGTGCTTGAGCCAAAATAGACTGAAACGCAAGCCAAATTAGTGGCGGTGGAATGTAAAACCACTGAATGTAAGTCGTCCCACAAATGGGGAATATTACTCATTGATGCTGCCAATGGGAGAGAACGACGACAAGCAGCATTGTCAATATTTCTGGAGGTTTTCCATGACTTTAGATAACTTTCTCCGCCGGATAGCCTCTCAAATCAAATGTTGCTGCTGCAAGGGAATAAATCTGTGTTTTTTGTCTACTTTTTTTTAAAGATTATAATTAGCCTTTATTTAACCAGAGTTTTCACTCGATCTTTAAAATAAGTCAGGGGTACGAGATTTTGAAGGTGAAGTTCACACTGAAGATTGTTCCAACCAACAGCTTCTGACAAACCTAAAAACTCTCTTTCTCAATTCTGTTCTTACTTTTGGAACAGCCAATTGCAAAATGGCATTAAGTGGATATTGTGACCACGCTTCCAAACTAAAAGTGAAGATAAGTAAAAAGTAATTTTCCCCAGAATGGCTATATAGATGAATATACCGCATACCAGTGACTGAGGTGACAAGCATGTAAGAATAACCAATTTACTTTAATGTAGAGAATATAGTGATGTGTGAGCGAACCACAATTTGTAATAAATCTCAGAGCCCCATGATACACACTATCTAACATACTAAGACAATTAGCAGCTGCAGTCATACACAGCATATCACAAGCTTCTGTTTCACATAAAAAGAAAAGCAAGATCGTTTTTTTTAATAATAAAATTCTAGTGAGAGCTTTAGCTCTTTAACAACATACTGAACGTGTTCCTTAAAAGAAAAGTAGTGGTCATCAATTAAAAATGCTGGATATTTAAAAGTAGATACCAATTCTATTTGTTGACCATTTCTTGTTAAAAGTTTCTCAGACAATGCTGATCTTGTTTTTGAAGTGGTGAAGAACATTAGTTTTTTGCTATTTTCCTGTGTTTAAAAAAGTTGCAGATGCCAAAATTGTTCCTGTACTTTGTAAATGCTATGTAGCAAAATTCTTCCTCTCAAGAGATTCCCTTGATCATTTTGATCATTCCTCTTTATTCCTCTTAATTTTCTTTTTTTTTTTTTTTATCTCCTGAACCCACCCATCTCCATTTCTGGATCACTAACTCAGTGCTTCTCATTTCAGCATACTGGAATGACTATTGATCCCCTCTCACATGAGGCCTGCTTTCCAGGGAGAATGGTTTTGTTGATGTGCAAGAGATAATAGCCCTCTAAATTAATTTATCATTAGTTTCTCTGAAAGACAAATGCCACTGAGCTGTTGGTGCAGTGAATTATCATACTTTCAAAAGAGATTCTGTTGCTTTCCCTCCTCTTACAGTATATCATCCTGCATTTTTGCTGACTTGCTAAATCGCACTGAAATCGTGTCTAAGAATAAATAACATTACATCGGAAAAGCATGATTAAAAGCTGAATGTGAACACAAGCTCTTCACGCCTTGACTCTGACACAGCCCTAATGGATGGATTTACTCACTCACTCTCACTCATTTTCTACCGCTTTATCCACTGAGGGTCGCGGGGGGCGCTGGTGCCTAACTCCAGCTGACATGGGGCGAGAGGCAGGGTACACCCTGGACAGGTCGCCAGTCCATCACAGGGCCACATAGAGACAGACAACCATTCACTCTCACATTCACACCTACGGGCAATTTAGAGTGTCCAATTAGCCTAATCCCCAAATCTGCATGTTTTTGGACTGTGGGAGGAAGCCGGAGTTGGATGGATTTAAATATACTAAAATAATGTCACTGTACTTGTGTGCCTGCAGCACCCTGTTACTGAACTCACATGCTGCACAAATTAAAGATGAAGCTCTCTGCACAAATCAATGTCATAGACTCACGTGGAGCTAATTAGCAGTGAGCTGCAGCCGTAGCTCTTCATAGCCCAGTGGTGGATCAGTATGGGGTTTCCCTCCTGCTGCAAAGTGTTGCTTTTAAAAAACAAAAAGGGAGATACCACTCTGATTGGTTAATTGCCTGTTTTCCTTACAACACCCCTATGATTAACTAAGACACTAGAATAGCAACATTATTGTGGCCTGTTTAACAAACAAAAGTGGAATTGATTACCCTTCATGGGCATTAGCTCCATGCCCTTTGGCACATAGATTTGTTTGTAAATACTGTTCAAATGTATCAGTGGTAATGTTGATGAATGTTTTGTCCCATTTCTTTTCAGTGATGGAAGCAGAATGAATGGCACAGTGTATTTTTAATTTAGCCTGTAACTACGCACAGTGTCAAAATCCCTGTGTAATACATCCTTATCCAGATTTTCATGATTGATTGGACTGACTTACTCCACTTGATAGCATGATATGGTCAGGTGCTGTCATCCTGGCTGGGCTTGACAGTTTGGGGGCAAAATCAAGTTTCTTTTTTCAAAAAACAAACAAAAACAAACAAACACAACAGTCTTTGCCTGATAAAGATATGATGTTTTGGCCTGGTATTCAATTGCTTGCAAAAAAAATTGGCCAACTGTAATGATTTGGTAAAATTATCTAATGGGGGCTGAAAAGGACCAAAAGGCAGAGGCAGAAATAAAAAGGAATAACGGTTTATTACACAAAAAATGAACAACAATCAGGCTGAGCCATAACAAGAATGCTGGGGCTTAAACTAAACCAAAAGGGAAAATAACTAAGGCGCTGAGGCTGGCCAGTGGCAGGACTCAGGGGAAAAAATGGGAACTAGGGAAAAAAAAGGAAATAAGGACACAGTTAAAAATGAGATAAAAATCAGACTAAATGAACAACAAGTTCTAAGTAGCTTCAAACAATCGAGTGGCGTTCTGCAGGTTACCCATGAACTGAATGAGACGCACTGACACCAGGAAGCAGGAACTCCTCCACTAAATAGGGGGAGCCTGATTCGGAGACCGGAAAAAGCTGCGAAGATTGCCGTTCCCGCCTCACCTGCCAGCCAGCCTCCTGAAACACAAAACATACCAGCTCTCAGTTACACTTGTTTCCACAAATATGTGCTGTGCTTTGTAGTTTATTTTCCTCTAAATGGGAACATAATTTACAAAATGACTTTGAACGTGGCAGGGATGTTAGTGGCATGTTGTGACAGGCTGATCTAAGCCTTTTCACAAACTGCTTAACCAAGGTGCAAAGTGAATGGTAGATGACACTCTTGGTTTATTGAAACCTTATACATAAAACACAACATCATCTTTTCAATTGAAGAGTGAATTTCATCTGCATATTTCACCATAGAGAAGACCCCTCCCCTCCCTCAGGTAACAACAGGGGCCTTCAAATACTAGTAAGGATCTAAATAACAGTCTTTCAAAATGATCTTCGCTCTGTCTGCTGTTTCCTTCTTCTTCATTAGTTTTTGCATCGGGTTCATGTAGGCGGAGCAACTCTTATTTTGTTTTTGAGCTTTGACTTTGAATGGTGAAATGCTCATCAGCTTGGCGCATGTTGTGCTCCGTAAGGCAAGGTCCTCATGCCAAAGTACCAAATAAAGGTATTATTATAAGGTTATGAAAAACCAAATAAATTTCATTTCATAGTGATTGGGCACTCATACGAACAAAGTTATTGGAAACATATTTAATTTTTGTCAGCAAATGCTTCTAAATGTTGCACACGGGGCCTTTAAATGAAGTAAAAGCCAAATTAGCAAATGTGATCTCACTTGCTCTCGACACAGTTCCAGCCCTAATTGGCTCTACATTTTATCAGGGTTTCGGGGTTTTCCATGACATAGTACCTCCTCAACGTGGACAGGGTCGTCATAGCCCGGCTGCCTGAAACTGACCTTATTTTATACACAAAACAAACACACAGACAATGGAGGACATTGAGGCGATACTTGCTGCTTGGCCCGTGGTAAGGTGTAGTTTTGTGGACAGCAGCTGTTTACTAGTCGTAATGCTCTTGCATTTTTTTTTTTTTTTGAGTCTTGTGTCGGACATCGCACTTATGACTCTTCCTGTAATGACACTTTCTGACCAATCAGTTACTGACAGTCTGTTGACGTCACATTTTAGTATCGGCTCAGCTCGCTTGGAACCTCGCCAGTGCAGGTACCAAAAACACACCAGGTACCAGGTAATATTACTAATGGAAAATAAAAAACATGAGTCGAGCTTAATTGAGCCGTGTAGTGCTAGTTATAGTGGGAAAACCCCAAACACATTTTTAAACTAGAGCTCAGCGTGTGTGTCCGTGTAACAATGGCGGTGTGTGTGTTTGTGGGTGTGGCCAGATGATAGAAAATGAAGTGAGGCACATTAGTAATGCTGTCAAGGCTAAAAACAGAACAGGAGTCAGTGATCCCCATGGATGCTCCTCCTGCTCCTCCTATGTGATGTCACACAGCCGAAGTCACGCCCCCCCCCCCCGTGCTGTTCCTGTTCCCTCCCCTCACCACCAGTTGTCATAATGCCACCTGAGGTCATGGATCCTGTTTCTGTGCTGATACTGGAGGAAAAAAATCCATGATGGCAGCAGTAATTATGGGTCAAGGTGAAACTTTGATGTGATTAAAAACTGTGAATGATTTGAGCTCATGGTCACATTTGTGACTATATTTGTAGACACAGTTGTGTTCTGTTGTTGTTGTCTTTTTTTATATAGTACAATATATTTTTGTCCACTTCCTGAAGTCTGGTCTCTATCCCTCAGCTCTCTGTTAGTTATGACTGTGGCACAGACACATCCTCCGAAGCACTTAAGAGCAGGCTGGATGCTAAAAGATGCATGTTTCTATCAGTGTGTGAGTGATGAATTATTAATACAAGTATGAGGTTGTGATCATTTTTGAACGTCGACCTCCAATTTCAGTGTTTGCAGACAAAAAGTGTAGGGTTTTTTTTTGAAGCAGTGATTGGATGGAGGTGTGGTGTCTGCTCTGCCTCTGTCAGATGATGCTACTTGCGTGTGACAAACCTGATTTTATTTTTGCAGCTGTATCCTTTCTGTCAATGACGTTGTATTCACCAATGGGGAAGAAAGACAGTAGGAAAACTACACTTAATGCAATAAGGTTGTTGAATATTGCAATGACCGGCAAATACTAATGTATATGGTGATAATTGCTGCAAACAGTGGGGAGCAAAGCAGTCGGTGAACAAAAAGAAAGGCATTATATCCCTTAATACCATGGTTCTTAATCTGTGGTATGTGTACCACCAGTTGGTACGCGAGCTTCC
Source organism: Brachirus orientalis (assembly GCA_016785285.1). Lineage (NCBI taxonomy): Eukaryota > Metazoa > Chordata > Actinopteri > Pleuronectiformes > Soleidae > Brachirus > Brachirus orientalis. The sequence goes on from JAFBJR010000182.1 coordinate 847,312, forward strand.
TCTGGGGGTACGTTGGTGATAATGGTGTTACTTTGAGAGCTCAATATTTTCTCAGAGGGTACTTGGTTTAAAAAGTTTAAAAACAACTGCCTCAGAACATAGAAATGAATAGAGTAGAATAGAATAGAGCTCTGGACGTCACCTGACTCATTTTGTTTACACCGCCATACTGGCACGAAAAGCCTTTGCAAATGGCTCCAGTGCTGGTTTCAAGTCGTCAGAGTTCCTTGTGCTCTTTAAATCCCCTGAGATCAAGCAATATATCGCAGAGCCTCGCACACACTAAGCATATCCGACCCATATAGTGCCGCCACAGTGCTTTTCATAAATATGGAAAAATCTGAAGCAGATATATTACACTAGACTTACTGTATTCCGACATCTTCAGCTTTACTTCATCTTTTTTGTGGGAAACACTTGCACGTATACAATATAAGCATGTAAAATAAATAGGATATTAAAGTGAGTAAGTGTTGGATTCTGTACCTGAGATCAAATGATTAATATACAGTACAAACAGAGTCAATTGCCTGTGGTTTCCCATCACTCTGTCTTCTGTGCTTGCTTTGAGTGTGTTTTATGGCACTGATCCATCTCTTAAAATATTTGGTGATTGCTTATCCTGATTGTTTGTTTATTCTGGGGCACAACAGTTGTCGACATTTTTAATTGTAATGAATACAGCATGTATTGCCAAGTACAGTGCAGCCAGTTGGACATGTATATGGATTGAAGAGCATTGCTGCCTGTCAAAAATGGTGTTGATTTGTTTCTGAGTGTTGCACTGATTGTGCGATGTCAGCATCTGGATCCTTATAGAATAGACCTTAATTTAAATTTTTATGTAAGCAGCAGATAAAACACCAGCATAAAACAACCAAAGTATCAGTGAAAACATATTGAAATTGAGAATAAAACATGTTAGTATTAAAAAGGAGAACACATAATCCAGAAAACACCAAATAATTTTGAGCTAATCTCAACAAAAGCATCCCTTACAACCTGGACTGTAGGAAAAATAAAAGATACAAAGCTGTAAATAAATTTAAATATTGTTAAGTTGCATTCTGAAACAGTTGCCATATGAGAAGGTAAATTGAAGTATCCTGTATATCCTTTGCAATATGTATATTGCACATGTTGATATTGTTATGACACACATTCAAGATATCATCTGGTCTGGTCTGGTTATGGTGGGTGCAGGTTTTGCAGGGTGAATTTTCAAACTCTTCACAGTTTAGTCAGACTCCTATAGAAAAGAAACTCATTTAATAACCTAAAATCAACAAATGATAATTGATATTTGTCTGTATTCATATAGCACGTGTCTAGTCTTGATGACTAGTTAAAGCTGCTTCACACTACAGTTTTTATCATTCACTTATTCACTTTTAAGTGTCTTGCCAGTGTCAGGACACATCGGCATGTAGACTAGCGGTCTGGTTATGGTGGGTGCAGGTTTTGCAGGGTGAATTTTCAAACTCTTCACAGTTTAGTCATGTATTCATATAGCACGTGTCTAGTCTTGATGACTAGTTAAAGCTGCTTCACACTACAGTTTTTATCATTCACTTATTCACTTTTAAGTGTCTTGCCAGTGTCAGGACACATCGGCATGTAGACTAGCGGAGCTGGGAGTCAAACCCACAACCTTGTATTTGAAAATTGCTTTTGCTACTGCTTCACTGCTGTCCCACAAACAAAGCAAACGACTACCCAAAATATATATGCTGACTACAGTGTTGCACTGACTGATAAAGAGAGGTGTTAGGACAAAGCTGCAAAGTTTTACTGAACAAAGTTCACCCGGATTTATATTTACACTGATTTCTCATCATGTACAAACTAATACAAGCTATACTGATCTTTTGTCTCTGTCTTTGTCTTCCACTCCCTTTGGCTGCTCTACCTTCTCTGCTGCTCTCTGTCTTTGTCTCTTGGTCAGAGATAAAAAAAAAGAAAAAAGGACACAGTCCTTTTCCCATGCTCGCAGGGTTCGTATTGATCCAATGCGTCTTTGAGGCGTTCACACAGATAACAGCCACTGTGGAGAGAGAAGATTGGATGAAAAGAAAAAACTCATGGCCTACAAATGAAGACCTTTTGTTTTTTAATTGCTTCCCTCGGGGGGGGGGGGGGTCTCTACCTGTTTTTAAGTCACCCTACCTGAATAGTGTGTGTGTGTGTGTACTTATTTATTACATCTTTCACACCTTAGTAAAAGTGTGTGTGCCTAAGTGACCTCTGCTGGGTGAGTAAACACAGACTGCTTGCCAGTATTTTGAATCAAGGTCAGTTTGCTTTCAATTAAACATTACACACACACACACACAACATGGACACAGTCAGCTGCCTGTAAATAACATTTAGCACATGATGTCTCTGGATCATGGTGGCAGTTTAAGAGTGAAATATCCCAACAGTCACTCTCTCAAACTACACTTTTTTTTTTAATTGTTGTTTGTTCCACTTTTGGAATTTAAATTGTTTAAATTGTTATCAGTTGCATTATCAGTTATTTCTAACTGTAAAACACTTAAAGGTGACATAGAATGGTCTTTTTGAACAAAAATTGCGATTCCTGATGTCTACTTAGATAAATTAAATAATATTTATGGTCAAAAACCTCATCGTCTCTTCAGATGAAGCCAGTTTATTGCTGCTCTCTGCCAGCCTCTGAACAGACACTCTGTTTCTGAGCTAATGCCCGCCCCCCAGAACACTGAGTCTCTTGTGATTGGCCAGCTACCAGCTGACTGACTGCTCCGCGCTGCTTCTTCTTCTTCTTCAGGTTGAATGTTCATGCCCATGACCGGGAGTAGCTGTTGGGGGAGGGTTCGTTGCACGGCAAATGTGCTAGTTACGTAACTAAACTCCACTTTTCAAAACCACTTGCTCGAGCGCAGGTAAACAGAGAAGCCCTTCTTTCTCAGAAGTGGCTGAAGTGTTTATTGTGACACTTTAGTGATGTTTAGATACACAAAGGACATGGGGACACACCAAAAAACATCGGAAATTTGATTTTCAAGTGAATGTCCTCTTTATATATGACTGGCCAGTACACACAAATGCTGTTTTCAACTCCTAGCTGTCTGTAGCTGCTACACCTTAAACCCACTCTGACATCCTCCCACAACATCAGTAAGCCAAGGCCAATTCTGTGGGAAAATCTTCACTCTGACTTCATCAGTATGCTGACGGAGCAGCTGCCTGATGACACAAGGGACTGAGATAGACTGAGAGAAAAGAGTAAGACGGATGGAGTGAAAGAGGGAGGTGAGGCAGAGCCAGATAAAGGTTTTCTGGTGTGATAAAAGCAAGTGTTCTGTGGCTGTTCTTCACAGAGAATGAGATTCTTTTTTTTTTAAGCTGTATCATTCAGTCCTTTCGTATAAGGCCAGTGTGTCCAGCCATAGTGGAACAGTAGGACACTGTTCCGCCTCTTAGGCACCTGTTTCTCTGTCCCCGTCTCCCCTTTATGTGTTTTGGCCTCATCCCCGTCTCTGAGTCTGAGACAGGATGAAGTCACAGTTGGCAGTGAAGCAAATAGGACCCTGGTATCGGTGAGAGAGTGGAGGCAAATGGCAAATCAACGTGTGATGACTGGCCAGTGGACAACCTTGGAAATTAAAGTTGTGTGTTAAAGCTGATTGCTGAGTCTAGTCTTCAGGCTTTTATGCTCAAAGTCACAACTGTCTTGAATCTTTCCCACTTATGGTATTAGTGGAGTTTATATTTTTGATTATAGGACACATAAGCTGCACCGATTTTCTCCTCATGTGCTGTTGCATGCTCACTGCTTGTTCTTTCCCGATTACAGGTATAGTCAGTGTAAATTAGTGTTTATACTAGCGTAGATGTAAAATAAAAAGCCCATCCAGCTTGATGTTATTATTTCAAATAAGTTAGTTGTAGTTTAGTCTTTAGGATCTGATCAAAGACAATCTATGGAAAGCTGTTTCTCCCTCTTTGAAAAAAAGAAGGCAAAGCCATGTCATCTTATGAGAAACTAAGAAGTTTTTAGATACTAACTCATATTTATGAGCTACTAAGTCATTAAAATGAGATACTTAGTCACAATTATGACATACTAAGTCTAATTACACGATGCATATTTATATATTTCATATATATATTCATATTTATTAGATGCTAAGTCATTAAATTAAAATACTATCTCATAATTATGAGATGCTAAGTCATATTTTTGAAAAAGTGCTTAGTGGAAATAAGTGTTCATACAAACATAGAAAGCCCAGCCAATGTGGCATAAACTGACCTAAAAAAAGAAGCATTTCAACACATTTTTTGTCTTTCTGTGAAAAAAGACACAGAGTGCATTGTGCTCTTTAAGACTCTTCTGTGCTTAAAATGAAAAAGTAAATGTAAAAAAAAAATAACAGCCAAAACTGTAACAATGTTACAATGTGTTTCTCGTGCACCAATGTATTAATCAATTGATAACACAGTGACAACTGCTGTGTGGTTAATGACTCACTGTGTTCCTTAAAGTGAGAAAACATGTAAAAACTAGAACCAGTCGGGAGTGCAGACCTCTGCCAAGCAATGATAAACAGTCCTTCAAAAAAATGGTTGGATCCAAAATAGCATTATCTGTTCCTTGTCCCATTACACAAAATTCCTGAGTTATTTTGCTAAGAGTCAGACAATAGAGGGTGTCACTTGCTGTACAGGCTGTAAAACCCTGTTTGTGTAGTTGGGCTATATAAATACAATTGACTTGAATTGACAAACAAACAGACAGACAGAGAAACCAACACTGGCAAAAACCTTGAGATAATGTATGTTGTGATTTGGCGCTATACAAATAAAATTGAATTGAATTGAATTGAAAAACATAACCTTGTTGGCGGAGGTAAAAATAGTTGAAGAAATGCACAGACAACAGTGTAGAGCAGCATCTGACTATGATAAATTCTTAGCTTAAGCAACTGATAATTAATATATTATTATCTTGTATATTTATAAAGGTAATATCATGTAAGGCACAGGGTTGCATACAACTAATTTAGAGGAATATCACCAGGTTTGATAAACATCTGTCCTGTAAACAGAAACACTAACTAACCCGCTAACCCCAATGGGCTCAATAAAAAATTATTATGTCAACAAAACTCACCATTTCCTGTCCTTCCCTGTTTCAGGCATTTGGTCAGGCTTACACCACCCAGCGTAAGGTAGCAGAGGATGGGGAGACCAATGAGGAGACGCTGCTGCAGGAGTCCGCCACCAAGGAGGCCTTCTACATGGGCCGCATCCTGGAGCTGCAGGCGGAGCTGAAGCAAAGCCGAGCCATTGCCTCCAATGCTCAGGCTGACAATGAGCACCTGAGCAGCCTCCTGCAGGAGCTCAGGGAGGTACAGTACAAAATTTATTTTGTATAATAACAAGGATAAAGAGAAAGGAATATCCTGGTGTTCAGGTCACAATGTCATTAAAAATATAAAGATATATAAAAAAGGTCCATGTTTTGGGGGACATTTTCTCCACACTTAGATTCAAGTGTCTCATTTCATTAAAAAAACTGGAAGTCGACCAAATGTATTCAGATTGTAGCTTACCAAAACCGTTACGAACGCCTTTTCCCATTTTTCTGCACAAACTGTACTGTTACTATAAATCCCTCTTACACTGATTTAAGTCATTTTGAGTCCACTGCAGGCAGCTCCAACTCTTCTGTTCTGTCTCTGCAGAGTAACGAGATGCTGGAGCTGCAGCGCGGCCGCATGAGAGAGGAGATCAGGGAGTACAAGCTTCGAGAGGCTCGGCTGCTCCAGGACTACACCGAGCTGGAGGAGGAGAACATCTCTCTGCAGAAACTGGTGTCAACGCTCAGGCAGAACCAGGTATAGATGAAACACAAGACAACAGAGGATAAATTGGGATCATTTGGTGGTCCAGCTATGACATCATATCATATTATAATGTATCGTCTCCTCTCAGACACTATTTAATAACACATGCAGAACATGAAGTTGTGATTCATTTGTCAAACCTAAAATGGCTTGTTTAGGTGTTACAGTAAATAGAAAGAAATTTTCCACAAATAGTCTTGCATTATGACGCTATCCATATCAAAAACAACAATCATCTCGGAGGAAAAATATGCACTTCACAAAATATTTTGCAAGACAGTATAAGACAAATTTTGTCCACAAACTAAACTAAACAATATTGATTTTGTTACCTGCTCTTAATTTGAAAACTCCAGACTTTTCATTTTCATACATCATGCAACAAAAACCATATACACTAACCACATCCTGTCCCTCGTTTTGTCGTCCAGGTAGAGTACGAAGGCCTGAAGCATGAGATCAAAGTTCTGGAGGAGGAGACCGAGCTCCTGAACAGCCAGCTGCAGGACGCGCTGCGTCTGAAGGACATCTCAGACGCACAGCTAGAAGAGGCACTGGAGTCACTAAAGAGTGAGCGTGAGCAGAAGAACCACCTGCGCCGGGAGCTAGTCCACCACCTCAGCATGTGTGATGTGGCGTACACTGGCAGCGCCCACCTGACCTTCACCTCAGCACCGCCCAGTGGCACCGCCACCCCGACCACTCTGCTCTCTCCAACCACAGAGGAGCCAACAAGGTGGGTACTGCACACAGATAAACCTATTTTGCAAAGAACAGCCTTTAAGGGATCATTCAATCTTATATCAGTCCAATATTGCTAAAATTTTCAAAACCCATGCCTTCTCCATGGCTTATGACACTAATTAAGCCGCTGGGTTATTTTATTTCATTTTTATTTATTGTTTTTTTATGTGGCTGTTATTGTATGTTTTTTATATGTACTTTATTGCATTATGTAAGCTTTTATGTATTAATTATTAATTATTATTATTATTAATTCTGGCTTCTATTTATTTTTCTGTAAAGCACCGTGGTCCACTGTGGTTGTTTTAAAGTGCTTTACAAATAAAGTTGGATTGGATATGACCATTGGATATGATTGAGGAATACAATTCTACAATGCTGCAGTGATGGTCTTTTAAGATAAAAGCAGCAAAAAGGAACAGATTAATTTTGTTTTGGAAAATGATTTGTATCGAAGTGATAACTTTATCAGTAGATGCTTAAGACTGTATTATAATATTGACATTGGACATCAAGCCCTCCTGACTTGGAGTACAAAATTAATTTAATCTGATTTACCAAATATTTTCTGGAGGAACAGTAACTCTGGATTATGTGTGTTATGTGCTGGCACACATATTGTTAGGTTTAGTTTGCTAAAATGCTTTGTTAAAGCTGAGTTTGGAGACATTTTTTGGAAATATTGATTAATAATACAATAATGTCTTTTTAGCATAATGTAAATTGGGTGATCTGAGAGACAGCTAGTCCACTGGATGTCTACAAGTGTCTGTTTAGCCTCCTGGCCCACATGATGGGACACTTTGACCAATCACAAGCCAGTTCAGAGAGAGATAGAGACTGAACAATTTGGCCGGTCAACTAAGCAACTGCATATATGTATTAACTCTGCTAGTTATAAATTGCTCTCCTTTTTGATTGCTACGTGGGAACCAAAGTTAAAGACACGATCTTATGTGAAGTTCCAGGTGTAATGGCCACCTCCAGAGTGGGACAGGAGCTGGAACTGCAATGGGGTCGGCTGGCAGACCGAACGGAGAGTGCCGAGGGCCGGGACGAAAAGCAGAAGGAGTGACGACGTCAGACCTCTTCAGTGAGATGAACCTGACGGAAATCCAGAAGCTCAGGCAGCACTTATTGACGGTGAGTCTGTTCCCTGACCACCCCTGCCAAACTAAAGCTTAGATTGCAGAATGCAAGAAGAAATAACCAATGTTGGTCGATCTTTCCAAATAGGTGACATGCATTAGCTGTGCTGGTTTATAAATAGCAGCTGTCTTCTCTTTAAAAAAACAATGCTTTTGAATAATTTAGTGTGGAACGAAGCTGACATACAGTATTCCCACTGTGTACAGCCTCTCACTTTCCCTCTGTCTCCTTCTGTCCTGCTCGCCCAGCCTTGTTTTCTGTTCATCTTTCCTCACATTATTCCATAATTATGGGCCTTTCCTCAAACTTCACTCACAGGTAACCAGTGGATCAAATCTTGCTCAGGTCTCAAGACTATATAACTTGTGAATGCACATACAGTATTTGTGTCGCATCCTGCAGCGGTAACCCCTGCTTCTCTGCAGCCTCTCTGTGGGGCTGGGTTGCAAAAGAGTTTATTTATACCTCTTCTGACACACTACACTATCGACCACTCTCCAGTGGATGGGTTTTCGCTGCTGCTGCTGCTCCTGATGTCCAGACTATTCTAATAATTCCACTTTTTGTGTATATGTTTTGTGCCCACTAGGGTATGTTTACTGAAGTGGTGCATACTGAAGTGGACTTAGGTCTTCTTAAAGATATCATTCTATTAGGATGTGGTGTAAATGGATTTAAACATTTTGAAAGTTTGATAAGTTTCTCTAATAACCAGTGTTGGGTGTTAAAGAGATGGTTCAGCATTTAAAGTTGCATAAGTTATCTTTGGAGTTATTTGTTATATACAGGTAACTGTGGTCACAGTCAGGAGCAGATTAGCATTAAAACAGGAAATGGGGATAATAGAAAAAGAGTGAGCCACTTAGCAAAAGGCCCACGTGATAAAATCCACTCTATCTTAAGTGCCTGCTATGTTAAGAATGTGTCTCCACGTTTCCTTGTTGTTAGACAGCATTTTCCAACCAGAAATTGATGTTTGTGTCATTTTAAACCACTAATTACCATACACCTGAGTCCACTGACAAAAATAGCAGCTGTACTGCCTCCATCAGTAAGTCTGTGTTACTTGGGGAAATCTGAACAAAGGCTTTGAAACACAAACGCCACAAATTAACACATTTAAACTTAGTGATGGAGTCAACATCAAACAACAACTTGGGTAAAATGTGATTTACAAAGACGCACAAATGTATGGATTCCAGTTGCATAGCGGTGTCAACATGTTTTGTTACTAGGTTTATGTCATGACTTATGGAGTGAAACAGCAGTACAACAGCCACATACTGTACATGTAGCACTTGTAAATCGACACGGCTGCAAACAGTTGTCATTTGCCTGAAAATGCTAGGAAGCACCCACAAATTGTTTCAGAGACAACAGAGGTTCCACACTGGAGCTTGAAGATAGCGTGTACTTTTATTTATTCATTCATTCATTGTCTACTGTTTTATCCTCCACATGAGGGTCGCAGAGGGCGCTGGTGCCACTCCCAGCTGACATAGGGCGAAAGGTGGGGTACATCCTGAACAGGTTGCCAGTCCATCACAAGGCCAAATAGAGACAAACAACCATTCACACTCACATCTACGGTCAATTTAGAGTGTCCATTTAACCTCTGCATGTTTTTGGATTGTGGGAGGAAACCGGAGAACCCACAGAAAACACACTTATGTGGAGAACATGCAAACCCCATGTAGAAAGCCCCTGCTCTACACCAAGGCCCAAGCCTTTTATTAAGGGGCTTGAATCTGTTTTTCCTCGTGTCCCCTCGTGGACCACTGGGTGTGTGCAGGGTGCCCGAACTGTCCATTTGTTGTACTTTCTTCTTCAGGTTGAACGTGAGAAAGTCAAGCTGATGACAAGCCTGCAAGAGTCCCAGACTCAGCTCCAACACACCCAGGGCGCCCTGACCGAACAGTATGAAAAGACTCTACGTCTTAGCCAGAAAATCACGGTCCTCCACCGTCTGCATCAAAGGACCCTTCTCAACCAGGACGCCCACAGCAGCAACACCTCTAAGCTGAATCCTGAAGAGCTTGGCAGAGATGATGAGGAGGCTGATGAGGACGAGGATGTTGAGGAGGATAAGAGTGACACACTGAACAAAAGTCAGGTGTTTTCATACCAAACACCTGGCCTAGAGATCCTGCAGTGTAAGTATCGTGTGGCTGTGACAGAGGTGGTGGAGCTAAAGGCAGAGGTGAAAAGCCTCCGCGAGAGGCTGGCTCAGTGTGGGGAAGGAACCATGGGGGAGAAGCAACACCGAAGAGCTGAGCTCCAGAAGCTGGAGCTACAGGTTGCGTCACTGGAGAAGAGCTGCCGCGACGGACGCGAGAAGGTAACAATGCACAATAACAGATGCTGACTGAGACATAATTATATATATATATAATTATATATATATAATTAATAATTATAATAGGGAACATTATCCAAAGCGAAAGGATGTCTTCTTCTTACTCTTCTTCTAGATTTCTAGTCTGGAGTTGGAGGTGAAGGCAGCTCAGTCGGCAACCAGTGAAAGCCAAGTTGCGTTGAACGCAGCTCAGGATGAGCTGGTGACGCTGAGTGAGGAGCTGGCCCAACTCTACCATCATGTGTGTTTGTGCAACAATGAAACGCCAAACCGTGTCATGCTGGACTACTACAGGTCTCACTCTTGATTTAATGTGACACATATGCACAACACTTCTCACCTTTACAGTGATGGAGGCTGTATTTGACATGTATCATAGATCAAGTTTAAATTATACATAGCTTTGTCCACCCGTAGAGTCTATCAGCAAGTTCTTGAGCTTAGAAAAATATGCAGGCAGCTTTTTCAGACCAACAAGACCACGCTCCTCTCTAAATGAGTGGAAAGAGATTCTTAATGTCCCTTTTTAATGGTTGCTTGGGCATAAAAACTCCCAGGTATTAGGAACCCCCCTATTCTGAGGATAACTTATCCCTGATTTTTCCTGATTTAGGAAAATGCCAAGAAGTGGGCAGGGAGCTGTTAATGAAAGGGGTGGAGGAGGGCTGAGAGAGCATTGTAAGGGCATGGTCATGCTTTAATTCATAGCCATTTTCCAAAAAACAAAAAAAATAAAATAAAATAAATAGCTATAAGTGACAACTCATCATGTTGAGGACCTTTTTCCCCAAGTCAATCGATGCAACTCGCTCAATCCACACCCTACTCTCCATAATGCCCTCATTTACTCTACTCTCTACTCCACTTTGAATGAGCAAGAGCCAATTTTTACATCATCATTTGAATGGGCAGGAGAGAGGCCAGAAGAGGGCGGTCAGTGACGAAAGAGCAGGGTACACTGGCTACTGAGAAAATTCAAATGCACTAGCTGGTGTTTGGCCAGAGAGATAGTAAAATACACATACTGTATATTACAATATGTATAAATCAAATACTTTACACTACACTATCACGATTTGGACCTGGATCAATAAACATTACTAGATAGCAATATACTGTACATTATATCCTTGTTTAACATACTTGTTTTCCATCAGTTGCAAATAAGCTGAAACAGCTGAAACCTGGACTGTGTGATTGTACAACAATGTACAGTGTGCGTACTCAACTGTAAATAGGGTGCTTGGTTGGTATAAAGCAGATGATTGGCTATTCATTTTCTATTTAATTTCTTTAAGATGATAAGAAGTATTTCTTTAATGTCACTGGTTGCAACCTTTTGTCACAACTCCATGGAGCTGTCAACTCTTACTGTTATATAGTCTTTTATATTACTGCTACTAGATGAACTGGAGTGAAACAGCTTGTGGCCATGGGTTTTTCATACATCATGCTAAACTGCAAAATCCTTCCTAGTCTTTCACCACAATATAAATACTGACAACAGTGTTCTGCTGTGACCTTTTATTTCCTATTTCTGGTACTGTGTGGTAAAAACCACATCTAAGCCGGCCTGACACATCTTTTAATTTGGTCCTAATCTGATCTTAAGTTGACATAATAATACATAGCCATGCTGTGTGGTATTCCACAGGAACTTTGGGCTTAGGTGTACTTGATTTACCAGTCCAATAGGTGCCTGATGTGAAGAGATAAATGTGGGGCTGTGGTCATTCTGAATCGAGCTTCAGTCTGGAAATAATTTGTTCTGGTAGTCCAACTCTTGGAATATCTTTGTTATCAACCATTAGCAGGTTTAGGGAGTATTTCACTCAGCAGCAACAGGAAGGTACCAAGACTTTCTTTCACTGGAAAGAGGTATAGATATCATTTGAAATAACATTGTGTTCTTTCTTTTTTCCTCTTTGAAGACAAGGCAGAGGTCTTAGGAACGTCAGTGCCAGTCTCAAAGCCGTGTCTTTGGACAACAGTAAAGTTCTCCTCACACCACGCCTTGCAAGGCGGCTGGCCGCTGTTGCCTCGACAACCTCATCTCCTGGGGAGTCACGGAGCCCCTCGGAGTCTCCATCCAAAGAGCCCCTGTGTAGGGAGGGCAGAGGGGAGGAGAAAGAGGGGGACAGAGAGGGTCTCCTGGTGCCACCAGATCAGAGCCTACCAGGCTGCACGCCTCCTTCCCTGTCACCCAGTATCAGTGCCTCTTCATCATCATCGTCATCATCGTCACCTGCCTTGGAGCCAGCTGGTGAGCTGCGCAAGGAGCCATTGAATATCTACAACCTCAATGCCATCATCAGAGACCAGGTAGAACACAATGCTCATGTTGGTGTCTTTTCTTTCCCTTTTAAACCTTCTGTTCACTTACTCTAATCCAGTATCACAATTACAATCAGCATCCTGGATCGGGAGCTTCTTTCTCATTTCCTTTATGCTCATTCCTATTAGCTCAAGCTTCTTGTTTGTAAGACTGTGTCCTGTATAATCTGTCTTCTTCCCTTACACTCCAGGACACCTCTAGAAAACTAATATCCGGTTATCTCCTCTCATTCTTACCTCGTCTCTTCTTCACCCACTCTCCCGTCCCCCCAGGTGAAGCACCTACAGCGCGCTGTAGACCAGTCTCTGCAGCTGTCCAGACAGAGAGCCGCAGCCAGGGAACTGGCCCCTCTGCTGGATAAGGACAAGGAGAGCTGCATGGAGGAGATCCTGAAGCTCAAGTCTTTGCTGAGCACCAAGAGAGAGCAGATAGCCACTCTTAGACTTGTGCTCAAGGCTAATAAACAGGCGAGTGGTCGCACAGAGAGACGTTTAATCTGTCTAAGGTTGAACTAAATAGCGTAGCATGCAAAACTGGGAGGTACATTTCCCAAAGAAATTGCAGCTTGTAGCTGTTGCATCCATCCATCCACCCAACCATCCATATTATTACAATATAATCTAAATCACAGACATTTGCTGTGTTTCCATCATGGTACAGTACAGTTTGGAACGGTTTGGCATGTGTTCTGACTAAGAACAGTACCTTCAAACTACTAGTACATCCAGTAGTTTGTTTTTTCCTGCTGTGGGCTTGACGAAACACTTCTTTCAAGGGAGTGATGTTTTTCTGTTGCCAAATCAGCTGACTGTCATGGATTGAGTTGGTCTAGCTCCACCTGGACCGTACTGTACCATTTAACCCTGGTACCCTAAGAAAAGGGTGCCAAGAATTGAATGGCTGGGGCCAATTATTTTGGTACTACTCCTAATGTAAACATAAAAAAATATGTACTGTAACAAACATGTTGGCATACATTGATTGAAATCTCGAGACATAAGTAAACACAAGTTGGGGCTGATTAGTTGTGACTAATGCCAAGAACTCTGGTCCAATTTTCAGTTTGTTGTGGGACCATCATTATATTTTAACTGGACTCAGTCACATAGGAACAAATCACAATAAAACCACTGGTTCTTATCCTCTGCCTCTATCTTTCACACCAGATATTAGCACAGACACACTAATGAAAAATGGCTTCATCCTTAATCCTTAATGTGAGACATATAACAAACAAAGTTACTGGAAGTATTCCAAAACCTGCAAAATGTTTTTCAACTTTATAATTCAGATTTAAGATAATTCACATTTAAATTTTCCTCATAAGTAACTACATAGTAACTATTGCTTTTTATGTGTTTCACAAATCTATCTCTGTAAAATCCGCAGCATATTCAGGCAGTGGCTTCAGGTCTTTACATCTGTATGTGTGTGTTTTTACTTAGACTGCAGAGGTGGCCCTAGCAAACCTTAAGAGTAAGTATGAGGCGGAGAAGTCCATGGTGACTGACACCATGACGAAGCTGAGGAACGAGCTAAAGGCACTGAAGGAGGACGCTGCCACTTTCTCCTCTCTGCGAGCCATGTTCGCTACCAGGTGAGAAATAACTTCTCATGCTATGAAAAAAGGCAATGGTTGAAAGCCATTGGTCCCTCTCCTGAATGCCACACTTATTTAGGGCATCAATTTTGTACTTTTACTGCATTTTTCTGATTCAGAAACCATCAGAGACCTCAGAGGAGAGTGAAGAGTGGACTTAATACATGAGTGGTGTAATTTGGCCAGAAAAGTGACTCCATTTGATGCCAATGTTAGTAAAATAAAGCCTCTTTTTGGACCCACTCTGTCCCAAAGGGCAGAAAAGCCAATAAATGTAGCAGATGAAATATCACTTCTTCTGCTGTTAGTGCATGTCACAGTGTCTTCCTACCCAAGTGTCAAATTCAGGTCTGAACATTTAAACAAAAATATTCACAGATGGTTTCAGGATGAATGTGGCTATATTCCAGAGGATGGATGAATGCAGTTTGTTCTCAGGCATGTTGACTGATGTCAGACATATGGACACGTACAGTCAGAGTGGCTAAAAATATGAGGAGCAAGATCTGATCATATGTCGTCATAGGAGATGCATCGAGGATGCATCGAGGATGCATCGAGGATGCATTTTACTGCTGAGTGTGCACAGTCACACTTCATTCTGCCCACATACAATCAGATCATAACAGTTAAGAGATAATGCCAGATACTGTGGATCACTTCGTAGACCAAGGGCCCCTGCAGCGACCTGGGTTTGATTCCACCCATGGCCCTTTCACGCTTTCTATATTGTCTAATGGAGGCTAAAAAGCCGCCACAAATATCTTTAAAAAAGAGATATGCTTCTATCCTCAGGTGTGACGAGTATGTGACCCAACTGGATGAGATGCAGAGGCAGTTGGCTGCTGCTGAGGATGAAAAGAAGACCCTGAACTCCCTCCTCCGAATGGCCATCCAGCAGAAACTGGCCCTCACCCAGCGTTTGGAGGATTTAGCTTTCGATCAAGAGCAGACCCGCCGTACACGTGGGGGAAGGCTAACCCGAGTGAAGACCAGCACCCCCAAAGTAAGTCTCCCATCCTCGACTTCGGCCTCCAACGTAATCTACACTTCAGCTTTGGCCCCAGGCAACCTCGCTTCCTCTGGCCTTACTAGTCCCACAACAGCTGTTCCTGATGATTCCACTGTGTTGCTTTGCTCGTCTGTGCTCAGTACAGCTCTGGCTTCTCCTCTTACCTCCCCTACCACACACATACCACCCCCTCGCAGTCCATCATCACCAGTGATCACCTCATTGGTCGGTCCTGTAGTTCCAGAAAGCCCCCCATCTCTGGAGGCGCCGTCCACTGCCTCAGCGCAGACCCCACCCCCAACCCCTCTGAGGCTGCCTCACTCTCACTGGACCCTAGGTGTGCGGACGTTTGTGGTCGACTCCCACAGTTTCAATGTCAACATCTCCCCTGCCATGCCCAGTAGCGTAGGCCTCTCCAGGCACCACACCTCAGACACACACACCTCCGCACCATCCAGCACCACCACCAGGCCCACCCAGCCAGGATCTGCCCCCTCTTCACCATACCGGTCCCCTCTTCTTGGGCTCAGGCGCTCCACATGGAGCCCCACACCCCGAACTCGGCCACTCTCTAGCCTGACGCGCTCTCCCGTCCACTACACTCCCTCCTCTTACTCATCTTCTTCCCCCCACAGCTATTACAGCTCCTCTTCTGCTTTTACGCCCTCCAGCTCGTACGTACCCTCTGGCTCTTCCACCTCCTACAGCCACTCCACCCACTACACACCCCTGTACCCCAGATACAGTAGCTCTTACCGGCCCCGACATTAAACACCCTTACTTTAAATCCTTTACTGTAAGCCTTTTCAGCCTTTACTCAAACTGTAAACTCTCACAATGCCTCTATTTTCTTCACCTAAGAGGTGGGGAGCTCACAGAGAGGAAGACACAGTGGTTTCCTGTTTCCCAGTCCCTGTTTTCCTGTGCCTAAGCCTTGGCCAAGGGGTTCTGAATGTTCAGTGACTTTGCTCAGGGAATTGACAAGGAGCACAAGCGCCTTCCTTTTGTTTTACGACTGCTGATTGGTCAACTGGATGGCATAAAAAAAACAACTTTTTAATGGGGGGGTGTTTAAGTGTTCAGGTTGAGGCTTCTCACACTCTGAAAGAGATTTAAAGAGACATTCAGTCATTCAGATGATGGCTGGACATTTGGAGGACTCTTTCATAGCTGTGGATTAGAGTCCTGACACGTTTCAGTAAATACAGTCATTGTAACATCCAATATGTTTTAACTAATAGTGATTTTCATATACTTTGTTGTGTTTGGATGCTTAAAGGTGCAGTATGATTCAAAAGATCTGGGTTGCAAGTGTTTGCAGCTGTTACAAATGGCCATAATCAAAGGTGGAGTGATAACAACACACACTTTCTGGCCGTTTTAAAGGCATTTATGGTGTTAGGCTACATCCACACTACTGCAAAACCAATCTGTGTGTATATAAGTATTTCTAAGCCCCTATCATGTGTTCATTCAGGTATACTGGGCACTTGTCTGCTGATGTAAACAAGAGGCTGATTCTGTTCTTTGTTGTTGTTTTTGCTTTGTTTAAGAAAGTAATGAGATGCAACAATGGTGAAAACAAAGAATATCTGTTGATGAGACAGACAATGAGGTGAAACTGAAAGTAAGTGATAATGGCTGGCAGTCAAATTGTGCCTTGTAGAAACCAATCAGGAAGTGAATGCAGGAAGTTGTATCATTGTTTTCAAAGGTTACTGTTTATCATATGCACAGTTGACGTGTTTTAAAATGAAAACATAGTAATGTGGATGTAGCCTTAAACTATTTGGTGGTTGTAGTTCAAAGAAAGCAAAAGAATTGACCGTTTTTTCATGCTGGAGCACATCTGGACAATTGCTCCAACCAAGTTACCATGTTTCTTGGATTATTGTATCAAAAAGTTGCTGCAACTTTGGACAAAATTCCACTTTTGTAAGAGATGTGTGTGTTTGAGTCATTAGTCAAACAAATTTATTTGAAGCATGGTGACTCCTTTAAGTCTTTCAATTTTGATTGATTGATAACTGTTAAGTTAAAACCCCCCACACAGATGCACAAACCCTGGTGTTGATATACTGTAGAAGCTGTGGCTGAGGAAAGTAGAACTAGTATTCACTGAGAATTTTGCCAAAGAGAGCACTGCTGAAACCATCAGTGTGCCTCAACGACTGTTCTTCATTTTCTTGTCGGTGGTTGTTGTCAGCTGAACCTTAAGCAAAACGTTTGTCCATCTCTCGCACCACCCAGTGGTTTGCTCTAATATAGCAACGTACTGAGCTATGCACGTTCACGTTTGGATGCTCTTATACTGCAGACTTTTTTCCCCTTTACACATGGGAAATGCACCTGATGGAGGTGCAGACTGAAGAGCACTCAAACATGGCATATAACCAGTGTAGCTGAATCTTATTCTATAGTCCAGTCATTGTACAAGGGAAGAATCTGAATTGGAGTCAGCTATGGGAGTGTGTCTCAGTATACTACACCTGAGGTAGATTAACTCTGAAATACAGCAGTGAAGTAAGTCTTGTTTGACATAGAGCATGGAAGCACAGTTTACAGGAAGATTGATTCCCAACAGCAGTTTACTTTCCTCTCCTAACATCACGTCAAGCCATGTTTGAGGAGGTCAGGGCATTTATTCCAGCAAACAGCTTAACCTCAAAAGCAGAAACGACTGTGTCTGTGGAGGCTCCTGATCTGATAAAGTGTTATGGGATGCTGGAGAAGTCTCACCTAGATTTCGGCTCATTCCCATTTCACCAGTATCCACCACTTAGCCATACCGCTTAAATTTGTGGCACAATTTTTTGATGGGCGAGAATTTTATCAGATCAAATCCATGGAAAATAATGTGACCATTTCAAAGCTAAGATTGATTAGCGTGTTGTGTAGCTACGCTAACCACAACAAAACTTGTCTGTAGTCAGTTTTATACATATCATGAACTCAGTGAGTATTTCTACTGTTTCCACGTTGCTACAAGTGCAGGTCTTTGTTTTTCTGTGACGTGAAGGTCAACAGGAAACTGATTCTTTATGGTTTAGCACCACCTACGGAGGCACACTCAGCCAATAAATCATTTGCACAGCCAATAAATTATTTTTTTCCCTCTGCGTGTGTACTCGGACTCTGCAAATTGTCCAATTGCCTGTCTTAGTCAGACTACGGCCTTAGCTTGATTAAACTGCATGTAAGCGTGCTGACTGTCAGTATGTTACTGACAGCAGCTTTATTTCTACCACCCAGTTAATTAGAAATACAAGTGTACCTAAATGATTGCTGGATTTCCACGCGCTGATGTGATCAACAACTATTGTGACACACCATCATGGCTGACTTCAACGACGCCATCACACTAACGTTGTAACACTCTCTTGTGCCTCTGAGGCCATCCTGCAGAGCTTTGTCCAGCTACATGGAACTGCACCAAACTCAGGGAACGTGAGCCACTTTATCTGACTTGCAATGACAAAACCAAACCGGAATGACCAAGTAAGAAGCTTGTTTTGCCATTTTAAGCAGAGAACATATCTTTCAGGTTAAACTGCGCCTACAGTTTGAGTTTACCAAACATTTGTATCTGTTTCTGCCATTTATGTCATCATACACACTGAAATCCGTTTAATCTGGGTGACCATTAGAGAGATGAGAAGTGAAAGATGTTATAGTTGTACCATATACAAGCCAAAAAAGCTGGGCTTTTAAATTGTGTTACGGTATATTTTGGTGCTGTGAAGACAATTACATATTAAGATTAAGAGGTCCTATGTGGAACAGCCGGCAGTTACTGCACTTTAAAAACTATAATGCTTCTTTATGTGCTTCTCCACTTGTGAAGACTCCTGGAAATTTAAATGATCCGTCTCGATGTTTATTACAGTATTTTGAGGGGCATCAGCTTTTTGTCCTCTTATGACAACTTTAGCTATTGATGAATAACTGGACGTGAGAAGAATTCCAACAAATAATGGAATAAAAAAGTGTTTCAGAAGCAATTTACAGATCCTAGCTCTTTTCTTTCTAACAAGTGGTTCATTTTGTAGTTTTACCTTCTTATTTTACAACGAGTAAGCTGAGATGTGGACTCCTTAGGCCTCACGTGCAGTATAATCTCCATTAGGGTTATGTGGTTAGAGTCACAGTCAGATCACCAGTACATCCTTATACTCCTGTATGTGATTCACTATCATTTAACCTGACAGTGGAGTTGCTGCAGGTTCAACATACCGTATACAATACCGTATTCCCTGTGTCTGTGTGTGCCTTACAGTGTACAGTACTGTATGTATGTGTTATATATAGTATATACACACACATACATAGAGTACACACACAGTGTAGCTTAATAAGATATACTTGCTCTGGTTATGTTAAAATGCTTCCTATACGTTTCATTTCCGTTTCATCTTCACCTTAGACTAAAATGTTGCTTTTTCTGTATTTGGGTGGATAATGACTCTGCTTTGTCAGATTGAAACTGTAGATTATTTCTTTTCACTTCTGTTTCGGTCCATACAACACCATACAGTGCAATAAAGCACATGCCCATGTCGTGATTTAACTTTTTTTTTCCAATGTAAACTTTTTTCTGACCCCTTTAAAAACCACTGTTCCTCATTCTTTCAAAATATCTGTTGTCTGTTGAAGATTTTGGATCTTTAAAGTCAACAAAACATGATTTATAATATGCAACATGGGGTAAAAACTCATTTGACAGGCACTTTTATTTTGTAGATATGTGCTTGCCTGTGTATATTATTATTATTATTATTATTTGTACTTTATGTCTGCATTTCATTTCAAAGTGCAAATGGCTGGATAAGTCATTTGCTGTTTGTTTGAACAATGATTTCTTTATGGTACCTTTTGAATGTGTGAGCATAAAGTTTGTTGGACTGAATGTTCATCCACAGAACATCAATTAAATGTTTTAAATTAGATACCACGTTTCCTCAAATAAAAACCAGAAGTCATTAAAACTCTGGATTAATAAACTCCTGGTGTCTGTCATATGAAGTGTAAACCAATTGTATCCACTTTGCTTCATCATCCTTTAATCCCACCAGGCTGTTGTTGTATATACAGTACTAAGCTTGTTTGCTTTACAGTTAAGAGCCCATTAAAGACTCAGTGCATAGGATTTCAGTGACACCTAGTGGTGAGACAGCAAATTAACTTCCTAACTAACCCCTTGTCTCAGCAGGAGAAACTACAGTGGCCTTCAAGTATCAAAAACATGACCCTGTTTATTTGGTCCTCGCAGTGTTACTGTAGAAATGTGGCTCACTCAGTAGTTGACATTAGACATGTAACTTTAAAGTTACATGTTATTTATTTTCTTTACATAAATCCTTCAAACTAGTCTTTTAAGAAATCAGGCACCTTAATCTCCATTTACGTTGACCTTTGATATTTCTTATGTATTCCATAGTCTTTGCAAAATATATCATGTGTATAATTTTAAAAGCATATAATTTGCATTGCGGCTCAAAATGAACAAACGGTCCTCTTCTACACGCAGTAGAAATGATGAGTTTGATCACTGATGAAACAGCCTTCAGTTATGTGGGATTGGTTTAGGGATCAAGTGTGATTATTGGTGTTAGCTTGACAAATAGTGTGCCTTAATGTCTTTGTCAGTGCCATCACTTTACTATGTTATACTGTCATTAATTATTATTATTATTATTCTTAAATAGATACAGCGTTTACTTTTCTTTTAGTTCACATGGATGAAAAGTGGAGTTAAACTGAAGGAACAGTGTAACCTGTGCGTTGGCTGAGGTAATAAAAAAGGAAACCAGTGTGATTTCCTCTCTGTGATCCCCCCACACTAATCATTACGATACACCAGCTGTGTCTCAATAATCAAGGCTGCATCCTCCAAGTGTGGACTCATTGTGCCGGATATCGTCAAAATGCGTCACAGCACCGCGTCGTGGGTCGTCCCATTTATCACAGCAATGGTCAGCTCCTTCACATGCGGCTGACGATTGCCCATTTTTGAAGGATACATTTGGTGTAGCCTTCGTGGCTCAGAAGTCTTTGCACGCCAGCGGCAGAGCAATAAGGGTGGCAGTAATGCACCTTTCAACTGTTTTAAAAAAAAAGTGAACAACATGACATGGAGACAAAGACAAATGCAAATACACTAAAATAATTACAATTTAAAAAGTTTTAAATATAATCATATCAAATTACCTGTTTTATCACTTAATAATGACAGAGCTTAATCGGGTTTATTTGACATGTTATTCCAATTCCGAAATCTGTGGGGAGATAAGTTTTGCTTGTAAATTGTATTCCAGATTAGTAACATTTACTTAAAGAGATTTCAGGAAAATTATTATTACGATGTTTTGGCTGATTAAAGGTTAAAGTAACTGTCAGGTTTCAAGGGGCAGGAAGAACTGTGATTCAAGACTTCAACCTGTGGAGCAGCATGTAACTTTTTGGTGTACAGCCTGCCTGAATTTATTAGGAAAAGAAGGAGAATTGGTGAGTTTTCTAAGCTAGACCAGAGGTGTCAAACTGGCAGCCCGCGGGCAACATGTGGCCCCCCCAGCTGACACGTGGCCCCCTACTTAATATCCTGTTGCAGTGAAAACATGGCCCGTGATGTACTCTTCCTTTAACACACTGTGTGCGGCTGAAGCTTGTTTTAACCACAGTTGTCCATGTTATTACTGACTTAAACTTAGCTTTACATCTTTGTTTCTGATATCACTAGCTTTATTTTGCGTCATTAATATGGTTTTATTGTGGAGTACACTTCACTCCACATTAAAACAAGGCGCTTTTACTTTGAAATTCTGTGAGATATTGTTGTGAATATTTTACTTGCAATATCATGATGGAATATTGTGTCATTTTTTTGGCCTCCTCTTGACCAGACTAGATGCCCATCAGCCCCCCAGGTCATCTGAGTGTGACACCCCTGGGCTAGACCATCTCATTTCTCACAGCACCAGACTTCCATCTCCATCATGTGTGAACTTGGAGGATGCAGCCTTGGCTATTGGGACACACCACTACTGCTTGTCAAATTTTAAAATATTTGGCTTATTGCTATAGGGTACAAGTCTGTGGGGGCAGTGTTATGATCAAGGTTGGCTTCAGTTGAAAATTAGGTCATCTGAACGCCTTAATCTACTGAATGACCGGTTATTTTCTGGCATACTTCAAGATGACAATCCCAGGATTCAGAGTGGTTCATGAGTCATCATTTTTACACATGGCTTGGCCACCACAGTGCGGAGAGATTAACCCCATTAAGAATCTTTGGGATGTGCTGGAAAAGACTTATAGCATTTATAGTAGACTCTTAGTGTAGCAGTCCAACACTTCCATTATCAATACAAGATCTTAGGGAAAAATGACTATACCCCCAATTTTGCAATTTTATAGTGTCCATGTGACTTTTCCCTCATATATTAACATTTTACTCTTATTACAATGACACTACCAAAACAAACAAAAAAATAACAACAAAAACATATTAGTTTCTCCTGCAACACAAAAAAAAAAAAAAAAAAAAATCACAATGTCAGCTCAAATAGAAAGAGTCTAATTGTTGGCAACTCTGGATGTATCAAGCCAAATGCAGCTCATTTTAAACATCTCCAGCTCTGAAAGGCCACACCCACAGTGACACGTTAGATTATGTTTATTCCAGACTACAGAAGTCCTCTGTTTTTCTTTGGTTACTTTGTAGTGTGGGCGGCAGTTGCCAGTGCTGAAGTAATAAACTTCCCTTCTTCCTCTTTGCTGTTCTTACAAGCTCTAGTATAACAGAAAGCAGGAATGGCCTCTTTCGCTGATCTGCACTGTGATTGGTCAAAGTCTTACATATTTTCCCCCAAGGCTCTAGAAAAGGCTAGAGGAAGTGCAGAAGTCCAGTTCTCTTGATTTAAACTATCACTGTTATCATGGAATTATTGATGATCAAAAGAAGATCAGTAATGTAAAGATAAAATAAAACACACCCCAGCTTTAATTAAACACAAAGGTTAGAGAAAAATATTACAGTGTATAAGGAGTTTGTTGTTTACGGATATGGAGGTATTTTTCTTAAAACTCTGTAGTGCCATGGCAACAGTATTAGGTATGATCATGTGTGCAGTCATCAGTTATTTTATAAAGACGCCGATTTCATGAGTGATATGAAATGAATTTTACCACCAAGTAACACAGAAGTAATTGAGGGAGTGAGTAACAAGTGATAAACAGCGGTTTAAAATGTCATGTGTCCATTTTTTTAAATGGTGCTCTTATTTACGCATTAACTAGTCCTGCGATTACAGAAAAAATTTTGATTATAAAATTCTGAGCTGATGTTGGTGATAACCTACAGTTAAACATTCTGTCAGTTCAGTCTGGTATTATTCACTTGCAGACATAATACACCTAAGATGACTATAAACTGAATTAATGCAAACATAACCTTTATATGCATTTTTATTTTCAAATTCAACACATAACTGTAATAAACTCAGACAAAGTTTGGTTGCCTTTTCTTTTTTTTCCAGTTTATATCTGGTATGACAGATTTCTTTTGTTATAATAATTTGACATTATTTACTTTGTATGTACAGTACATGTCACTGAATGAACATTTATTGCCACTCAGGTAAAAGGGTATTTAACAAAGAAATGTCAAAATATTTGAATGTTTAAAGGCATCTTTGAGGATTGTTTTGAAAACCAGAAAGATTGAACACATCTACATTTGGAAATGGGTCCAATTTGACCCAAAGACCTTTGGAAGGTTGGACTCCTGTTTGAATATCCTGTGTAAATGGTATTTTGAGAGTGAGAATTGAGAATTCCCCCTCATTTCCTTTTAATGTATGGTCTCTGTTGTAATTTTAAAACCAAACACCCTCCATGCAAAGAATTACATTTGGCAAGAGTGTCAATGATGTGTGGGTGAAAGCTGAGCCTTTGCTGTGTGTGTTTCTAACAGTGTGAGTCTCTTGCAGATAGTCAGTAGTCTTCTGCCGCAGTGCCGCTCCTCGTACCCTCCTCACAGCTGAGGGCTTCTGTCGCCTCGCCTGTCCACAGGTAACAGCTTTTTACCCGCTCTCTCTCTCTCCACAAATCAACACAAGTATTTTACTGTGTGATAAATATATTATGAGTCTGACAAACCAGCTGAGAGCTGGTTTTGGGAGGCAACCAATCATTATTTTCATTATCAATTCATCTGCCAATTATTAGTAACTGATTAGATATTTGGCCCAAACAATGTCTGAGCGTGAGTGTCTGTTAGTGACCAGTCAAACACCAAAATAAGTAAATAAATAAAATAAAAACTCACACCACAAACAGGCACTTATTGGGCAGATTCTACATTAGTTACTGTATATGAATGCACTAGTAAGGGACTAATATTTAATGAATGTCCCATTCAGTGTTTTTGGGTATTAATATATTAATATTAGCCTATTCCTCTGTTTTATACACAAAGTTGTTTTTGATTTATTTTTAGCTCTACTAATGCTATAGAAAATATATAATATTCATTGTCCCCACAGGATAAATGCTGACTTTATTTGCCAGTTTGTCAGTTTGATTGTAAGTATAAATGAAACAGTTAAGGATGGACTCTTATGGAAATGTTTGGTTAATGGCCCAAGGAAGAAACGATTACACATTTATGTTTGAGTTCATCAACACCGGAGGAGACACGTGGTGTAGGCTTGCACTCTCTAAGTGCTGTTAGAACCAGGCCTAGAGTGAAGCGACTCCCTCTTCTCACCAAACCATTTTAAAGGTTTATTGAAAACAAGCACAAAATATCTGCTGGCTGCAAGTGGTTTAAGGGAAGTCCAGTACAGCTGCGATGAGCAGGCCTCTTAAAGTGGAACCAATCAGCTCGCAGGATCCACCTACCCACTCACACATGTCATTCAATCAAGCATGCACACCTGCAAACCACCACACAATTACATGCACACACACACACACACAAACACTGGCTTCCATTACTTCAGAGGACATTGCATTGACTTACATTCATTTCTTGGAAATTACCTCGAACCTTAACCATGATTACTAGAGCCCTAACCCTGACCTTAACCTAACCCTAACCTCAGCCTTACTTTGAAACATGTCTTCACCTTAAAATGAACTAATTTACCTTAAGGGGACTTGATTTTTGTCCTCATAAGGAAGACAAGTCCCCATAATGTGACTGTGTAAACAGATTTATGTCCCCACAACATAACTAATACTAGGTATACACACACACAAACATGGAAAAGGGGAAACCATGGCCCTGAGGTCGTAAACGTGCTCTAGCTTTGGGCTGCATTGACAAGAAATCTCTTACACATAATTATCGTTTTACACACTATTATCTAAAGTAACAGATCACAA
This sequence comes from Brachirus orientalis, assembly GCA_016785285.1. Taxonomy (NCBI): domain Eukaryota; kingdom Metazoa; phylum Chordata; class Actinopteri; order Pleuronectiformes; family Soleidae; genus Brachirus; species Brachirus orientalis. The sequence goes on from JAFBJR010000182.1 coordinate 872,770, forward strand.
TCAGGTCAGTCTGTTACCATGGCAACAGTACACTCAGCATCAGCACTGTCCCTTGAGACGATGAGCATGTTACAGCGCTGACACCGACAATTAGTTCGACAAACTCACTGAGATCGTGACTCCTGGTCACTAATGATGTGTCATGAGGCGCCGAGGTGTTAAGTAGACATGTGTATTCATGCACAATCAGGTACCTGATTGTTGTGAGTATTATTATTCAAATATTTGTATTGCTTTTCATAGGAAATGCTCACATTGGTACTCAATGCCCCAAAATATACATAGGACATACCAGGAAAATACTGTAAAATAATACAGGAATGTAAGAAAAGTTACTAACTAACTAAATAAAATATCAATATATATAAAATAAACTAAATAAACATATATAGCCAGTACACACTGCATTTATACACACATATGTAAGGGTGTATGGCGGGGGGATTATTACATAGTCAACACCATATCCACACAGAAAACAGCACATAATTTAAATGATCTTTTTCTTTGCCATTTGGAAAAGTTTCGCGTACACAAGGCATCGTTTCAAGAAATGTCTCCATCCAAATGGAACCGCCCAAAATGACTCCCAACACTGTAGTACATATTGCACATACCTGTATGTACTACAGTGTTTACATAAACACAGAGAAGAAGACGTTATACATATCACACATGATAGTATCACATAACTTTTATCGTCTAAAGAAAGACAATAAAAGTTATTATAAAGCAAACAGACCAAATAGTAAAGCTGACAACTTTGTCACTATATTAAGCCCCCGGCTTTAAAAAGGCAACTACTTTCTGACATAATCTTATGACATTTCCATGAAGGAAGTGGTCAGAGAGGTTCGTTTTTAATGTGGGTGGAGAGTTGATCTGACTGTAGACACAGAGAGAGAGAGAGACACTGTGACCACACAGACAACACAGAGTCACAGATATTGTGATTCTGTTTCACTGTTAATCTTCACCTCCATGTGTGAATTTGCTGATAACAGGATATGTTCTAGTGATATCTAGGGTCTTTTCTGGCTTTTTATTGACAGTATTTGGCTACACTGCCAAACAATCTCCAGACGCAACAGAAGGATGCTGATAACAAAGACGAAGATAGGGACAGCGAATGTCAGTGCAATGACATCATTATGAAAAGCCGTTTGAGCATTTTGTACTAAATGCTCAAAGTTATCTACAAATAAACTCAAGGGTGGCGTCTTGAGATTGTCCCACACAAAAGTTTCTGTGTGGACAAAAAGCCAATACGATAAAAAAAATGCATGCATAATTACCTACACCCATTTCTGTGTGGACGCCCCCATAGAAGGAATTCAACCTTGAAGTAGGACACAAATGTTAGTCAGACTTTATAATATTTGTGGGTGGTGTCTCAGGCAGTATTCAAGTGTAAGCTGGGACATCACCTCCTCCACCCAATGCCTATGAGACGGAGGGGTAACCTTCTTCCAGCTACAAGTACAGTGGAAAATACTATAGCCTCAGCCTGGTACCTTGTTACTGATGAGGGACGGCCCGGAATAATGCAGTCAATAATCTTGTTACACATATATGAGAGTGTATTAAATATAGCAGTCCAAAATGGAGTCAGTTTAAGGCACAACTAAAACATGTGACTGAGGATGGCTGGGCCCAGTCTGCACCTGGTGCAAGTTGGGTCTAAGCCAGGGTGAAGTTTGAGTCTCTAACTTGCAGGTAGATGTGACCTGTAACTGCAGGAGTGTACCAATGTAACTGCTGTCTACCACTTTTGTATCTGATACGGTAGCTTCTAATTCTTCCTCCCACTGCCTCACCAAGCAGTTCAGTGATATTTGAGGCAAACGTCTGGGTGATGTTATCATTTAATGCAAACCCAAGACCTCTGCCAACTGGAGCTATGTTCAAACATTCATCCACCACGTATTGTGAGGAAGAAGTGTGTTTTTACATAACTCCGTACCTTGTTTGTGAGTATGGTTGATTTGCTCTGGGAATCCTGTTGCTTTAATATCACACTCATGTACAACCTTTTCAACTTTGTTTGTTTAAGTGAACAACCATAGGATGTTCAGAATCAGGACCCATGACAGAGTAGACATGGGGTGACCATGATACCAAACCTATAAAATCCTATAATACCTGCCATCATGACTGGTTAGCATGTAATTGACAACCAACCATAAACCATACTATAAAAAGTAGATTTGATTTTGTAAAAATGTAAATATTTATTGAATAAATATTCAAAAAGAACTCATTTTGAATGGACGTCTATAGGACAGATGTCTCAAACTCATCACACGCGGTCTGCCACTTAATATCAGGGTAAAATGAGTTATTTCTGTAAGTTTTATTTTTTATGAATAAATTAATTTTGCACATTAAATACACCACTCAACTGGCCACTCAGTGGCCCCTAGTCATTTGAGTTTGAGGTCCCCGTTATAAGAAAATAAGCTTCTATTTCTCACGACTTACATCACGGAACATTTTCCTAAGGTGTTAAAAGGTCTCAATCACTACTTTTAGCACATCTCCAATGATGTCCGTTTGGTAGGTTATATTCCCACAATAAACCATGGCACATGGCAGCATGGGGGTGGACCCTAGTGTGACTGACAGGAGCCTGGTTGCAGGTGAACTTCAAGTTTCAAAAACTGACATCAGTCAAATCACTAACCTTGAGGCTTAAAAACTGGGAAACCGGCCACTTTTTATATTAAGTCTATGCAATCATTACCTCTTATACATACTAGATGCTCTGAAATTACAAAGCTTTGCCAGAAAACTCATAGCGTGAGTCCTGGTTGGGGAATTGTCAACCAAGGTGTCATTGTATTATCCTTTGCATAGCCAACTAATCATAGAATTTAAGAAGGTTCTCACAAGACTGAAGTCGCCGTGGACGAGCATAATCAGCCTCCCCCATCCAACCCTGACCTCTCCCTCCTCTGTCCAGCAGCAGTGTTGCCGACTCTCTTGGACGACTGACCCTCAGTCTGCTCACCGTTGAGTGCCTCCTGTCCCCCCCCCCCCCCCTCCGCCCTCCCCTGCGACCCTGCTGACCCACGAAACTCAGCACCTGGACATTTTGTCCACAGGACCCTGTTGCACCGTCCAACAGCACATGTACAGGGAGTGGCTGGCTCACACCTGCTACCGCAGAGACACATGAACCTGCTCTCCACAGACGTACTGCAGCACCATAGCAGTGACTCTCTGTGTATTTTGGTTTACTGCAACTGAATGTATCATCATCCATGGGTTTAAGCATTCAAACGTTCAGTTTTAAAACCCCTATATTCACAAACCATCACACTCGCCTATATGTATTTGTACTTACATAATTATTATTGCAGCTTCTTCACCTCACATACAAGAAAAATCCATAGAAGAAAAAGCACAAACTGAATGTACCGTTATGTGTGTGTGTGTGTCTGTTTATTCATCGTGAAATGCTGTTCATAGTGCAGCAGTAATGGAGCTTCGGTGAAACGTGAGGTGCGTTCTGACCCAAATAAACTGTATTCTCAATGACTTTTTTTTAAGTCTTAAAGTGCATATCAAATTTATGTGTGAGAAAAGAAAATGAGGGTGACGACAGCCATTTCCTGGTAATGAATGTTGTTACATTCAGGAGCAAAAATGCAACTGGTTATAGAGTAAGGGAAAGATTTCAAAGCATCACAACCTCCTCTACATAAAAACACACGCCAGGATCATGTCCTCATTACAGTAGAAAATCAAAAGAGCACCGCGTGGCAACAAGAAAATGAACCGACATGACAGTGCCATGTTTGGTTTTTATCTCGCTCTTGAACTGTGGCGATGCTGCCGGGTGAACTTCCTCACTCATTTACACAACATCATCACTGCAACTCCATGTGGAACTACATCATTTTAAAACAGTTGAAATGACACGTGTTTGCCAAAATATTCAAACAATGTGCAAATTTTACTTTTTCAATGGTTGAGAAAAGTCAAAATGTAATATTTCCTGGGCGATCAGGATCCAATTTTCAGGGAATTTTCAGGAAATGTGTGAATTTGCAAATGGGTCCAGTTTGACCAGAACACAACAGCAGGCTTAAAGTTGTAAAGTACTGTACATGTACATTCAACACCGATGAAATAATTGTTACTTAATGACTGGATGATTGATGGAGTATTAAAGGTCCAGTGTGTGAGAATTACTGCCATCTAATGGTGAGAGGGTATACTGTGACAAACAAGAGGACATAAAAGGATTTTTCCTAGGTTTCAATATTTTTTTTTATTCTAAAGTAACAATGCAATTATACAAATCTACGTATGGGCAGTATTCAGGAAGAAACCTTATCTACCTTATAAATGTTACACACTGGACCTTTAATTCTGATGCCTGGCGATAAAACTGGTAACAATTTGCTTTGTTACACAACACCACTGATCAAATTATATGTTTTGTGGGCAAGAACCCTAAAGTAAGAACTACAGAGACTACTGTCCTACTCTTACCCATGATACTTTGCACTCTGCTCACTGTCATGTAGCTGGACTGTTGAACTGCCAGGTAAGTTATGAAAATATGAGCTACACAAAATTTGATGTTGATGTTGGCCACACTGTTGCAAGTAATATGAGAAAACGCAACCATTGATGTAGATTCTGCAAGTGACAAGACACTACTATCACTATTACCAGCTCAGGAGATGGAAGGGGCGAGGACTGGGGGAGAGGACTGTTTCGGAGGGCGGAGGAACTGGGATGGGAATGGAGAAATTTGACCTGTGAAAAGGTCATTTTTCACCATTTGAAGAAGAAGAGGAAGAAGGAAAGAAGCTGGGTGGAGAAATTTGAACTATGTTTTCAGACTTCAGGGTGTGATTGGGGTCTCTGGGCTGTGGAGGGCAGCGCTGCACCTATTGGTGAACAAAACTTACTGGAAGAAGAAGAAGCTCTTTTTTTTTTTTTTTTTAAGAGACAATAGCTAAAGTTACAAAGAGCCTCACTCACCACAGTTGGATGGACTTCAGGAGCTAGCCGCAGTTATATTACTATCGCAATAAATATCACATTGTGGACTTGTTCCCACAGTGCTACTGTATCATTACATTTTATGTTGTTACATCCAATGATTAAAAACATCTTGAATTTAAACTGATCAAACTCATCTCTCCCGGTTGTTTTTATACTCTGCTTTGACTGATTTACACACTGTGATCTTAACTCACTGCCAGTGCATAGTGCTGAACTACATATTATATACATATACCGTATACATAATACATAGAATATTGGTCTTTAAGATCATTCAATTCAATTCAATTTAATTTGTATAGCGCCAAATCACAACATACATTATCTCAAGGCTCTGTACATAGTAAGGCCAAAATCTTTACAAGAAAAGAGAGAAAAGAAACCCAACGGTTCACACAATGAGCAAACACTAGGCATCAGTGGAGAGAAAAAAACTCCCTCTTAACAGTAAGAAATCTCTGACAGAACCAGACTCAAAGATGTGCGGTCATCTGCCTCGACCGGTTGGGGTGAGAGGAAAATGGGGGACAGAAAGGAGGGAGAGACAGAAGAGAGAGACCAGGAGCAAATATACAACAGTTGTATTAAGTTTAGAATAAGTCATGTCATGTTTATAGAACTACAGTGTCATTTATACAAGCAGCAGCAAACACTATTGATAAGAAACTATACTGATGAACTTTTAATCAAAGCATAATAATAATGACAGCAGTATTATTGTTAATAATAATAATAATAATAATAATAATAATAATAATAATAATAATAATAATAATAATAATAATAATAATATCATCAAAACTGGATCTGGATCCTGCAGCCTGCAAAATGAGGACAGAGGGAGAGAGAGGATGGAAGGAAGCAGACATAGAAATGGAAGAGAAAAAATAAATAAGGTTAATGACACATAATTAAGTCACATTCATACCCTGAGTGTGAGAGAATGAGTGTGAAGGAGTGAGACTCTTTCCAGGTTACATGGATGCTAAGTGGGTACAAAGTGGAAATGAGCTTGATGTGGGCAAATTATGCAGGTCCCATATGGTTTCAGTAACATGGGCTCTAGATGGGAAGTCCATGTTGGGAAACATGGGAGGGGCCACCGTGGCAACCACAGACAAACCTGCTTAAGGTTACATAGTGTCAACCCTTATATATCGGCATGCTGGCTGTGAAAGGCTTGGCCTTTCAGTGAGGTCACAATGACACAAGATTTCTGTAATGACTCAGCATCAGTGAGCAATACTGTTTAACTTAATTAAAAGCACGGACAATAGTGAGTGAATATGGAGTAAAGCACCACACATAGGTATATATATACTGTGAATACATAATGCGCACAAAAAATGGTATATGTCCATCTGTACTCAGAAGCCTAAATGTCATTAACTCTCTCCACAGTTACCTCCAGAGGAATGTTGACCCTGTGCCCTCAGAACACAGTGATACGATACTGTGTCCGTGTTGCTGCCGCCTGCTCTGTCCACAGGGAGACGCCTGCAGACAGTGATTGATTGCTTCAATCGGGCTGCTTCACACTATCTCCATTAAATTTCTACGTGAGGAGATTGCACTCGGTCCCTTAGGAGACGGCACCCACTGTCATCCTGCCGTCAACCCACAGTAAATTTAGTTCAGGTGAGAGGCAGAGAGGATGGGGGTTGACCCTGCTGGCTGTTCTTAGAGCTGCTTCCACTCCTCCCTCAGCTCTCTGCTTTTTTTGATTGTTCCTTTTTTTAACATACAGATTTCAGACACTCCAATGCTTTATCCTTAGTCTAGTGTGGAGAACAATCCATGTAAATTCTTCATCAGGTTTAGCAGCATCTGTTGGTGGAGCTGCATGTTGCAGCTGAATATTCACCTGAGAAGTCAGACTGGTGGACATGGAGTGGAGGTGATGGCTGATCAGACTGGGCAGGAAGCGTGGCTGGTGTGGAGGAGCAGCAGAGCAGGAGACGTTTAAAATCGAGGCAGGAAAACTGACCAGAAACTAGGGCACTAGAAGTGAAGCAGTCTGACGTAATAAGACAGTCTGACACCAGACTGAAGAAACTCCCAGGCTTAAATGCAGAGTGGGTGATTGAATGAGTATAAGCAGATGAGGGAGGGTACTTTGTGCAGCCTGCATAATTGTTTGTAGAAACGTAAAAGTGTTGCAAAACCCGAGCATGGTAATGTGACACATTTATTTTAATGACAAAAGAAAAGGGTTGACAGGCATAAGCGAATGACTTAAACCTATAACGCACAAAATTAACTATGTGAAATTTAATTGAAGACAACTTGCTGAGTGTCTTCATTCACGCTGCTTTTCTATTATATAGTTCTCGCACTACTCTGCTCTACTCAACTCAAGTCAAATTCCTCAGGCACGTCGTTTTCCACGACGTCATAGTTCCTCCTCAACGTGGACGAGGTCGTCATGGAAAATACCACCAAACGTCGGAACGCCTGCACCTAGTGCACCTAGTGCCAGGTATTATAGGCTGTAAAAAAGAACCCAGAAACTGTGCAGAAGTGTGCCTATATCCCCCAGATTGCTGGATTTACAGTTTCCGAAAAAGTTACAATGGAATTATTGATCTATTATAAAAAATATTCTCCTTACTGTACCTTTAAGCCAGTCAAGTGAAGCGCCACATAGTTGCAAAACCCACAGATTCCTGTCTCCTGGTGCTACAGTCATTATTCAACACATTTCTGCAACAGAAGCTGAAGAGCATGAGCCACATGAGTGTAGGATTCATATAATATAACATAATTTACTCCAAATATGATGTATAAAGAGAGAGGGCAGTAACATGGCCACTAGGTGTCAGTAATAACCCACGAGTCAGTCTGAGCGACTGACACATCATCATTAACTGCAGTATGTAAAGCACTGCATCAATCAATGTGACTTACTCTATATATGAGGAACAATCACTAAGTGGTTACATGTAAATCACTTCCTGTATAGAGGGAGCTCACAATGGAGGATGCTGGGAAGCGAAGGACTGTTGGTATAAAAGAGCCAATCACAGCTCAGCTTTCAATCTTTGTCCTGAATGCATTTATTCATACGGTACATGTCGCTTTCACTGCACTGTCGCGTTTGCCCATCCTGTGCCTGCAGGGCTCGCGTCTCCACTCAGCTTTTCCACGATTCACATCCTCAGGATGGTTCGATCTTGGACCTGGTGAGCCACCGTCCTGCGTGTTTTAGACGTCGCCCTTCTCCAACACACCTGATTGAAACGAATGGGTCGTTATCAGGCTTCTGCAGTACTTTGTCGATGAGCTGGTCATTTGAATCAGGTGTGTTGGAGCAGGGAAACATCTCAAACATGCAGGCGAGTGGGGTCCTGAGGCCCAGGATTGAGAATGACTTTTGAATCCAATGTGATTCAACTCACAATATAAAACATGTCAAGAACCACCAAGTTATGCATAATGTTATAATATAAAAGGCTTTCGTCTACTTTGTTTCCTGCCTTTTCTGCAAAAATGTTAATACATGTAGGACCATTACAGAAGGTGTTGTTTTGTCATAATTTTACTTTTAAAAGCTGTTTTCTCCTCCTGGAATTATTATGTGTTTTCATTCACCGCTTGTGTTCAAGTTTCAGCTGCGTTACTATGGCGATTATACTCAGTGGCAGCACACAAATCCTTTGTCTCAAACTATGTGATGTTCCAGAAATGTATTTAATGTAATATAATATAAATACAGAACCGGTTTTTTTGTTCAGAGATCATGACATAATACATGCCTGTGAGTGTGTGTTATGGTTTCAGGATTTTTATGAAAACGACTTTATAAAAGTGAAGTTTCCTGCTTCTACACTGTATGTGACCTTGTAGAGGCAGACAAAGTTGAACTTCCTGGGGCAGAGTTTTTTTTTTTTTTTTTTTTTTTTTAATCTGAACTGGACTGCGCACAAAGTTGAACTTCCTGGGGCAGAGTTTTTTTTTTTTTTTTTTTTTTTTTAATCTGAACTGGACTGCGCAGTGGAGGAAAAAATATGGACTGATGTGCCTAAAGATCAGTTTCTGCTGACTCGGCCATTTCTACACTCATGCTTTTACTAGTGAACATTTCCTGACTTGAATGTCACTGTTCCTGATATAATTTAATTTAAAATTCCTTTGAATTTTCAGGATTTAATCTTAATGTGTTTAATAGTTATTTTTAAATTTTAACAATTTTGAATACAGGATGAGGATTTAATTCTCATCGCTGTTGAGCGTTTGTTGATGCTTTGTAAAGTGGTGCATGAAGATTATTATTAGTAGTAGCAGTGGTAGGATGGATCAGACAGACTAATAAATTGATAGTTCAACAGATACATTATATATATTATTTTGTAAAATTTAAAATTATTCTCTATATTATTTTGTTATCTGACTACCCTTGTATTACTACAATGTTGTGCCCTCTCTGTGTGTATAATTCATTGTTTGGAACTCTTCTCCCGCTCTTATCCCTGTGTTTGTACTGTACTTTATATCCTTGATAATTTGATTTATAAATGGTGGATGAGAAAATGTTCTTTCTTCAGGCCGTAAAACTTATAACTCAATAGAAATAATGTGTAATAAACAAACAAAACTTTATTTTTGATTCTTATTCATTTATAATGTAGTCCTAAAGCTGGGATTGGCCCCGTGACTCTCACACACCATTTGCATGTGTAAATCTATGTTAAAAAGACTTGGACCGAGCAATTCATTCCTTCATTACATCTTCACTGGACAATTTCAATTCCCTCTTTGTTGTTCCCTCACTGTTGCCTAGTGTTTGCTCATTATGTGAACTGTTGGGCTTCGTCTTTTATGCCTTGTAATATCTGGTTAGGCTTGATTGGTCTGTTGAGCACTTTATAATATTTGCTCTACAAATAAAGTTTATTATTATTATTATTATTCTTATTAATTCACACTGACTTTCAACAAAAGAAAAGAATGCCATGTGGCCTTTTTTAGAGGGAAATGTGGACACAAGTAACAAGACTATGTGGGGGATGTGCAATATACTGAATTATTTTATGATTTTGGTTTATTTTAATGTGACCTTATTTGTAAGTTTTAGTAGCAGCTTGGACTCTGGTGGCTATTATGAGTTTGGCTGTTTGTTTAACTGCTGTTTTTGAAGGTGTTATACAGTTTGTTCTACGCTGCAGGGCAAATTGAATTTTGGAGGAAATTAAGGTTCTTTAGCACAAGTCAAACAGTCAAATGTCTGCGGTGTGAGGATGATAATGTAGCACTGGTCAAGATGATTATTCTGATTTTTCTTAGTCGGCGAGAAGCGTCATTATAAATACACTGCAGCAGGTGCAGCTAAGTGCTTTAAAATCTCCTCTTTTTAGTGAGAAAAGTCACAGTGCATCACTGTTAGGTGTCACTTCCCGCAAGGCTCGATATTTATTATGCGAAAGTCAGCTGAAATCCGTGCATTAAATTTTAAATCGCGGCTCCTCTAAAACTTTTAATAGTCTTCAATCCGATAAGAGCAACCGTGTTGTGGGACTTTCATTAAAGTGGGTGGAAGAGACGGTTCATAAGCTGATAAACTGGCTGTTTTCATTTTCATTTTCATTTCACACCACTGTCCTTTTACACACACAGGAATGTACTGTGCAAGCAAGAGAGAAAAGAAAAAGCTCAATATAACCAATAAAAATGTAGCATTCACTCACTGATGAATGACTCTTGAACACAGCAGTTCTTCCTCACACTTCGCAATAGTAAAGGTGTGACATGGAAAAGCCCAATTAATGAGATTATTACTATATTTATTCTGCTCAGATTTGTACTGAAATAACTATAAATACAAGGAATGCCTGCGATATCTTTGTCTGACTGTTCATCACACAACTGTCACACAGCTGTTTGTTTGGCAGGTGACTGATTCAGAACACCAGTGTGTGCAGTGCCCACTCTGATGTTGTTTGGATAAGGAATGCAAAAAGACATGGGAAGAAATGGGACAGATGTGTTGCTCAAACTCTTGCTTCCACCTCCAGCGACTGAATTATTTCAATCTGACTTTATCTGGAGTCATGCAAAATAAGGTAAAAATAAAAAATATTAAAACAGACCCGCTGTTGTGTCATAGGAGCAGACAATATTCAAACACACAAACAAAATCTACACATAAATCACTTAAAATTATACAGGAAATGCATTTAAAAATGTTTCTACTGCTGGACAACAGTTCATAATTATCGATCAATATGATTTTTGAGGCTGTCTTAGTGAAATTTGAAATGTATTATTATAATTATCAATATACACTGGTTCAACGTTTTCTGGCTGCTGCAACTCGGTGTCCAGCATCACATGTTGACATTTTTATAATTTTAATACAATACTTACATACTGACAGATGTGCTTTGGCGAGAATTTGAGCCCATTTCCTGGACAGACCCTACTTCCTGTTTACAGCTGCATGTACATTATCATGTGATCAGAGCTGAAATGCTTCTAGGGATGTAATCTAAACACTTAAAACTGTTTTACTAACTTGGTCTCACATGTAAAATGGATGGAGAGGCCTTTTACCTGCAAACAAGTGGTACACATTTAGGAATTTCTGCAAGTTACATTACACAGATGTACGACAGTATTATACCTGTATTTGTTGCCGCATTAGGACCTTTTCTTGCATTAAGGCTGAACCTTATTTTTGAGGAAATGGTTAGATTAAGGTCAGGAATAAGGCTTTGTTTAGTCTGTCCAAATGAATGGAAGTCAATACAGTGTCCAGAGAAAAATAGCTGTGCAAACTAGTTAGTGTGTATGTGTGTGTAAGGACAACTGACATTAAAATCTATCTTTGTGAGTCCATTATGACCTTGTGAGGACATTCTGGCTGGTAAGGTTTAAGTTAGGGTTAGATTAAGGGGAAGTCCTTTAGTTGTGTGGTGAGTATGGAGCTGGGGAATGCACTATGTCTATGAATGTCCTCACTAAGCATTCTGTATAAGAGTGTATGTGTGTTCATGTATGGGTATCTTTGTGAGGACCAGAAAACCTCTAAACCATAGGGAGTGAGGACATTTTGGGAAAGTGAGGACATTTTGGGAAAGTGAGGACATTTTGCCTGGTCCTTCATCTGTAAAGGGACTTGTTGAGGGTTAGGACCTGGTTTTAGGGTAAGGGTTAGGGATTCCGTTGTTATGTTAACGTTAGGGTAAGGGGCGAGGGAATGCACACGAGTGTCCACACTACCAATGCTGTGCAAAAGTGTGTGTCCTGGTATTTGTAGGCTCTTTAGAGGACCAGCAGTCTTCATGGAGACCAAAAACTGGTCCTAATGAGCTAGAGCAGGGGTGTCAAACTCATTTTACTTCAGGGGCCACATACAGCGCAATTTGACCTCAAGTGGGCCGGACCAGTAAAAGAATAACATAATAAACTGTAAATAACAGGAACTCCAAATTGTTCCCTTTGTTTTACAAGTATCATTTTACAAGACATATTATGGACCTGAAATTTTGTGACAAATTAAGTGCGATTTCAACAATATTATGCCTAAATGTTACCATTTACACATGTGTATTACAAATTACAGATCACAGTGGATCTATAAAGGCACAAAGCATTTATTCACAGGTATCTGGAACTGAAAAATGTAGTATTCTGCATCATGATTAGATTCACAAACTCGCCCCGTGGGCCAAATTGGACCCTCTGGTAGGCCGGTTCTGGCCCGTGGGCCGTATATTTGACACCCCTGAGCTAGAGCCTCATTTCTGAGGAACTAGTTGTGTTTAGGGCTGCGATTTACATTGTGCTAAGGTTAAGGTGGTTTGAACTGTCCAAATGAATGGAAGTTAATGTAGTGTCCTAAGAAGAATAGCTGCACAAACCTTTACCTTCACTAAAGGAGCTGAAAAAGAATGTCTACCATTCACAAAAAAAGCTATCTTTATGAGGACATTTTGACCTTGTGTCTTAGCCGCACAACTTTAGGGGGCATTTTCAGGGTTAATACAAGTTTTGAAGGTAAGGGTTAGGGTTAAGTGAAGGTAAGGCACTCATTTGTGATGGTTAAGGGCCAAGTTTTCCTTAGGGTTAGGGTTAACCCTAACCCTATAAAAATAAGTGTGTGTGTGAGTGAGAGAGATTCCATTGGTCCAGTGATCTTTATAGAAAAAGAAGGAGAAGGCAAAACACAGTAACAGTAGTGTTTGCTTTTATTCGGGTAGCAGCATCAGTCAGCACTGACACACACACACGCACACGCACACACCTGCAAACTGAACAGGGACATTTACAATCAGAAAAAAAGGTGTATTTGTTTTAAACGCACGCCTGTGTGACTGTGACTGAGCACTTCTGCAGCCTTCTTTTACACACACACACACAGAGGGAGAGAGAGAGAGAAGCCTTGACTGTGATGACAGTGTGTGTGTGTGTGTGTGTGTGGTAGAAAGCAGTGGTGATGTAGCGTAAATCTGGGTTTAATTAAAAAGCAATCATGTGTGTGGTTTGTCTGCCTTGAACCGTCTTATCATATTTCCACACACTTTCTTAACATTATCTACTTTTTATTTGATTGACTGGTGGGGGCGCCAACACGCTCGTTAGCGTCACCGCCTCCCTCTCCTCCTTCCTGTTTTCCTCTCGGAGCATCTTAACGATTCTGCTTCATGTGGAAGTGCCACCGCCATGTCACTTTTCTTCTTCACTAGTGCTTTTTTTTTTTTTTATCCAAAGTTAAGATATCTGTTAGAACATGGGGATGAAATTTCAAATCCAAACCTTAACCTACTTTGAGTTCTAAATGTTCTGCAGTGAAGCTCAGCAGACCGTCTGAAGTAATGACTGCACGATCCAGCAGAGGGAGCTGCACTCATCGGAAAAATAAGACAGGAGGAATATCTGAAGATTTTTGAAGGAACAGGCTGCATGTATCCCGTCCATCTTGGCTGTACATTTATTTATTTGTTTTTGTACAAAATACCTGTCGGATGAAAACGCTTCACATTCTGATATGTAAGATATTTCTGATATAATGAAAAAAGCAGCCACCTGTGAAAAACACAGTGGTAAAAACTGTGACATTCTTCTGTTTACTAGAATCTTCTTAGACTTACGGTACTGTGCATAAGTCACCACCACCTTTGTTTTTGTCAGTTTTGTGATCATTGACTAAAAGTCAGCCTTATACTATATGATCAACCTGTCAATGAGTTGAACTTGTGCAACATGTGTATGTAATGCTCCAACATGTCTTGAGTAAACCAGATATTTTTCACAGCAGCTATTTGTTGGCATGAAATAGTAGGAGAAACACAGGTTTGACCAATAACATTAGGGTTCCATTCCAGGTTTTAAAGAGCCATGGTTGTGTTATTGTTCAAGTGTAAACGTAGGTCACACTGAATATTTGATATTATAGAAGCATTTTTGTTGTTTGTTTGATGTTATTTTCAATTTGTGATTGAGAAATAATTGTACTGTACGGTCATTATAGCGTTGCTAAAACAAATCTAATGGCGGCCTAAGACTTATGCACAGTACTGCACATTCCAGCATTTTCCCTAAAAGCTCTCTGGAGTGAAAGACAGAGTGACAGTGGTTCTGAGTGAACTTCCTGTCCCCACTCAAATCCTGACACTGAGAGTCTCTGCTTCACCTTGGACGACTGTAAACACACCGCTGAATGGTTCTCCTCACTGGAGAGAAAGGTAAACAGTGAGCTCAGTGATGGGGTGGCAGCTACACAAACAGACACATAGTGTGTGTGTGTGTGTGTGTGTGTGTGTGTGACAATTTAGACTACAGAAGAAAAAAACCAAAAGAGGCCCACTGCACCAGCTGCTGTCATACTCTGTTAATTGTGACAAAACATTCAGTGGCTTCACGCTCAGGCTAACGAGGAAACACCCTGAATATCAACCGGCCTCGAACAACCTCCAGCCGCCCTCACACTCGGCTTCTTTTTCTGTTCTGTATCAGCTATGAAACTAATGAGACGGCAGCACATGGTTGGCTGCTTTACTTAATAACTGAGTGAACGTCAGTTGTCACAGAGGTTTTTTTTGACAACAAATAATGCAAAAATTAAAAAAATAAATAACAATAAAATAATAATAATAATAAAAATCTACTTGGATGTGTTTACCGGTTTTGTCTCATCTCGCTGCTTTGCATTTGAGTCGGCAGCTCCCTGTCAGTCAGGCGGCAGCGGCGGTTTCTTACTTCGTGGCACTTGGAAGGCATTTCTCTGTCTGTGCAGCGTGCAAACTGAATGTTAATCTCACAAATGCTTCGTGTCCTTGTCTCTCTCTCTCTCTCTCTCTCTCTCTCGGTCTCCTTGGGCTGTTAGCCAAGCACACCACCCTGAAGGAACACACACACACACACACACACAGTACACATGGCCCACAACAATTGTCACTGCTCTTACAAATAAGTCAAGGCATTGAAAGTCTCCTGTCTCACACACTCCACAGCTGGAGCTCAGAGTCAGTGTGTCCAGGACCCAGCTGATCCTTTTAGTCCCACACTGAGGGTCTGTTCACATCCTCACACTCCCCCCCCCGTCAAACCCCACTCCCTGCCCCAACCCGTCCCCCCTGCACCTCGGAGTGTCTCCAGCAGTTCAGCACCGTGCAGTGGGACTCGGGTGGGACTCGGGTGGTGGTGGGTCCTTGTAGTGGTGGCTAGCTGTTGTTCTCGGCTGTCATGTACTTGAGCGCGGCAAAGCCGTAGCGCCGCGACATGTTCTGCTGGAACTCCTCCTTCAGCGTCTTGAGGCAGACACGGTACTGCTTGTTGGAGCGGAACTTGGTGATGTCGAAGCTGGGCGCGTGCGGCATGTGGATCATGTAGGCGTTGGGCAGAACCACAAACTCGTACTCCTGTCGCAAGAGAAGAGAAGCGGAAGAAGGGCCGTCAGTTGTGGCTGATGTGACACAGCATCTGCATTACAAACACCCCATACATGTATGAAGGTGAAGCATGATTTTAAACCTCTTTCACAGAAAAAAAGAAGAAGATTGACACTATTCTCACAGCCAGTGGTTGGGTTTTTTTTTTTCCACACGTGTGTGAAACGTGATGCGAAGAATGCACTGAAAACTGAGTCAGAGGAAGAAGAAAACAACATAAATCAGCTTGACATTCATATTTTGTATCTTTCGAATTGATCAATGATGAAGTATGGAGGACAAAATAAAAAAAAAGTCATGGGTAATGGCCAGGCTTACAGCTATACTAATGGATGGCAGATGAATATGAGTCATTCCTGTGACATTTACAGCACAGTCAGCACAAAATGAAAGCAGAACTATACAGGATTTTTACTCTAATTTATTATTTTCAGAGACATTGTGATGTTTAAATGTCTTGTTGCAGGGAGATTGGGGACTGTATCCACTTTCCCTACTGTCTGTGAGCAGAAAACCAGCCCTGCAAGATCAGGGCCACCGACCCAGAGTCCTCAGAATCAGGAGGTCTCGGGACATCTCATGAAGCAGAGAAAACCGTTGTCTGTGGAAGTGAGGAAGAGGAAACAACTGTCTGACGGAGCAAGGGGCCACACATGAGTAAACATCGGACTGGTTTTCTTGAAAGGACGAGGACTGAAAAACACAAAGGCATGCAAAATGGATGACCGGCATGGACATGGCTTTGTGACCTGTGTTCAGTGGTGTAAAAATATATACTCCAAAACTGCAGAGGGGAGCTCTGTAGACAAAAATGTGAGAAAGCATCCTGGAATTAGGGATGGCACAATATCACTTTTTTCATGCCCTATACCACTATCAGCAACCCATTTCAACTAAGAAGCTGCTAACAACACATTTTGCGCTAAACATTTCAAGCTATTTCTCCAAATGCGTGACAACTGTTCTTCTCCTATGAAGAAGAAACAAACAGCCCGCAACATTTTGTAGGATTTTTTGATTGTATCACATTTTACATTTTTATCTGTCTGATATCTGATCCAGTGATTTTGTATCAGACTGATACTGAGTATCGTAAAGTCTCATGCGCAGTGGATATGGAGCATCTAGCCTTTCTGGTTAACCTTGTGAAGCAGCTTGATAACTCAGAAGTGAGAACCTTTTCAGACTGACCAGTGCTGAGCCAAAGTGGTTTAGACCAGTGTTTTTAAATCTCATTTGTGCCATGGAACATTTTTTAAATTGGAAAAAAAATAAAAAAATCCCACGACACAACCAAACCAAACACCACAGTAGCCAAACTAACTCGCTCAGACCATAACCTGGGTCTCTTGTAAAACATATCCATCCTTATTAGTGTTGTCACTTTTAATGATCTACCTGCAATTTAGTCAATATTCAAAGTCAAAAACATCAGATTAGGTTACCATGCTACTGCCACCGATTGGCCTACCATCACTACCACAAACATATGGTCAACAAGGTCGTGTGAATAAACCCAGTGCTGAACACAATTTAATTTGATAATGATGATTTGTTGAGGTGATGAGGTGAAAAATGCTTGTTTAGAAAAATCAGTTTCCTGTGCCAGAGGAGCTACAGGCAGCGAAGGGTGAGTGTCTTGACAACGGCATGAAAAGACATTGTATTATGAACAATGGTTGTTTGTAATGAGAAAAGTCAGAGCCGATCCCATTATCCCTGCTAAACCCTTAAGCCTTCAACCATTATGGACTTTGATGCTGTCACCTCCTAAGTGCCTGCCTGAGAAAGTCTGCAAAGCCATATTTAGAAAAGATTCCTGCATTCCTTTGATTACCTGAAAACTGTCTTTTTCTTTATGTCAGCCCAAGAGTGCCTGCTTTGCCTCTGGTAAGAAAGTAAGGTTTCCATCATAGAACGTCTTCAGTTACATTATTTACAGTTTCATCTTCTGCAGGAGCACTTTCATCCTAATCAGATTACATCCAAATAAATATGTTGATACTGTTACTCCAACAAAACATTAAGGAAATTAAAGTCTACTAAATGACTAAATGTGTCTAGTTGACTGTGCTGATTTAAACCAGTGTTAACACTCATTTTTCAGACTGTTATTTTATTTATTTTTTTCTTCATGACTGTCCAGGTTGGAAACAGAATCACTAACAGCAACATCTGGAGTAGCAGCAGCACCTGGAGCACGGCACAGCGTGAGCTAGCGCTTTGCAGAAGCTCCTCCATGATGTGAGGTGAGTGAGTGAGGGAGAAGACACGGAGCTAACATGACCAACTTTCTTCATCCCAGGACTGAACCTCTAAAAATCTGCTGCTCAGGTTTCCATGATTTTAGTGATTTTGAAGCCAATTTTTTGACCATATACTCTAAATAATATCTGAAAACAACAATAAAGATCCATGTAAAAAAACTATATGCTGTTTCCATCATGGTACAATTCACTTTGGCACAGTATGGTATGGTTTGGAATGGTAAAGCCCGGGGTCAGGCTTATGTTTTGAGTGAATACAGTACCGTCATACCGATGCCACGACAGTGATTGCGACACAGCAGACAACAATGGAGGACATTTTTTCCTGCTTAGTTTGTGGCTGCTTTTCTCAATGAGACAAACAATTTGTATGAGAATAGACTGCAGGAGTGGAAAAAGAGTTGCTATTTATTTCCCATGTAACTGTTTGTTAGATAATGGGCCTGACAGACCATGTTTCTGTATGTATGTATGTAACTGTGCTGTGGAGCAGTGAGTGCTGTTGCCTTGCAGCAAAAGACCCACTAAAATTGTCCGTAAATGTGAGAGTGAACGATTTTTTGTCTCTGTGTGAGTGTGTCCTGAGATGGACCGGTGACGCGTCCAGGGCGTACCCCGACTTTTGCTCTGTGTCTGCTGGAATAGGCACCAGCGACCCCATGACTCCTATGTGGAGGATAAAGTGGTAGACAATGGATGGAAGTAAGAGGCTGCTCCTTTGCGCGAAACAAAGAACAATAACTGTGTTTATTATTGGACTTGTGCTTTACATGAATGGAATAAAAAATATGAAAATAGCCTTGCGGTGGAAATGGACCCGATGACAGATCCACTTGAAAATAAAGGTTGGTCACCAACAAAGACTTGTTCTCTCGAGATTGTAAATTGAACACCTTCTCCGTCACCGTGTGATGCACTGATTGTGAAATTCTGAGCAGAAAAGTGAATTCTACCGCTCAAAAAACCCAGTCGTTCAGCAGCTTGACGGGAGAAGTGCTTTTTGATAGAGGACACAAATAATGTCACATCATTTCTGTTTACAGAGACCAAACACATGCAGAATAGTTATATCAAACAGAAAAAAAAAAACATCAAAAGTGACCCACTGCAGCTTTAAAAAAGAAAAAAGAGTCAAAGGCATCATATTAATAGCTTACAGTATAAAAATTTAAGTTAAACCTGGCCTATGGCAATTTAATAAAGCCTCTAATAATAACACTTAATCACTTTCCTACAGTGACACCACAGATGAGACACAGCATGAGTAAAATTCATTTATTCATCATTTATTTTATTGTGTTTTTGGCAGTGCCCACCTTAATTTCCCTTATTTTGGAGCATTACAAGGTTTTTAGCATTTAACTTGGCAGGGACAATATTCTTACTGCTGTTACAAATGATGGCCAAAAAACCTGAGATAAATGCAGAGCTGTGATAAATTGGAGCTATTCTTTAAAATAAATCATATTAAGTGACTTGGGGGGGCAAGGGCACATGGGATTTAAAAGAGGACACAGACTGAATTTTATATGGTTTGTTTACAATTGTCTCCCAGAGCCAGGAAACAAAGACAACACAAATGGCCCTTGTTGTGATAACGTGGCATGAAGTTGGAAGATTAAAATTAAGACAACATGGTTGAAGGGAACAGAGAACATCCACACATCCAATCAGATTATATTTCCGAGTTTATTGTTTTATACTATGAACTTAATTAGCTCTAGCATTAATCCCAGGCCTGTAATTGCTGATTGTGTTTGCAGTAAACACAAATGACCCAGCTACCACACTCAAACAAGTAACATCATTGGAATAAGCCATTAGAATTCCCTCCCTTCCTGATGTGAGTGTTTATTTATTACCTCGAGATAATAAATGTTGTGATTTGGTGCTAAATAAATAAACATTGAATAGATTTGATGTGATTTATTCACCAACAAACATGAGCAGAAAGGACAGCCTCTTTGTGGAATTCTGGCTCCTGATTGGATAAAGTGTTGTAGGACAGTTTTTCCTGAATTTACCTTCAGAGACATGAGACTCAGCAAACACTCTAACATCAGTGACAGCAGTCAGAATATTTGTAGCTATATTTTATACAGATTTGAAGTACTTAAATAAAAGAAGAATATTATTGATTTTACATAACAGAACACAGGGATGACCTGACTTTGGTGTTTGAAATCCTTTATTCTGATTAACAAGTTTGTGGCAAAAACTTGAAAATGAGGAGGCAGTGGACCAGCACCAGTGCATGTCCCTTTGAGCTAAAAATGCTGATGCTCTCTATGGACTTTGGTGCAGGGAGAGAGCACTTCTCTCCAGTTTGCAGTCAGAAAAGCCTCTCTCTCTCTGTGAGATTATTGTAAACTTTCATTAGAGGAGTCTGGCTAAAATCTGGTTTTGCCCATGTCCCTGCTGGCAGCCATATTTTCAGAAAGTATGCCAACCTGTCTAATGATGGTTCTTGGTGAAGAGGAAGCAGAGTCGGCACTGACTATGTGTCAGTACTTCATGCAAATACACTTCAAAAAACCTGAACTATCCATTTAACTTGTTAATTTATCAAGTGTTGGTGGAGAGTTCTATGTTCTGAGTTTGATTAATGTTAACCTTTGCAGTCGGCATGTTACTATTAATTAAACAGAACCATAGACCAGTTTAGAATTCCAAGACATATGAGCTGAGTTACCTGTGCATCCAACTCCATGATGTGAGCCACCTTGTTCCAGCCGAAGCCTACAAAGCGGCGGTCATACTCAGGACTGTCCCTCCTCACCATCACATAGGGCTCAAAGTCTGCCTCCCACTGCACCCTGTAGGGTGTAGTTGCAGTTCGCCATTTGGCAAAGTTAGTGGGTGCATGGCCTTTGGTCCACACATGATACCTGAGTGGAAAAAGGAAAAAAAGGTTGAAAAGAGAGAGTAGACTTCCATTCCATTCCATTCTGGGGAGAGTGATAGTTTGTAAAAATAAACCTGTGTGTGTCACTGAAGTGCTTATTGAGTATTTCTTTTCCTCATAATGCACAGCAAATCAATTTTTAAGGGAAAAGTTGTACTCACACCAAGATTGAGGAGTGCATATTCTAGGCAAAATGAGTGTGACTAATGTGGCTACACACACATGATGGAAATGGACCCTGCATTTTACTGACCATCTGAGCTGTTCTGAAATCTACTATGTAACTTTACTGTCCTAGTCACTGAACCATTCAGAATTAACTTAAGTAAAAACCATAGTGAGGGGTCAGTTCCCTCAAATAAATTAATGTAAACACTAATTGTGTACCGCTTTATCCTCTACTGGAGCCAATCCCAGCTGATATAGGGCAAAAGGCAGTCCACCTTTTATCAGACAATTCATTGCAGGGCCAACACACAGAGAAAAAAAAACAGCCACTCTCACATTCACATCTATGGTTAATTTAGAGTGTCCAGTTAAACCTCTGCATGTTTTTGGTCTGTGGGAGGCAAGTGAAGAAAACCCATGCACACAGGAAGAGAACATCCAAACCACAGAGAATGGCCCTCTGTTGAACCGGGATTGGAACCAGTGGTATTCTTGCTTTGATGCAACAACACTAGCCACTGCCATGCCATGTGGGCTTAATGTAAACAATATGACAAATTCAGCAGTGTCTATCATTGCTGGCAAAAGGAGTATAGTGATGTCTAAGAGATCCATTTGAATTGTTTAATGACTGAGCTTAAAGGCATAAACGTGATTTAAACTGACTTGGACTTGAGTCGGAATACTTGCATGATATGATTAGATTGGCTACGGTTGCACTGCTGCTTGGAAAGTTCTTAACTTCTACCGCACACAGCAGAAGCAAAGCAAAAGGCACTCATTGCAGTGTGTAACTACATGATGTTGCCAAATTCCAAGAGAATGAGAAGACTTTCATTTAACCCTGCAACTATAACAGGTATCTAGGGCCTTGACAGAAGATACAAGTTGTCAGTTTTCAGCAGGAAACCCAAAAACTAAGCCTGTGGACAGATCAGGTTTGATGAACATAGGTGGCTGATCAGTAAGATACTCCACTTATTATAGTCCACACACGCTCCATCAACCTTTTTTAATAATGAGAAGCACCATCCTGCCAGTCCTTCATGTGACATTAGAAAAGTCATGCCAAGATGGTCCACCAGAGCTTTCAACGCCTCAGAGCCAATCCCATCTACTCCTGGAGTCCTGCCACTGTGGAGCATCTTAACTACCTCAGAGAACTTTGCCAGAGACATAAGTAAGACTTTGTCTGAATCTTCAAAACAAATCTTCAGCTCACCTCACACACCACCGCTTCCATCTACAACCATATCCAACAGCAGGTTTCTGTTTCTTTTGAATGTTGTGCATCATCTATTGCTTGTGCACCTGAGGATAAAACAATGATCTGAGTTATGAATGGAAAGGTGGAGTTTACCTGAAGGTGAAGAGTGTACCCATGTCGAGCTGAGAGAGCAGCTCAGCCTTAGATTTTGGGTAGGATAGGCGATATCGCAGTGTCTCAAAGGCTGGAACCACCAGAGCTTTCTTTGTGTTGGCCATGTCGAGCTGCACCACTGACTTCCTGTACACACACACAAGCCAACGGATGAATACATTATCATCTATGCAATGTCACTGTACGAACACTATCTTAGCAAACTACAACTACAGACGTGTTTGCAACCAGGACAGTTGCAGTTTAGTTTCAGTTTAGACTCATTTGTAGTTAAGACTAGAATAGAAAGTTCAGACAGAAATACATATGAAAAAACATGTTGGAATAGAAAGGACCCTTTTCTATTCCAACATGACTGTGTCCCAGTGCACAAAGCAAGGACTATAAAGACATGGTTTGACTTTGAGTTTAGTGTGGAAGAATGTGACTGGCCCGCATAGAGTCCTGATGAACTGGAACAAAGATTGTGAGCTCTACACAATGAATGGACACAAATTCCCATAGAAACACTTCAAAATATGAAGAAAGTCTTCCAAGAAGTGTGGGACCTGTTACAGCAGCAAAAGGGACCAACTCCATATTAAAATCTGGTATATGTATTTGATTATTACAGTCACTCTTGGTGTAATGGTCAGATGTCCGAATACTTTTGACCATATAATGCATATTCAAAGGGTTGTTAGCATTCACCTAATTCTCTCCTAATTGCCTACTTACCTGAGATACTCATAGAGGCCATACATGGGTAAGAAGTCGATGTCGGACAGGAACATATAGGGCGTGTTGACCTGCCTCATGGCCACGTTACGCAGTAGGTTGACTGGATAGAACTGGCCCTCTTTGTAGACGATATGGTAACCAACGTTACCACGACTCATCAGCACCTCAGAGCCCTGAGCGTAGCGCAGAAACTGCTGGGCCTCGGCGTCGGACAGGTACAGAGCCAGACTGATGGGGCCTTCCCAGTGTTTACAGATGGCCTCCAACATCTGGAGTCTGCAGCAGATGAGACAGAGAGATGAATGACTCAGGTGTGACACTAATGATCTGAAACTGGGTCAGGGGGGTGCACGACCTGCATTGTTAAACACAGCAATTCTTTACACAGGTATCCAACCTACAGAGGCTAAATACCAGTTTTACCAGTCATTCAGAGCTGAAGACACGTCTTAGATGAGAGGTAAAACATCTTCAACCAAAACAAGTCCAGGTGCCTACATCTACATGAGAACCTTCACAGACTATCTACTATCTACACTGTCGACTGATTTAGAGAGGAGATGTGGGAGGTTTAAATTTGAAACCAAATGACAATTTTGATGCACGACTTAATACACTGTATGAACCAAAATTCTTACAAGATATTTGAATCTTATCTCACTTGTTGTCATGAGCTATTGTGTTTTAAAGCTGTTAGCAAGTGTGGTAATTAATTTTTTATTATTATTATTTAAACTGCTAACTGAATGAGTTTTAAATGAACTTTTACAAAGCATAGGTTTATAAGGGAATTGTTGCTCCTAGCAGCCTGCTAATGTAATGTGGTTGCTATGCAACACAGTAACTCTGTGACTCCACTCAGCCTGCTACCGCCATAGCAAGTCTCATTATTGCAGTCATAACCTCATAACCTTTGTTATCAATCAATCGGTAGATCAACTAATCAATCATTTAATCAACTGCAATAGAGAGGAAGTAGCTGCTGGAAGCTTTAATTACTCCATAAACAAATGCAAAATAATTTCGGTCAAATTATTTGTTTCTATTCTATTCAGTTGGTACCTATTGTCTTCTGATGTTATTAACTTGGTTGCTCAGTACATGTATGATGCTGCTGAATGGGCAATACTCTAGTACAGTAAAAGTTAAATAAATCTCAAACATTTGTTGAATCAGTCACTCAAGGACAGGCTGCTGGGACTTGTGTTGCTGTCCGTGGTGCTGAAATGGATGATGACTGGAAACTGGAGGTCGTTGTAAACCATTTACCCCTCACACCAAAGCCCAGAGGGAAAATCACTGATTTTCATCACTGTACACAGAAGTTGTTGATCCAGTGCTGCCTCCCTGGGTAAGATGAAATGTGTTACTTGATTATTAATTAATTAATACAAAGTTATCACAGGAGAGAGCGGTCGACCACAGCTCATGTTTCCTTGGGAGCTAAAATAAAAATACAGATTTGGCATTGTAAATAAAATGCACGTTTCTTTAAACACAGTTGATTTCTGGTGAATACAGGAGCACACTTTTGGAAGCACACTGCTACGCTGTAGCCATTTTGCTTTGTAATAAATGTTGCCTGACAAACATTCATACTGTTGACCAATCCAATAGCAGCCATATGGTATTTAAAAATACCATATGGCTTAGTCCTAACTTCAATATATTTGTACATAAACTATCCAAGATTAAGTTAGCTTTTAAGTACAGACTCTTGCAAATGAAAAAAAAGGAAAAAAGTGAAAATATGTTCTGGTCTCTGTTGTTTATTCATCTCACACGGTCTGTGACATTTTAAGCAAAACACTGAGCTTTGCAACTTTATCCAACTGTGAGTGTTTGTGTGTGACTCGCAAATTAGCCACTGGTGTCCTCAGCTTTAATCTCTCTGTTTTAATGAAGATATGGAATAATGAATTACTCAACCTTGGACTTGAAACTTCTTGTTTGTTTTATATTTTCTACATTTAAAGAAATCTTGAGACAGCTCCTTGATGATCCGAGTTTTAAAAACAGTTCCCCGCTGCCCCGTGTGGCCGCTGGGCGCTTTATGCATCTGGGTTCTTATCGGCTTGCTGCTGGGGAGCTGGCTGGGCACGGGTGCATTCCCCCACTCAGATTCCACCACCCATCCAATGACAAACCTTACACATATACACTGTTGCACGTGCTCTCACACACCAACGGACATACACGCACCTGTTACTGTTACAATGTCTATGTCATATTATGGTACCCTGTACTGGGCTACCACTGTATGTCATGTTATGCAATATTATGTCATGTCATGTCATGTCATGTCATGTCATGTCATGTCATGTCATGTCATGTCATGTCATGTCTGGTTGCGTTTACCTGTACTGTATTGTTCGTGTGCCCCGCCCCCCCACTTCGTCTACCCACCCACCCTGTCCGGTCCGGTTTCCCCTCATCAGACAACAAACAAAAGCAAACGAATAAGAGTAAAAACAATAATAAATTAATAGATAAATAACAGGGCGAGTATAAACAGACTCTTCCTGTGCAAAGCAAACCTGACAACCATACTACATGCCAAAAGTACTGGACAGGACAGGTAGAAAAAAAAAAAAAAAAAAGTTTTGGTCAGGGCCGAAACTCTGCGGGAATATGTGACAGCCATCTTAAGTAAAGTGTTGATGCTGGGGAGGAAGGAGGGTCGATCCAGATGTGTCTTTCATCTTCGCATATTCGCCTGCATCAGGTTTGTACAAGTATTTCAGAGGTGGAAGCTTTAAGCATTGATTTATAAAATAACAGCTAATTTCCATCCTAACTCTGAATGCGTCTCACTACACTATCCCATCAGTCCATTTGGTATTCTATGTGAAGGTGGGATCTTCGTTTTTGCTCAGTTTCTGACTCTGATTTGGATCTAGAGTTTGAGTATTAGATGGCGGCCTTTGTGGGGCCACTGTGGGCCTCATTAAAACAAGACAACGCCTATAGCCAGCTAGCAGCCCCTAGAGGCAGCCATGTTTATGATATACACACTCCTTAATAATATGTTGCTGAGCAGAAGACTCAACAACCTGACAATATTAAAATAGAGCTAGAGTTATGTTAGTCCTGGGGGGGATTTAAAAAACTATTTAAATCTAAATGTTTATTTCACTGGGAGCATAAATGCACTTTTTTATGACAGTGTATTAGATTAATTCACCTAATTTTATCATCTCGTGGGTCTCAACAGGAGTGCCCGAGGGATGTCAATAATGAAGAGTGTCCATACAGGAACACATGCCAAACTTCATTTCAAACAAACTAAAGCTTCTTTGTGATGGCAGAAGTAAAGTGTGGGGAAGAGCAGAGCGATTATTAGCAGTTATCATCTTACACAAAGTTTTAATTAAAAGAAAGTTACAGTTAAAAAAAGTACATTTAACAATCTTCATGAATATATTTGTATATTTTTCATAAGTAGGTTAATAAATTTGTTATTAACACTTAGAAATTTGTTAATTAACAATTGCAAACAAGTTATAACAGTTTCAGATACTGATACGGTCTCACTATTTGGCAAGACCAAGTTATTACTTATCCATTCATCTTACTAATGGGTTGCTACTATTTATAACTGACAGAAGGAGCCTTATTATACAGAGCACTGGAAAAGACTGTATGCTCAGTAGATGAGATCTAAGGCTTCTCAGTACAGATAATGTAGGTAATGACCAAATTAGGTACCAAAAAGGTAATAAATAAATAAATAAATGAACCAGTAATACAAACATAGACACATGTAAGTAAGTAGGTAAATACACTAAAAATACTGGTAATACACATTTTAATTTCAATATTTATTTGACTAGTATGTATAACTGAGTCATTTATTTATTTTTAATTTTGGCAGTTTCTGCCCCCCATACATATGGGCTCATTATTTGCCCATCAACAAATCACAGTTTTCCTTTGATTCTAACGTTCATGAAATCTTATCTTATAATATAAAATATAATAAGATAAGATATAATATAGATAACATCATATATAAATATGATGGCATCTTGCGTTAAGTTATTCCAACAACAGAAATATCTCTTTCTGTAGTCCTCTGCAATGTTTACGCTGTACATAATTGGCTCATGGTGGTTAAATTATGGTTATACACTCTTTACATTGTACTGTAATCTATTTGTATTATATTCAATATTTTTCTATTACGATATTTCTCTGTGTCTATGATAGGGATGAATTGATCCGATATTAATGTCATATATCTGTTATGTTCACTAAATAGTCAAATTGGGAATTGGATAATGGCGCCAATCTATAATGCCAATCTACTTTCAAACTAAACTTTATTTCTATGTTCTATGCTCTATAATAAACACAGAGAAACAACATGAAGAAAGTGAAAAAAATTGGTTGTTTGGAAGTATTTTACGTTGCCACACCAACAAGTTTGATAAGCACTTGCAATACATGCAAAATAAATGTAATTATAGGCGGTGGTAACACCACAAAATACACTTATACTATATGGAAAAAAAAGAAAACAAGGAGAGAACAAAATGAAGCAGCTGACTTTAGTGGATGCACTGCAGAGATGGCTCTAAAAGCAACACTAGTGGAGAGAGTGATTCAGGACATTCTCCAACATTGTGTATGAGAAAAGAAACAGAATCATGCCTTCAGTCTCTTCCACATGGTAAGATACACAGTTTATTAATTTGGACAATGGTATCGGATCGATACCGGGTAAAAGGCAAAGCCCAGGTATCGGTATTGGGATCAGTTCATCCCTAGTTTATGATGCATGTGTCATATTTATTATGTTTTTCTTTACTGTCTGTGCTGCTATAACAGAACATTTCCCCATTGTGGAACTAATAAAAGGTTATGTTATTTTGTGTTCAGTAAAAATTAAGGGTGACAAATATTACTGGCAATCATCCTCTCCAACAATTGAAAAGTGTGTGGAAGGGAAAATGTGATGGTTTTGTTTTAACCTGAGGAGAGTTAGATTCCACACAGAGGCATAAAAAGGAGACTGTGCTGTTTTGTTTCATTAAAGTCAATAATAAATAATTCCCCAGTGAGAAATTACATTATGACAAATACACATACTAAAATGCTGATCAAACAGTATGATTCAAGCTTTACAAATGTATATTTTAGTCACTGTAATATAAAACACATATCTGAAGAAACAATCAGTCAGGTCTTGTTTTTCTTTCTAATGCCGTGGTATTAGCAGTACTCTTTTAATGTGTGCTGATGAATGTACCTGAATGTCATCTTTCTCAAACACAAATACATGAACAGTGTAGCACACACGCTTGTTGTAGGAAACGCTGCAAGCCTCCACACTTTATTCTTATCCTCTGCTCTCCACCAGCCAGCAAAGAGAACAAATAAAGGGCTTTTTCTAACCTGTAATACATCCCTGATCTTATTAAGCAAACTGTAAAGTTATGTGTTATATTAGAAGGCAGGACCAAGAGGGCTGCAGCAGACTCTGACTAATTATTCTTAATTAATTCTGCTTGTTAATCTTAGAATCCCAGCATTATCTTCACTGGAGAAGAGAGCAGAGAGAGAAAGGCAAGAGAAAGTGTCACATCCTTAATCATACCCATATAATTTTACAACAGGTGCTTCAGGTGGAGATAAAAGGCAGTAAGAGACCATGACATTTACATTAGAGTGTTTCCAGAGAGCCTCCAGCTTTCCATCTTTCCAATTCCAACAATTTGCATTGACTTACTGACAATGTGCTTGCTTACTGGCACTTCCACCAGTGGATTTTATTTGGAAATCCTGCAGTGAGGGCCCTATAGGAACACTATCTAAGTTTTTTAACTTCAAAGTAACAGCTTCATAATCACTGTGACGCAATGATTTGTAATATGGTGACTGGAGCCTCTTTCATTCCCACTCTGCACCTGAACCTTGGGTCCTTAAGTCAATGTAGATGAGTGGGTTGGAACACTATGAGAAGTGTGTAATTTAGAGGGGAAATACATTTTTTTAAGTGTGGATGCATGAGGGTCTGGCACAAACTCAGTGTGGTACAAAAATCTGACTGCTCTCAACCTCTTGGACCTGAAAAACTCACAAGAGACTGGCAGCCACACTGTCAGTTAGACTTCCTTACTTTTCTGCACCAAGGCCCACAAAGAATTCTGCATTTTTAGCTTGCGGAGTTGCTGGTCTACTGCTGCTTTGTTTGTCAAATTTGTTTGAGGTTTAATCTGATTGAAGTCTTCTTCTGACAGCAGATCATCTGCTTCCATCTTACACAACAAAATACTTGAACTTAATGATGGAGGCAGCAGTAGTAGAACTACAGTGAGCTGTGCTGTAAAATCATTGATTTTATGGATGGACTTTGGTTCAGTAAGTGAGAATATGACTAAAATCTGTTTTTCATGGTGTCTCTGTTGGCAGCCCTGTTTACACTGCACACTGTACTTGCCACTCTCATATAACTTCTAGTTATAGGGGTACATACCTCATACAACCGTGCTTCAAATAAACCTGAAATATCACCAGAGGCTCAAACTGCCAAGATCTGGCCTTCACTTCCAAACCCTAGACAGCTTGTTTTCCTTTCACCTACTTTTCATGTAGAACATTTTGATTATTTTAACCTTAAAAAAAAACATTGTTTTTTCAAAGTTTCACGACAAGGATCTTTAAACAAATAGGGTGGTGTGTGCTGGAGCTGTGAAACAGTACCTGTCCATGGAGAGCTGGGCGACCAGAGTGACATCAGTGTTGTCAGAGCTGGTTTCATATTCATAGTGGAGGAAGTAGAGGTGAGTCCTGTGGACGGTGAATCGCTCTCGGCGAAACTCGTAGCAGGGATCGTCTTCGTCCAGCTCTGACAGAGTCTTCTGGAGCTGCAAACAGTCAGAGAGGTACATCTTCACTGTGAGTGGACACTGTGAAGGGAAACGGCTCCCTGAAGATGCTGCTGTCGACTCGGTAAAACACCAAAGAAGTGGAACAACAACAACATTAAAGCCAGTTGCCAGGTTTTATTGTTGGGGCTGATCGGTGTATTGGTAAACAACGACCTTAGAGCCTGTGTCATATTGAGAATACTAAGACTTATTAACCAGCCCCTTTTTGTAGCAACTTAACTTCCTCTATATTACATGATATCAAAACTGTGTTGTCATTTAATATTTAATTCTGGGGCCTATCAGTGACAATGAGACAACAAGCATGCAGCATGCAGTTTGACTCAGATCCAACAGTGATTGTGATTGGCTGTCTCTAGGCGCACAAGATGTTATAAACAGAGATAAAGATCACTCCTCAAAGCAGATGAGTGTGTGAGAGTGTGTCTGTGTTTGCTTAATGAATGAAGGTATGCCATAAAGTAACACAACAAATTTTATGATGCATGGAATAACTGAGAGAGTAGAGCAGAGAGTCCCTCTGTGTTTGACTGTGATCTGGTTGGACAAAGTAAAAGATTGTACAGTAATGTGTAATTGGAATCGAAGTCTAGAAATATAATTGAAATGTTTTAATCAATACCCAACCCTAGCTTTCACGGATTCTATATACTATGAAATCAGATAAGTTAAATTATATACTGTGTTTTAGTCTTAATTAAATTACAATTATCTCATAAGCTCATCATTGTTGCCTTGTGTATGTGCAATTGCTTATCAGAACAGCCAAATGGAGCATCATCTATCTCTGGACTGCCTTGTGATTGGTTCATTTATTTTAAGAAGAGGTGGAGGAGTTCATTATGAAATTATTGATCAATAATACCCACACTATTTGACCTACAGATTATTAATTTAAGACTTATGTTGTTTATATCAGATTTACAGAAAATAATGTAGCTAATGTGATTACTGGGGAACAATAGTCATTTCTTTACTGTACTTACAGCTGTTTAATTTGCTATTGAAATTGGATTTTTGCATTGCTTATATCAACCACAAACACAGTGCATGTACATCATCATCTTTTCGTTTTCCGTCTTTAATGTCTTTCTTTCCCTAATTAGCTCTTGACAACACAAAAACAGCGATGAGGGATGAAATGTTGAGCATTCTATTCATCGGTCTGTTTGAGTTCAAGTAAAGATGAGCTCAAAACACAGTGGACTCACTGCAGCACAGCAGAGCACAGTGTTTTGGGTAGAAGAGGCAGTTTACGGGCTGTCAGCAGTAGACTTCGGGGCGTGCAGCATCTCTCTGCCTTCAATAGCATGACTCTTGACTGACTGGGCTGCAGTGGCACAGCGGCCCTGAAGGAGCCCGGCCTGCGAAGTGCTGCAGCAGCAGCAGCCAATCCCTCAGTGACTTCATTAGTCTAATCATCACATTAATGGGATTTAAATCGCCGCTCAAACTCTGAAAAATTGAGTGAGCAAACTATTTCCTGAGTTAAGGACACATTGAAATTGACTGTTTTTTTTTTTTGGGTGGGGGGGAGCTGGCACACCGTGATGGAAAATTATAATATGATTATCAGACCACAGAGCCGACACTTCCATAATCCTGCAGCCCACAGAGGTTGGTTCTGTAAAAATCCAAATCCTGACTGTTACGACCTTCAGGAGGTTAGAAGCTGAGTAGGTGAAAAAGAATTACATGAATGTTAAAACACCTACAGAGTCTGCATAATGTTCAGGTACCTCTACAGAGTCTATAAAATTTGATTTAATGGTGCCGGGTGGCTCCTCACCTAGTGGTTACTCACCTATGGTTACTCTGAGGCTGAGACCCTCTATAGCAACCAATCCATCCCACTCTCTTCCCCTTTCACAGTTACTTATCCATTTATTAAAGGCTATATAGCACTAAAAACATATCATAAAAAGTAGTGAATGGGTCCAGATAATTCTCTATAATAGAAATTAGGGAGCAAATCCACTAGTTTTTATAAATGTTCATGAGAAAATGGGCCTTCTTTTCACTTGATATATGACATCAAAGAAAAAATTTCACTAGTTTCAGGTGTTCTTTAACACAGTAAGGTGCACATTTGTAAATTATGCTTCTGATTCCATTTAAAGGAAAATTGTCTATAAGGCAGGGCATGTGCTGTGTGATAGACATGGTATGCAACTTCTATCTATTACTTTCCAGTAGGTACAAGCATACCTGTGTGTGAATGACAGTGAGTCATTGGTGGTATGGTAGTGGTATAGATGCAAGGAGTAGAGGCAGATAAAGTGCATGAGTTTAAACACCTGGGGTCAATCATCTAAAGCAATGGACTGTGCACAGAAGCGGTGAAGATGCGAGTGCAGGGCTGATGTGTGACAGAAAGACAGCAGCAAAAGGGAATGGGAAGGTCTACAAGACAGCTGCGACAACAGCTATGATGTCACACAGCAACACTGTCTAAAAGACAGGAGGTGGAGCTGAAGGTGGCAGAGCTGAAGATGCTGAGCTTTTTTGTCGGGAGTGACCAGGATTAGAAACCAGTCTATTCAAGGGACAGCTCAGGTTGAACGGTTTTGAGAGGGTTGGGTCATGTGCAGAGGCCAAAGGAACAAAAAGAAGAAGACAAAGAAGTAGGTGCACAGTAAAAGGCATATGTGTAGATGTGGAGTGGACAAGCTCTCACTTAGACCCACCCCTGTTCTTCCAAATATGGTTAATAATGAAACCAACATGACGCTGGCCAAAATAAAAAACTCAGTACTTCAAAACAGGAGTACTCAAACCAACAGGGGGTTGACCCTCATTGTCTAGCAATAATTAGTCGATAAATCCCACTACCTACACAGCTTCTTTCAAGATACATACTCATAGTGTTGCAGTCAGTCATAGTAAGAAATGTGTGACAGCAGCACTTTCTTATTTTCCTTTTTTAAAGTAGAATTTTTCAGAGTTTCAGAATGAAACTTTGAATTTGAACTACGTCAGCTCCCGCCCCTTCCCTTTCATTGGATGAAGAGAGGGACAGAGGATCGGCAGAGCCCGTCGGCAACACGCACGTTTGTTTCTACAGCAATGTGGAACACACACACAGGTAAGCTTGCACACACAGCATGGGCCTGCTAACAACAACATCTGCTGTTGTGGAGGTGCATCACTCAGTAGTCATGGAGGACGGAGCAGACAGCCTCGTGCGTCCAAACACCAGATGAGAGTCGAGAGTTTAAGAATGTAGAGAATTGCACATGAATAAGCAAGATATAAGTACAGGGTTTTTCCTTTACTTACAACAGTTTTGAAAGTGCTTTTATTTAACACTGTAATTAGTATATATTTATTTACAGTATGTTATTTGTATGGTTATTAAAACCAATTTTGCTGCTACCATAGAGCTGCTTGACTTTCTGTCATTCTTAATAACAACAAGATAGAGTTATTCAATTGTAAATTGTTGTATTTTAAATGGTAGCAAATGCCATTGTTTATAAAGTACTATTTATTTCAAGATATCCAACTTTGCCTGGTTTGCCTGATCCTTTCACAGTTTCCACTATAGGAGAAAATTCAACTTCTGGACATAAATCAGGCCCGCCAAGTGTTGGAGCACTGTTTTCCTGCGGGACCCCAGTTTGACATTTATTGTGATCCGCCATTTACCGGGTGTACCTGCCATGGTGCGCGTTTCCTGGAACTTGGTCAGGAACTTGTTAACGAGGAGGAGAAATTCTCAGGAGCGCAAACGACAGGAAGTCAGTGAACCAGGACAGCCAACACTGGGCTGTGATTGGATAACACTGCTGGGAGCGATTCAAAATTTGCTAATCAGATTACGAGCGAGGGCAGATATTTTATATCACAGAAAATCTTTATTATGAAGTACTTTGACTGTATAGTGGCATTTTTGGCATTTTAATAAACGTTCCCAACTGCCACTCTAAAGCAAACACCTGGTTTTAATGTTGTTGGTTTTAAAAACCTGTGTTTGTGTCTACAACTGAAAGTTTAAAATAAGTTTTAACTGACATTAAAGATTGTTTGGAATGAACTCATATTACAACATGCCCCAGACATATACTGCTTTGTTTTTTTTAGTTGTGGCTGATTGGTGTACATCTGAACAAACAGCAAAACTGCATCGTGCGATGCCAGCTGGGCACATGAGCTACCATCTGTTCTCTCATCAGGACAGCCACTCATGAGCTGAAAGAAGAGCATAAAAAAAATCATATACACTGTTTGCACCAGCCTGGACATTAAAAGAACAATAAAGCAAAACAATACTATTTCCTGGCAGCTTCCAGGCTAAACTAAATCACCCATGACCCTAAAGTGTTTAGACATAAACTCAGATAAAGTCATCTGCAGAGGGAATGACAGTCGAGTAGGCAAGTGGACAATAATTCATTACGGCAAGGTCACACACACAATGGCAGTCAAGCTGCCATTGTGTGTGTGACCACACATTGTGTGTGTGAGCTCGGCAATGAATGTGGCCCCATGTGACCCAGAAACCCTCTGAGACGTCTGATCTCAGGGTCAAATGTGTCCTCACGGCGTCTTCAGCACCTGTTCTCAGACCTCTTCACTTGTGATCTGATAACCAAAGATGCATGTTGATGACAAGTCTGATCAGGGTCACGGTGTGCAGTCAACATAAACTCCAGTACTAATGTCAAGATGTTACAAATGTTTGTTACGCAAGCAGATTCATAAATCCTAGATGTGGGAAGCAAGGGTGCTGCAGTGTCAGTAACAGTAACATCAGCACTAAATGATTCCTCAACATATATCAACAATATGAAGTAGAGACGAAGCTGCGCCTACATTCTCACTGTTGTGGTCAGCCTCGCTGGGACAGCCGAACAGCTCTCGCCGTAGCAGGTTGCCATCGTACTCCAGGAAGGTGAGATAGAGGTTCCGAAAAAACTCCACGTGTTTGTTCTTTACTCGCAGCTTCTTGGGAGAGTTCCAGTGGATCACCTGTTCATAAGAAAAGAGGTGGGAGAAGAGGATAACAAATAAGTCTGTGGTTTATTTCAGATTTTCTTGAGGGAAATCTATTACAAACCCTGGAAACGCTTTCAAAGTAGAATCTCTAATTTGGTATAAGTTTAAATTAACTCACACAAAATCATTCATGGATGTTTTTAATACCTCTGTGTAATAAATGTCTGGTCTTTCTTTTGTCATTTTAGCCTGTCTCTAAAATGTTCCCTATATCCAGTCACTTGTCCACTGTCAACGTGCCTCAGGTCTTTATACCTTTGCACCTGTCCTGATCCAACACACTGATGACTCGAACCATTATTGGCATGCATACATGCACTTTAACTTTTTTAGTGCTTGTACCTCCACTGCCACTGAAGTACTGTAAAACAGGACACCATATAATGAAAACATTATACAAATAATACTAAATTAAACTAAACCCACAAATAGCTCCAACAATACCTTTGCACCTGTCCTGATCCAACACACTGATGACTCGAACCATTATTGGCATGCATACATGCACTTTAACTTTTTTAGTGCTTGTACCTCCACTGCCACTGAAGTACTGTAAAACAGGACACCATCAAATCCATTTCATGTCTAAAAGTAGAAGCAAAATAACTGTCACTGAATGTGGGGCTGCTTTGAGACTCAGAGTAAAGTAGGTCAGATCTTACATAACCTTTGCAAAATTCAGAAGTCTTCCCACAGTGCTGTGCTAACAAATATATGTATGTTGATGTCTACGGGGAGACTCCAAACACATGATTGCTTTATGACACCTAGCACAAATTAAAAGCCAACAATTGCTGAGTGCATATATGACGTGTTTCTCTCCCAATGATTGGTAGCCAAAGCAACTGTTTAAAGAAATGGCACTTGAAGTCAAATGGTACATGATTACAAAGTTAATTTCAAAGTGGATATTCCACCCACTGACTCCTTCCAGAACCAGCAGCAGTGTTTGCTTCAAAGTTACTTCACTGTGGTCTTTAAGAGGGAAACAAAAAGCCAAACCTACGCAAAAGACTAAATCAGAAACTTTATTTTGTCACATCCCCTCTACAAGAAAACAAACAATGTTGAGCTCAGAGCTGCAGCTAAAATATGTATTCAGTGACCCTCAAAAATGCCAATACTTCTGCAAACACATGTGCAGTCCACTATATAAACACTTGCTTGGTCACTGGTCAGTTTTGGGTCAGTTTTTCACTACACAACAATGACATTTTATTTAATTTCTGATGGTTTTTTCTGATGGTTCCTTTTTGAATGGGGGGTGTCAAAGGGAAGCGTGTCGATTGGCCTCAGAATGGCACAAAAAGCAGCTGAAATGCACAAAAAAATAGTATAATAATGCAGTTTTATTGTTCCACCACCAGGAGAATTTGATGCATCAAAAAAATATGTATTAATAAATTAAATAAAAGGTAAATTCAAAAGTTATTTATTTTTACATGAATAAACTTGGCTTAGTCCAGCCTCAGAGTTATACCATTTATCAGAAAGGCATTCAAAATACATCACCTCAACACAACTGAGGATATTGCCTTGGGGAACACAGGTAGACTGTCCCTTCCCCTCCAAAAACACCCACCACGACTCCCTCACAGCACTTTTATCACTTCCCATACTTGGTCCCAATTGGCACATACCATTTCTCATCTCAACCAAAGGGGTGTTACACAATGTTCAGCAAAACAGTCCAAAAACAAAATTAAAAAGGTACCCATTACATTCATCATCATATCAAAACTCATACAGTACATTATAGTCAAGCATTGACTAACAGTACAATATTCACAATATATGCTTGGACATGGTTAATTGATTTTATGAGGGCGCAACTGCGCCACTTGCGGGCGTGCACACGGCTTAAAGCCATCTTTGGATGTGGGCGCACGTCCAAAAAAAAAAAAAAAAGAAAAAAAAAACATGCTGAAGAGGAAAATTTTGACTATTCATGATGCAGCTGTTGCGCATTCTACACATTACACATGCCCACAGAAACGTTTTAATTAGACAGCCTTTGCTCCCGACATTGAACGATATGTTTTCGCGAGGAAAATAATAGATAAATGAATGAATAAATGCCTGGATGGTGTGGTTAGACAGTATATGTGTGCACCC
Source organism: Brachirus orientalis (assembly GCA_016785285.1). NCBI lineage: Eukaryota > Metazoa > Chordata > Actinopteri > Pleuronectiformes > Soleidae > Brachirus > Brachirus orientalis. The sequence goes on from JAFBJR010000182.1 coordinate 910,128, forward strand.
AACTGTCAATACACACACAAATCGGAACATCCAAGACACAGAAGAGACGGAGGAGAATATGGAAATTAGAATAATGTCCACTGGTTCGGTAACAGAGCAAATTCGTTGCAGCCTCAACAGCGGACACGTGAGGACACGCATGTGTGCTTTGGCATCACATTTGGCATCAGAAGATAAAATGCCTATTCATACTACAAGCTATTTAAAATCCAAATTTGGTCACCGTCTAGAATTTTATATGCATTCATATTAGAAGGGGCTTTTGAAAAGACCTATTGAAAGAAATGGGAGGATTTAGTGTGAAGAAGGATTAAACCCTCAGCCTTTATGTGGTCAGACTAATCAGAGTGGGCGGGTTCACAGTGGGGACAACAGGGTCTCACCTTCAGGTCTGACACGTCTTTGTAGCACTTCTCCGAGCGCGTGTGGTCGGACAGCTGGACGTTCCAGAAGCATGGCAGCTGGTGAACCAGGAAAGGGTTCTGTTTGATCACGGCATTGAAGATGTCCTGTGCCGACACACACAAAAAAACACCCACTGAGCCTTATGCTTTGCCTTCTGTTTCATAATCTACAGGCCTTCACTCAGTTTTATCTGACCATGCTACCAGTTTATTTGATGTCCACATGATGCTCCAGTCAATCTTGCCCTGATTTCTGCATGGGTTTTTGACTTCAGATCAAGTTTAAGCAGCAAAAACAATGAATGAAAAACAGCAGCACTTGAATCGCTGTAGATTACAGCTGCTTTAAGATATGCGCTTTAGTCCCAATATGTTTCTGAAATTGCCTGAGGGCCTGTATGCACAAACAGAAGTCCCTGTTGACATTTGTCAAGTGAGTCCATGTGGGAAAACAACAGGAAAAGCTAAGAAGAATTTACAGTGAGCGAGCGCACTGCCTCCTACATGTTTGACCCAGGCTTCATCCCTCGCCTGACTCTTCTGGACGACCTCCTGCTCAGTTCGTCATACGTGATTTTTCAAAGGGCATACACTGTAATTATTTAAAATTATTCTTGTGATATAATGTTGTGCTTTACAAATAATCTTAAGTCTCAGCTATCAGAAATTGACCTGGTATTTTTCTCTGTATAGAAAGAAACGATATGTTGCCATCTTCAATGTGACCTCATACTAGAATCAAATCTTTACATTTTCAAAATAATTTAATTTAACTGTTTCAGCTTCTCCTGCCAATCTAATCCTGAACAGTGCTCAGCAGGTGAGCAGGAAGGACAGGGAGAAGTCACACTTTATTATGATGGATTGATTTCCTGACGGGAGTTGTATTCTCTCAGAACAGCACGACATGGACATTGCTCGTGTGTGTCTGTGTGAGAACAATTGACCTCACTCTAGATGAGAATGACACCTGTAACCATGGTAACTGCACTCATTTGTAGTCATTCTGTCTCCTCATGGTCAGTATTTATTTCTATGTAACATTTCCTGTCTCTTTGCAGCCATTCTCAGTCTCTCCGTAATCTCTTAATCACTTTTATGTCATTTTGTGTCTCCTCATGGTTAGTTTTTATGTCTTTGTAATACTTTTTTTGTGTCGTCATTGTCAGTTCTTGTTTCTTTGTCATTACTTTCTAAAGCCTCATGGGGTCATTTTATTGTCTTTATAGTAATATTGGGCTTTTGTCAATGCTTTGTCTCTTTTTTGAGTCATTTTTGCCTCTTTGTCTATTCGTCTATTTCTGTAATAATTTTCTCTTGCTAGAGTCATTTATTGCAGTTTCTAATTATTATGTCTCTTTTTGTAGTAATCATCTATTTCTGTAGTCATTTGTAGATTTACCATACTTTTTGGAATTTCTGTAGTTTGTCTTTGTGATAATATTCTCTTTCTGTTTGTATTTTTGATTCTTTCCCTTTTTGTTTCTTTTTCATGTAATAGCTTCTTTTAGTCATTTTGTCTTCTGTAATCATTTCTGGTCTCTTTGTAGTAATTTAGTCTTTTTTTGTAGTTGATTTGACTTATATTCATTTTGCCTATTTGTTGTCATTTTGGCCTATTGTAATTATTTTCTTCATAGTCTTCTTTTCGCTTATAATTCTTTGCTCCTTTGTAGTTATTTTTTGGTCTTATAATCTTCCTCCTTTTCTACATGGGCATTATTATTATATTTTTTTGGGTCTATTTGTGGTCACTTCTTCTCATCATAGTCAGTTTTTCTCTCATTCAGGAGTCTTTGTCCTCAATGTTTTCTCTCTTTGTACTTATAGTAATTTTTGAACGCTGACATTATTTAGTTTTTCCTCATGTTCAGGTTTCGTTTCATTGTAATCATTTGATGAGCTTCGCAACTGAAAAAATACATTGTACAGGCATAGCTGCACACAGTGAGATAGTTCTGTGAGTGGTAACTCATTATTAACACTAGCAGTAAATTTGAGAAGACTTATCAACCAGTTGATGGCTTTATTAAAAAGAAAAATATCCTGTAAAGTACTCTCTCCAGATGTTCCTGCAGTAGTTAGTTGGCTTCTGTCTTGTTAGTATTTTGCATTTCCAGATGTTTTAGCTGCAGCTCATCATTTGTGTCACCCTGAAGCCTAATACTCCACATAGCCTTGATAGCTTTAATGAAGTCTAGCCGGGTTTCATTGAAGAGACATTTCTGACTTTGATATCACTGAGGTTTCATCAGACGAGTGTCAATGACACTAATGGGAGATATAAAAGCTCTAACGGCACATAATGAACACAGTGATAAGGAGGGTTGACAGTCCACAGAAAGAGAGGAGAAGGAATTTCCAAAGCCCCAGTCATTTTCCAAACTGCATACCTTGCAGTTCTTAACTTAATAAAGGTTAAATTCGAATCTCATAAATACACGTCAAATATATACAGTACATGAGCTCTGAATAACTGTGAGATTTTTAGAGATGGACCATTTGCCAAAATCTTAATGTTTGACCTTACTAAGCAAGTCTGACCAAACCAAATCTGACTAATGTTCAAATTGTATTTTGTTTTTCTAAACAATACGCTTTACTTTTACAATCATACCGTGCGTAATTGTTGCTTCACTTATTCTTAGACAAGCAGGATTCTAACAGAAAGCTTAAGGGAGAAGAAACTCGCTCGCCTCCACAGAGCTGAACAATCCTGGCACGGCGTGGGCGTCGATGCAATGTTGTTTTCAGAAAGTTACTGTACTGATAAACAAATAAAGTGTTTATTTTGTAAAAATGTATCCCTTACACAAGCAAACAACAGATGAGAACGCCTACATGGACAGACGAGTCGAATCTGGAGACACTTAAGATGTATTTAGTCATGAATTCTGAAAGATTTCAGGAATAGCTGGTGCAGATATTTTCTGGATTTTGCTGTATATACATGATGAAGGCAACTGGAGGTTGTCTGGGTCAGGTGTGTTTAAACTAGCAGGAGAATGTCTGCAAAATGAAATGCAATGGGTGATGCTTTTTTAGGGAACTTTCTTGAAATTTGTCTGTATAGCTGTCAGGGAAAAGTTCCTGGACAACATCTGGGGAAAGATTTGAGTTCTCACATATTATACAGCCCCTTTGGACAACTCCAGGATCTTGTCCTGACTTCAGTGTGGGTGTGAAAGCTGTTATGTACATCTATCTGTAAGATCGAGGCTCCTGAGCAGGTCCTGCTGTGATCGGCATGTGTGAAAGCAACTTTTGGCTAAAAAAAAAAAAGGTGATGAACTCGCATGTAAGAGGGGTGTGGATGTAACCTGGTCTGCAAGTGAGGTGGACAGCATGCTCATTAGTTCCCTCTCCGCTGTCAACCTCCACATCTGCTCCCATCTGAGCTTCCGAAGTCGATCCAGAAGAAGTAAAATCACCCCTGGAAAACAAACACACACACAGACAAACAAAATATGGTAGCTTAGCAAACAGAGAGATTAGTATCTTGCTGCCTGGTACAGGTGATAAATTCCCATCACATGATCTGAATCCCAGCCTTGTACTTGCTGAGATAAAGCTGTAGCCTTTAAGCTTGTACGCAGGCTGGCACTGGGTGGAGAATACATGTCAAAATCCTCCTTGAAACATAAATTATTCTTAGACGCTCATGTGCTTTGCTCTGTAACCCTCCTCCACCACCTTCCCCCTCACAGCCACAAACAGGAAGACAACTAAATCTTCTTGCTCGCCACGAATGAAATCAAGCCGCACATGTTCAGAGGAGAGACATGGTGATTATTTCTCCTTTTTCTTTTTTGGATCGGCGCAAACAAGCCATCTTTCACACCCTGCTGTGCCATGTCTGCTTTCACAAAGCCAACGAACCAGGTTTTTTTTTTTTTTTTTTCTATTGTTGTTGTTGTTTTCAAATTGCTGTTCATCCTAAATGCAGCACACGCCTGTCTGTTTATGAGACTTGCCATTCAGTCACACTGACAGGAGGTTTCGGAGCAGAGCGCTGAAACCTCGGTGACACAGACGTGTCAATGCGAGTTTTACACTTTGCTCCCTCTGAGATTCCCGGAGCCGCTGCAGAGGGTCGCTTTCTTTGTTCTGGGTAATACTCCATGTGAAGCTTATCCTCCTGCTCCAAACAGCACAGAGAGAACTGCTAAAGGAACAGAGCTGCTGGATTGATGGGAAAAAAACGCATTAAATATCGGCAGGTGAAAACAGCAATGAAGTGAAATGGAATCCAATTAATTTCACTATCAGCTGCTATGCGGAATTACAACCTGTACCTTTCAGAAAATGTCTCTCCATACAACTTTTAACAAGTTGTATATTTCATCAAAAAGGCCCTGCACACGCAATGTTATGCTTTTAAACATGGGGGATGGAGTTCTTAAAGGGAAGGAAAAAAGAAAGCAAGATAAAAATATAATCAAATGTTTGCAAAAAATATATAATATAAAAATATGACTCAAGAATAACAACTGTAGATAGTGATAGTTTTGATTTGGGAAATAGCTGATTATTCAGTAGATTAATCAATTAATTTTAAGGTTTCATTGAAGTTTTATCATTTATTCTGGAAATGCATAAAAATGTGGAACGTTTGGTCTGACTTAATAATTTACATATATTTTGTTTTTCAAAATGTTTTTTGAGGGTACAGTGAGATATTCAAGGAGGTGGATGATTTTATTTTCATCAATTTTATTAAAAAAAATTAATAGTTAAATAAAGGCTAAAAAAGCCTTGACAGCATAATTGATTTCCATCTTTTATCCAGTATGTGTGTTTTTATCTTTTGTAACATGTGACCATTCTGACGTTACTTGAGGTGATGTATGATTTATTTATTCATGAAGTATGTATTTGTGTATTGGTTATATGCCTATTTTTTGTTCGGTAAATGCATGTTTGCATCATTTATATATATAAAAAAAACTTAATAATAAATATTTTTAATACATTAATATTTTAATAGAGCTGGTCTTACAAGCTGAGGAGTTGTTCAAGGAAAGAACTCATTTGAAACTACAGTATATTGCTGTTGTTTAACAGTCATTGATTTGCTGAAGATTACAAAAAAAGGGGTTTAACTCACATTCCATTTTCAACTCAAAGCACGGGTCATATTACAAATTACTGACTACCTACAGGCCAATAAAATAATATTAGATTTATGATGAAGTGAGTGTAAAATGAGACCGTAATTGTGACCAGGTGAGCAGAATGTACAGTATTTATTCAATGCAACAGATTAAACACTTGAACCGAGGAGGTGCATTTGAAACATGGTCACATTATACTCTTGGAACTAACAGTTGAAGTGGTGCTTAATGTGTTTCCACAACCAGAGGTGACACAGCGTTTCAGGCTGCTGCCCCCAATTTATAGAATGTTCTTCCCATATACTTACAGTCCCTTGATTCTTTTATTTCAAATAAAAATGCTTTTATTATAAGAGGCATTTGGCTTATCTGGTTTACCTGCTTATCGTATTTGTACTTTTACTCTGTTATTTATTTTCTAGTTTTTTAATGACACTTGCTTTTATTCTTTGTACTCACTTTTATAAAAAGTCGTTTATAATCTGCAAACTTTACTTCCTTACTAATGTACATCGTCTTATATGCGCTCTCACTGATCGCTCAGTGCTTTTTGATATTACACTCTACCTTGACTAGACACAAATTTTTAGTGTCATTTACTTTAGTTGCTTGAGTTGAAATACTTGAACTTTTGTCAAGTTAGGTCGCAAAAGCCAGTCAGCATTAAGATTCTTTTAGTGACCCAATGTTGTACAAACAGAGGATAAAAAGTTACTGTTGCTACATATACGGTAGCATTATCCCCAGACAGGTATAGTCATGGGTTGTATATACTTGCAGTTGTCACATGATTGAACAGAAATTATCATGCAACCACCATCACACAAGTAATACATTTCATTATAAGTATTATTATCTATGAGAATCAATAACTGATCATTTTTTCACAACTCCAAGGAACCTCCTTCACACTTTTTTCATGTTATTAAATATCTATAAGCACCAAATATAAGAATGGCAAAGTAAATGCATTGCACCAGCTGCTCTGGCAAAACTGCTTGACATGGACACAGCAAAGGGACGAGCAGTGAAATGACTCCAGCCACAATGAACCCAAGCAGACTGAATAACAATTAAATAGTTACCAGTGTTGAAACCTCTGCCAAGAGCCGGCCAGGGTCGATGGTTCTTCCAGAGGTTCCCCAGGTACCAGTCACTTTGGTTCTCCACCAGACCCAGGACCTGCTGACCTGAACACAGAAAAAAACCCCATCATTATTGCTTTTTTCTTTTAAAAAGTATTTCACTTAGAATGTATGACCTCAGGCACTTTATTAACACATTCAAGAAAACTGCCAATATACTGTCATCTGATATGGCCAAACTAGGGATGTGATGATTCTCAAGAGGAAAAACATCTAGATAATTTTAAGGACCTGTGACAGGGTATGAAATAACAGGCCTCTTGAGGAAAACCTGTGGTTTTGTTTTAGTGACAGTGGAGCAGAGAGGAGGGAAGTGAGAACTACGGAGACCATTGCCCCATGTCCCTTGTCTATTACCCTTTGTCCACCACGCCTTGTCTCTGGTGAAAAAAGTGGTTATCAATGTAATAGATGCTGGAGAGAGAAAAACATGTATTTTTTTCAACTGTGGATTCTCCAGTGGATTTAAATCTGAACTGTGGAAGAATTTTGTTATTCTGAATAAATTTAGGAAAACAATCATGAGGAATCACTCAAGGAATCATTAAAGGGTATTGCTTTAACCTGTCTGTGGGTGGGACTGACCTGTGCTGAAGGCAGTTATCTGAGGTTCAGAGACAAGTGTCTGTCATGACTGTCATGACTATTTAGCAAGTGTTATGTTAACCAAAAGCATAAATGCGACTTGATTGGCTGGAGCCTGTTGGTATTTTTGCATAATATGGCTGGCTGCAGCTACGAAACTAGAACATTTGTCAACTTTTGCTGCTTGCAACGTGAACAAAGTGAAACAACGGACCCACAATGCAGTCCGATAACATTTGGTGCTGCTCTATTTGAGCGAATGTGGTATATACTGTAAAAGTCAGCCATTACAACCCCACTTTCCCATAACAGTGCAAAAGCTCAAGAGATCCTAAGGTGTACCAGTAAACATAAAGCCAAAGACCTACAGCCATTTTCTGTGGTGGACAACAAAGGAGGCAGAAGGTTAGGGAACACGATGGAGCCAAAGTATGAAATCCTGTCATGGACATTCACTAGTCAAACACGATTATCAGCCTTCTACACAGAGTCAAAAGCTAAAGTTACACAGAGCCTCAAGCAATCAGAGTCCATCTCACTCACAGCTATATTACTATCACAACATTGCACAAAATATTGTACTGTGGAGTAGCTTTGTAGAAGCAAAAAAAAAGAAAAAAAAAAGAATGACATCAAAGTAGCACAGTACCAACAGCATACATTTTCCAAGCCTTATTTTACACTAAAATTAGCATGAATACCTGGGATTTTTGCTTGAAAGGGAGTTTATCACCATTTCCAGATCCAACATGACATCACAAACAGAAAGTAGATGAGTTAGGAGGAAAAGAAACAACACCACCATGACTATTGTTTGTTTCTTTTGAATCTTTTACTTCTGTCTCTCTTTCAAACTCGCTGGCGAGTCAATGCAGGTTCTTTTGTTGTGTCCAAAATGACACGGGAATTTGCAGTGCTGCAAAAATAATTTGAAAGATGGAGGATAAATGAGCATGTTCCACCTGGGTCTTGCGCTCCCACTAATGCTGCTTGGAGCTGAAGCCAATACAGAACAAAGCCACTCGCACTGTTGTGACCTTGAAGTTAAAGCCAATTTAACAGATTCCCACTGGTCAAAAACACATTTAATCCCAGGTTTTCATAGGTTTCTTTTGATCAGTGAGAATGGGGCATAATAAAACCAAGATGCTTGGATGTGGTTAAAAAAACAAAACAAAAAAACATTCATGGCTTCAAGCTATATCAGCACATCTGATCTGTGACAGTCAAACAGTGGCCACATCAAACCTCAACACAGGTATCACAACCAAACACTGCAATATGACACACTGTAAAGATGGTGATTCAATTGTAGGCTTGCAGCTTTGAAACCAAATATTAAATTAATAAAGCGATTTTATCTGGCGATACAGATAATGGAGTCATGTACTCCGGATGATTGGCAGCTCCTGGCTTTTTCACGGACAGACATGGAGGCAGCTGCGGATCAGCGGCATACACTTGAGGGTTAACTAGTTTAATACAGAGCCAGCAGAAACATTATCCCCCTATAAAGTGGGCTTTTATGTCTGAGTCAACAATAAACTGGGAGAGAACAACTCACAAATGTCACACACACACACACACAATGGTATGGGAGAAGGTGCAAATTGAATTTAATACTCTGCTCACATGAATTAAAATTTTTTTTTGAGCCACTAGACAATAGGCATGAAGAGGACAAAAGGTGGAATGAAATAAAGAGGAGAGATCCAGAAGATGAAGGAAGCAGAGGGGAGGGATGCACGTGGGTTAGAGGGTGACAGATTATAGGAGGCATGCTGGGCAGAGATAAAGGTCGAGGAGGAGATAGGAGCCTGGAGAGCGGGCATGGCGATAGAGGTGGCAGCTTTAATGAAGGTTGTAAGGAAGATTAATGAGCAGGCAGCCTTTAGAAAGGCTGCAAAACAACGACCGGAGATGTGTCATCAAGGTGACGACGGAACAGGACAATTAAAGCACAAACACAAAACTCTTTTACTGGGAAACACTTCACAGGTGATTCAACTTCACAAAAAAAAGAAAAAAAAAACAAAAACAAAAAAAAAAATCACAAAGTAAGAACATATTGTCAGCAGACTGCAATACTCCCATCTGTTTACACTCTGATTAATCATTTTCATTATAATTGTTACAGTATATTGTGCAATTAATTAGTCACTGGCCCACATTCCTCTGTCCGCAGCCCTGTCCACTTCAGCTGCATCTGAGAGTCACATAAAGGAGACAGAATATCGTTCAGTGCTTCTTTTTTTTAAGTTGTTTACTTTTTTTGATGCTCACTTTTTCTGTTTCTGCCTGTTTTTAATCGTCAGAGTCCAGGGTCTTGGATGTGGAGGACATAGATTTCTGTCTCAGCTGGTGGTTGTCCGGCTCTGTGGCACTCCCGGCCTATTTCTGAGCACATGATACACATATCCGATGAAAAAGAAGTAAATTATGGTCTATGGTGTACGTAGGATCTCTGTTAAAATATATGTTAAAATATTGAAAATATTCAAATTCCGTAAGTGTGTGCTAGTGGATGTGGCGAGTTTAAAAAATCTGGCTCAGACACTGTTTGGTGGCAATTTTGAGGTCCAATCAAGCAATAAGCTTGTGCAATATCGCTGTTGGAGATGTGATTTCTCCCCACACTGTTACTTTCTGACTTCCTTTGATCCCACTTTTCAGGCTGACCTGAGTCACCTTGTTATTTTTGACTTTCTTGTTTTCAGCCTCCGAGGCTTCTCTTCTTGGTCGTATTCTACATCTCAGTGTCATAAACCCAAGCGGTGAGGTCTTGAAATCATGATATATGGGAGCGTGGTCTTGAATTCCTCAAAGGCTGATCGGGCATACACCAGGTTTGGGCGGCTTAAGCATGGTTCATGAAACACATGTGACACTTGGCGTACGATGATATTAACACTTAAATCTGCACCAGGTTCTATGCAAGTTTGACAAATGAGAGCTAAGGACATTTTAACTGTATTACAGTTCAGAGCCAATGCACAGTATAGTGCCTTTACTGTTTTTGCTGGCTGTTATGCCATTTCGTGGTGTATATACTCATATTTTTGAAATATGAATTTGTGCTATTAAATAAAACACAAACACCAGACATTTTTTCATCAAGTGATTCCCCCAAAATCTAAATATAGGAAAATGTTATTTAGAAAAAATATAGAAAATATAATATAAAGTTATTTAACAATGTACTTTTTTTTCCTGAGTTATGATCTACTTACCAACTATTAAAACCCAGATGCTGGAACGGCAGTATAAATGACAAATCACAGACAACTGCCTTGTTTTGAGAGAGCGTTTACATTTAAGTTGTAATGGCATAACTGCAACCGGTTTTCAAAATTTCAGCTCAACTAACATTTATTTTGGTACAGTTTTAGACTACTCCGGTTTTTCCCAACCCTGTTCCTTTGGGAACACTGTCCTGCATGTCTTAGATGTTGCCCTGCTCCAACACACCTGATTTAAATGACTGGGTCATTATCAGGCTTTTGCAGATCTTGATGATGAGCTGACCATTTGAACCGGGTATGTTGAATCAGGTCTAAAACTTGCAGGACAGTGTTCCAAGAGGACCAGGGTTGGGAAACACTGGACAAGAGACTTCTACTTTGAAAAACTTTGGGTCTCAGCTAAGCTTGTTAAGTGCTGAGATGGGGGAAGTCAGGTGGGTGAAAAAAAACAATCAAAAAACCAGAACCCTGAAATGTCATTGGGCAAGAAATACTTTGTGCACAGCTAAGAGCAGTAAGTCGAAAGTGAGACAGAAAAGGTCTCTTGTGTTAAATATTCTTAATTTGAAAGTAAAACGTGGAATTTTTCTCAGCCCACTTGACTTTATTCTTACTAATGTGGCCAAACCCATGGATCTGAGGAGGCTGGTGAGTACAGTCATGAAGAGGAGTGAAAAACTGAAATGCCGATATTACATCAAAGTTTTCCAAGCATGTGTCTCCAGAGGGAGCTGTGTGACATCTGATGAATGTCCTCAATATCATCCGAGTCCATGTCTACTGGGTGTGAAGACAGAAGAAAGCAAAAACTTTAAACTTAGTAAGAAAAAAAACATAATCTGCTTTAAGCAAGTATGGCTGGGACAGTTTGGTTATATGAATTTGACATTTTTGGCTATTTAAATTCTGCAGGTATAGGGATAAAGAAGACATCTGAAATCACACATCAAAATCTTCACTGATATAAATTTCCCTACAATCTAATAATGTAAAATCTAATAATGTCACAGACTGGCCTGTGGTTCAAAGTCTGCGACCATGAAGTTCTCCCTTAATTCATTCAAATACTGTATTTCAAATCATTATTAAATACTAATGTAAAGTGTTCTCATTAAATGATAACATGTACAGTAGACCTTTGAAAAAATGATGGATCATACAGTCCTTGATGTTATGTACAATAATATTCACATTTAAAAAAAGGAATGCACATTCTACATCAGCCAGTGCTTCTGAATCAACTACAGCAGCATCCTGATATAAAGCTGTTAATGATATTTTAAATCTTCCACCTGTTAGCAAAATAAACTACTTTTAAAGCTAGATAAAGTATTACTATATTATTTTTAAACAAAGTACAGGTCTAATAATTTTTAATGATTACAGTCATTTGCTATTTACGACATTGTATGAGGTAATATTCTGTGATGATATCTTTATCATGACACCATAGCAATATTTTTAATCAACCATATAATCATAGATTATTGATATAGCTACAACATTTTTTTTACATAAATTTGACTGGTTCATAAGTCATTTATCATATAATATCATACTGTAAGTGACAATAATGGTTGCAGATGATAAAAACATGGGTAAATTTCTGGTTTCTCCAGAATTTGATGTTGATTTTTTTTTTTTAAATAATGTCCTGGTTTTATTGATTGATAGTGAGTGATAACTGATATCGTCCAATAGGGACCTGATTGAGGGTGAATTTATGGTTGCAAAACCTCAACATGGTGCCCGTCAAATAGAAAATCTCAAGACTTTAAAATGTGAGTTTGGATTCATATATGTGACATCACCACCAGTTGCCTCTTGGTATTGGCTCATTAGTGACTCAGAGCTCATCGTTACTATACATTCAGAAGACACTGATCATAATCAGTCAGTGCTATGTGCGCTCCTAAAATTCTTGAGCAAATCTCTTAAAAGCTCCACCCTATTCCACAGCTCCCCTCTCACTGTTGCTACATCCATATTACTATCACAGTTTTTATGGTTACACCTGCTCTCCAAATAAACTGGTTATGTATCAAATTGCTGTTGGCTCCACTGTAGTTGGCGAACTCATGAATAGTGTTTACAGCGGCTCTAATTTGTTTCTAAATTACTTCTTGCTTTTTTGTTGAAATCCTCTCTCCTCTGATAACCATCAATGAATGAAATTGTGCGGGAAAAAAATGGGGTATATAGCCCTCACAATATTGTAATCAATAGGACCAATCATTTGTTGGACCAAACTGATCAATTTTAATGGTGTCACTGATCGACCTGCCCACTTGAACGGTTGATTGTGTTAATGTTTAGTGTTTTCTTCACTGGTAATTAAGACATGATGTAGTCAAAGTACATATCAATGAAGCTGTCCTCAGCTTCATTGATATGTAGCTTTAATGAGAGACAGAGAGGCAAGATGTAAGTTTTGACATGCGAGCGACACAATTACCTTCAGTCACTTTGTTATTCGCTCTGAATCAACTGCGACTCCACAATTGGCTATGAAAGAATAACGCTGTCATTAATTGCTTTCACTTTCTTTTCACTTGTCATCAGCCTAAAAAAAAGGAAAAAAAAAATCTTTCACTATTGTTTTTCCTTGTCAGTCTTTCTTGCTGAAACAAATCAAACAACTGCAGTGGAGACAATCTGCTTCCGGTTACATCAGGCAAGTGCCCAGTGTAGGTACATGGCCAAGTGATGTATGTTTTCAGGTCTGCGAGTATGAATGCTAATGCTGAGCAATTACTCATTTTCAAATCAAAATTGCATTTTAGAACAACATAATTAACAAATGCCCAAGGCTACAATTTACTTGTTCTACTTAATTAGTCTGAGTTTCAAAAACACATGTTGGAAACAATTCAGCTCTTTAAGTGCACACTATAGTAGTGCATATTTTTGATGCTCCATCATGTTTTGACTGTAGTACAATAGCTGTTTCCAGTGAGTGCAACAGTTCAGTTCAGTACATATTTTTCAGGATTTTCATTTGGAGTAGTACCAAAATAACCAGCCCCAACTGTTCCATTTGTGGTACCCTTTCCTTGGGGTACCAGAGTAAAATGGTACGGTATGGTCTGGGTGGCACTAGACTGGCTCTGCCAATGACAGTCAACTGCTTGGATGACAGGAAAAACTTAATTCTATTGTCCTCCTTGTCTGCTGTGTCACATCCTATGTTGTTGTTCTTTGTCGTTGCACCAGTACGACATCACACAACACATTTTGCTGACGTGGCCATTGGGCACAGCCTACACCCTGCCTACCAAGTAAAGGTACTGTTCTCACTTGAAATGAAAGCCCGGCTGAGGGCTTTACTGTTCCAAACTGTACCATACTGTACCAAACCAAACTGTACCATGAGGAAAACACTGCATAAAGTTATTTCCCCAAGTTGTTCAGCCCTAATGGACGCATATTACTTCTGATATGGAGCTGAAACACTTGTCTGGACACAGAATGTTCTGGACAGAACCTGTCTGACTGTGAGCTGCTGAGCAAGCAGGGATCACCAAGTTGTAGAGCTTTTCACTGAAACCAGCTGCTGTTGGAAATGAGACTGATGAGTGCAGAGTTAGCACCAGAACAATGAGATGACAAAGCCTAAATTGCTCAGTAAAATGGATGCAATAAAACAAGGTGTCGTTATTTTTAAAAGACCACAAAGCATTAATCCATTTCCTCTGACAGGACCAGCTCATTTAGGAAAAATCTGTGACTACAGTCACAATGCTCACAAAGATAAAAACCATCTATTGGCACTGACCGTGAAGCCTTACCAATCCGCTTTTCTCAAACACAGTCATACCGAGACAAAATCAATACTCATCTGCTCTCATTTAATCAAAAGAAAATGCTCTGCTATTTTTTTTTAAAACAAAAACCTGTCTCTAACCAAAGTTCCTTCAAATGCAGCAGATTATTCATGCTGTATTCAAACAGAGCTGTCAGTAACATCCAACGCATCAGCTTTTCCAACCTTCAATACAGACTAATTCCACTCTACTGTCCTGTTGGTATTGAGCTATAATTTATCGACAGGCTATCTAGCCACTGAGCCCTAGAGGGATTATCGCCAATGACTGCTGTTTAGCTGCTGCAGTCTGGGTAGAATGTATTACAAAGCTGGACATGATAGTGAGTGTGCATATCCCACTGAGCAGAGTGGGCACACAGCAAACCTCAGGCCATCCACAGTCTGTTTCCTAGCCTGCTGCTGGCTCATGGGGTAGTTCCTAAATTAACTACGGAGAGGCACCAGGGGATCAGCGGGGATTCTTTACTGCTGAGCCAGTGGTGCTGATGAATAAAAATGAATGCAAGGTTCAGCCAAGACCAAAGTACACTAACACACCCTCCTACAGAAACTCACATGATAGAGGATTATTTACCCGATCGGGGAATAAATTTGATGACGGGTGTCTTCATACTGCGGAAGAAGAATTGTTTCAACTGGTCCTACATGGGACCCTGTCTCTGTGAAGGAGTGTTTCCACCATGTGGAGTGGTTTGGTTTGGTACAGTATGCATTTTTTGCATTTTCATGAGTAATAGCACCACTTTAACCAGCCCCAACTGTTCCATTCTTTGGTACTGTTCCCTTGGTCAGAATGGACCTAGACCGGCACCACCCACAATAGTCAGCTGATCTGGCGACAGAAAAATGTCACTCCCTTGTGGTTGGTGTAAATATTCCATTGAAGTGGAGTGCCCACAGTCTGTTGGATGCCCTCCATTGGTGTCTACTGTGTCGTGTTCAATGTCGCCGTTAGTTGTCATTGCACTGGTACGGAATCATGCTTTGCATCTCACTGACGCAGCCGTCGGGTGCCAAACCCCGTCTACCAAGTAAAAGTACTGTTCTCAGTCAAAATGGAAGCTGGAGCAGGACTTTACCATCCCAAATGATACTGTCTTGGTGAATCTGCTAAAGTTTTTATTGTACTGACATTTTACTACCATGGAAACAGCATTCTGGGAGGCCTTGCAGTGTTTCAGTGGAGAAAACTTTTTCAAAATGAGAAATAAAATGATTGTTTACATTTCGTTCTGTTTCAGTGTGGCTAGGGCCTAAGATCTGTATTTTAAAGACTGTTTTACATTTATTGACATACCTGAGGAAGAGTCGCAGGTTTACGACTTGCATTAGGGATATTACTCTCAGTACAGATAAGGACCAGACTATATTAAAGATGTAAATAAGATTGGCTAAATGGGTTAATGGCTGACTGTGTCTATTTGTAGTGTAATTAACCTTGAGCTTTTCTTCCTGATTTGAGCTCATCTTTGTTTCCCTGCAGACCAACGCCAATGAATCGCAGTGCCTTTCTGTTGCCCTCCGTCGCCAACGCACGGTAGAATAAAGCTCATCTAAACCAACCACAGAATTGGACATGAGGGAGTTTTTATTTTTCCACAATGCAGCGGAAGCATAAACTGAGTTAGCTACTTCTTCACTGCCAAACTGCTTTGTGGACCTATTTCCTTGCTTTACTTTACTTGTGTCATTTTGTCACAGAAGTTGAGAAATGTTCAACTTTTAAAGCAACAGCAGGTGCCAGGGTGTCAAATCATATTATGTTAACATATGATAACATATGATATAATAATTAACACAGTCAGAAGCCATTTAAATTGCAATAAAGCCTTTAGCTCAAACATTACAATGTCTATAAGGAGCTCTCGAACAAAAACGCTTTCCCTTTTGCTGGTGTTTTTTTTTTTTTTTTTTTTTTTTACAGACAAAGTCCAACTAACAACAGCGGAAATGATAGTGTGCAGAGTAGCTCAATGCGATGGAGGAATGCCAAAAACTGAGGGGGTCCTAAACTCCATATAGGTCACAAATATCTTAGGGTTGTTCAACAATTTCCTTCGGGATAATAAAATTATTCTGATTCTGATTCTTGTGAGGTAAAAGATGATTATAATACCTTAAAAGAATAATGGCATAGTTTATTATTTAGTAAATTGTTTTGCACTGTATGGGTTGTGACAGGGATAAGATATGTTTTTATAATGGATGTTGTGGAATGTTACTAAAAAAAAAGGGAAATACATGAAAGGACAGCGAGGTAAGGTTGCCAGCCTTTTCTGTCTGGTGGGTCAAGGCTCAGAAAGAGCAGCAACACAGCGGAACACAGCTTTTTGCATGAAATACTAATTCTTTTACAATACTTGCCAAGGAGCTTATGTTTTCACCTGTGTCCATCTAGAGTCTTATTTTCTAGCATAAGTGTGGGAAAAACTATTTAATAGATTTCCGTGAAACTTGGTGGAGACATGGGACATAGGCCAAAGAAGTATGCATAAAATTTGACTTGACTTAATAAGGCATGGTTGAATTTATGGGCTTGTAGTGCTTTGGCAGAGGTATGTACTCTACTGCCTTTCTAGTTTTACATAATGTAATGTACTGTGTATGCCATTATGATGATTATTATTATTTTTTTTTTACCTTTAAGTTACTTTTCAAAGAAGTCAGGGTTGTGAAGTATTTGACACCTATACACTTTCCCAACACAAGTGTGTATATATATATATATATATATATATATATATATATATGTCTGTCAACTGTAAGATGATTTACTTGCTTGAGGCTCAACGTTTTAAGCTGCAGCTTTCATCTGAGCTTTTATATGGTAACAATTCATGAGGAGAGGGAGAGAGTGAGAGAGAGAGAGAGAAAGTGGTTGATGACATGTAATAAAGGTCCCCAGATGGAATTAAACCAAGGTACGCTCCTCCACTATCCAGATGCTCCTGTAATTTGCTACATTGTCTGCCAGCTGATGTCAGCAGTTTATTTTAATTAAACGGTTGTTTATCTTGTAGCTTGTACACCCAAACAATGTTCAATGTGAGGCGGAGACGTGTGTCTTTGTAGATAAGGGAAGCAACCATTCACTCTTGCCGTGTAAAGTCTTTTGATTCATCATGTCATTGTCAGCCAATTATTAAAGTTTCCCGTCCACAAAGAGGACTGACAACCTGATAAAAAGGCATTGGGCACCTTTTAAAAACAAATATTAAATACTTAGTGCAGAAAATGTTATATATAGTGAGAGAGCTGTATGATGTAGCTGTAGGTGTACTGACATGTCAGTTTCCTGTATGGCAAAATTATAACTCAGGTAAATGATAATTGGTATTTTATCATCTGTTGTGTTGTCATTGTTGTCTAAATTTAATGTCCCTCAGACATAGGTTTGACTGTTGTTCAATATTCTATATTACATACAGTATATGTTTTATACAACTTCAATGAAGCACCAGCCAAATTACAATTCTGGAAGCTTCGAAATTAGAGTTCAGATTCTTATGGATGATGTCGCATTAGGGCTAGGTGATATGGCAAAAATATATTTTCTCATATTGTCCAATTTTGAGTTTTATTATAATTTTTTTTTAATGCTGCCAGTTTTAGAGCATCTGTTCTTAAAACGGAATAAACTAGAGATTAGCTCAAATTTTTACTAACATACAAAGACGGATTAACAAGATGAATGAAGACAAAATATAAGAACACACACATGCACTTTTACACGTCCTTCAATTTTTAGTGGTAGTGGAAAACAATCATTTTAATATAGTAACATATAAAGCAAAACAGACTCCAGCCCTTTTGATTAAGTACCTGAAACCAACTTTCTCAACTGTGTTCAGAGGTATCATGTCTTCTGCTAGACAAAGAGAAATACCGTGTATAATAGGGTTGTCACTTTTTCCAAAAATGAAGTTTTAAAATATCTAATGACCTGCTATTTGTTTGAATATGTTTGACCCCGGTTCACGTGAGCCACCACCGTCTTCACTGTTCCCTCACTATTCCACCAATAATTACTTTATGATCACTTTTAATAATTGTTAAATTATTTACAGTGCTGCTAGAGTTCGATTATTATTAATGACATACAGCAGTAATCAGCACAGCGGGTTGAACTCTCTGCTCCGACTTGCCTGTCTTTATCTAAAATGTAAAAATGTTTCATCCAGTCGCCACTGAAACAAACTGTCTGTCAACTCGATTGGGACTGAGTGTGGCTCTCTTTTATTGTCCACTGATGAGAACACAGTGTACAGTGGCTTGACTGTCTGCCATTCTGCTCTTTCCTTTCTTAACCTTCCCGGGAAAATCACAAACCAAAATGTTGCTAAGGAAAAAGTAGACTGATTTGCAGATGACGCGCACATTTCTTCCCTGTACGATTGATTAAATACGCCCAAAGCTGGTCGTCATAATCGACCCGGATTTTATCTTGATCAATGATCTCTATCGCACAATCACCTATTCCTATGTCATGTCTTAGATACAGATCGCAATTAAAAATGGTTTACATGATACAATTGTCATGGCAATATTTCAAAAATTATTTTACTGTACATCACAGGAAAACGCCCACATCCACAAAAAACTAGCAGTCAGTAATTAGTTTCTCAAGAGTTCATACAGACAGTAATATAATGCAGCCTATACTTGAATTTTACAGTATAATTTAGGGTAGAAGTTTTTATTTTGGTGGGCTTCTTTAAAAAAGAAGAAAAAAAACATGCTGCTTGAGGTTTTAACACTGAGTTCGCAAAATAAATGTGGGTTGATACGTATTATTTTTAACTGTTCTGCGACATCTTTTGTCTCCGTACTATGCATTTAAAACTTGTCACCACATTAGCCACAAAAAACTTCAGAATGCATAAATAACTGGTAATAAAGGAAGGTTATTTGGTGGGCTGGCATGACAAAGCATCTTAGCTTCTCTGCCCAGAATGTAAAGTGATCAGCTAAAAAGCATTTCTGTCACATGAGGTTTTTTTTTTTTTTTTTTTTTTTTTTTTGTAGAGCAAAGTGATGTCTCATGCGCTCAGAAAACTGCAATAGACTTAAGTGTTCTTAATTCAAGGACAGGTAGTTTCGAGTGTTGCAGTGCCAAAGTAGCAAATTATATTAGTGCTGTTGATTGCATTTGGCAGTGATTGAGGGACGGTTTGGGGTCAATATGTAGTGAGGGTCATGGCCATGGTAACTCTCACACTAAATGCATTAGCCCCATGGTTCTCAAATTGTGGTGCATGTACAGCCATTGGTACACAAACTTACTCTGGTGGTACTCGGAGAAAAATCAAAGTAAATGAAAAATTAAATAGTAATAATAAGAATCACCTTATCTCTTGCCCCACCTTAATCTAATTTCACTGTACCAGTGTCTGAAGTATATGTGAGGAAGAGGAGGATGATGAGAGCAAATTATCTTATTGGGAATAAATCTGACTGACTTTGCTCGGCCTATTTACACCACTGTATTTAAGCATTTGTGATAAAGGTGTTACTTTGAGAGCTCAATGTTTTCTTAGGTGGTACTTGAATTGGTTTGGTATATACATTTATCTACTGTGTATATTATATACAACAATGTTTTAAGAAAAAAATCTAAAGTTGCCGCAATATTCAAGCTCTGGAAAGTCTCTGTGCAGGTTTTAAATCCAAAAGGAATGTGAGTCTATTATCTACAAAGTTAAAGAATTAAAGAGAAATCCTAAAAGACTCTGTTTCTCTGGAGAAAGTCTGCAGAGCCCTCCATCATCCATCACACAATATCCCAAATCCCTTCCCTTGCTCCTGTTTCTTTCCCTTGCTGCTCATGTCCTTTAATGTTTAAAAATCCAACACAGACCAGCTCACTGATGCGTTCACCAACACGCACTGACTGACTAGATAAATATGTTATGAATATATATTATATATGTATTGAAAGTGGGTCTAGGAAAAGCCACAGATGCTAGAATATGACAGCAGTAACTTCATTGTACCTTAGTTTTTATTTTAGAATTCAACAGATGTTGGTGGCTCTGAGCCACAGTGGTTATGCTTGTAACTTTCATATGGGAACTTCTCAACTCTCCTTTGCAGTATAATCAGGAGACTGGCCTGACAGATGTCAGCTTGGCACTACTACACCAGTACATCCATTTTCAAACCAGCATCTGTGATTTTGAAAACCAAACTTAAAGCTGCAGTACATAACTGGGATGGGGGTTCATGGTGTTTCTTTCACCTATCTATTTATTCATGCATGTACTGTATGTATGTTGATGCTGGGCGGTAAGACCCCATTTTTTTTTTTAATCACAGTACTTTTCAAATTATAAACAGTTTCACAGCATACAACGGTCGAGTTGTATGCCAAGTCCTTCAGTGACAGAGGTGCAGTTGAGTCGAAGAAAATTCCTTTTTATTGTTTAATAAAAGGACAAGGTATAGACCTGTTTTATAGGAAGGGTAGCCTTTAATGACCTCTGTTGTGATCTGGCACTATATAAAAAAAGGGTGTGCTGTTGGGGGTGGGGATGCTCTAATAATATAATGGTAGGGGAAATACTGGATGCATCTTACGTCATTACTGAACAGGTGATAGCGTAAGTGAAGTGAAAAACCGTTATGCAGCAGCACTAGGGTGCAAATCACCAAGAGGTGCCCATGAAAATTTTTAGTAGTGGATTCTACAGCTAAAAATAAACGTGGACACTGAGTAGGACAATTCATCACCCTCACGATTTTGGCTTCTGAAGTGATATTGAAAATGTGTGCTTCACCGATGGCAATCAAGCTCTCCCTGAACAGCTGCCTGACTATGTGCAAGCCGCAGCTGCTGCCGTTACCTTTACCACACACCTCCAAGTCTCCAGTCAGGACAAGTATACATAGATATACAACACATAACATACCAAAGTACCATACAGTAGAAGCATCATCAGAAGGCAGCATCACCTCTCTGTGTGTGTGTGAGAAAGTGGGAAGGGCCAGGAGAGAGAAAACGAGGTCATAAAGACCACACTGTTTCGGTAATTACTCAGAAGTCCACAGGGG
Organism: Brachirus orientalis; assembly: GCA_016785285.1. NCBI lineage: Eukaryota > Metazoa > Chordata > Actinopteri > Pleuronectiformes > Soleidae > Brachirus > Brachirus orientalis. The sequence continues at coordinate 931,494 of JAFBJR010000182.1, forward strand.
GCGATAGAGGTTTCAAACAGGAGATTTAACAATTTAGCTTTTCTCAGTGATGCAAGAAAGCCACTGTTTTTTTCTTGATCACCTCCTGTGTACAGCATGGTAATGATGCCAGGTACAGAGAGTTACACGAAGGTCGCGCAGGTTTCATCAGCAACGGTAACATACGGCAAGAAATATTCATTTATATTAACAAGTTACGCACTTCAGGATGACCGAAAATAAGGATGACCAAAAAGGAAATGTGATTTTTGGAATTGGACTTCATGAGATGGGGGGCTTTTAAAATGTACTGGATTTTATCTCAACATTTTGTGTGTCGTTAAATGTGTGGTTTTAAACAAATACAACCTTAAAAGAAACCTGACAAAATGCAAATAAAAGAATAATAAAATAAAAATTCAACATCAGTCTTCTAGAAATATGTAATAACTTTATACATATATAACATATACATATACATATGAAACTGAAATGTATGCAAGATCAACCAAAAAATTTTTACATATGTCCTTTACTGAATTAAAGTGTAGGCAGGTTATGCAATTATACACCTCAGCTACAGTTCACCTTACTAGGATGTATTTTTATGTTAACTCATCAAATGTGTCTATATTTCAGTTTTATTGGCCAGAGCAGAGTTCCTCTTGTGACAGGATATACAACACAACTCTAACAGGCCACAGTAGACATATTCCTCACCAACCACCAGACAGCACTGTCTTCTCATTTTAAACTTCCTAACGAGAAGCTGTTTTGTTATTTAACATTAAATGTAAAAGACTTATTAAGTCCCACAGAGAGAAATTGGAAAAACCTTGACCTTTTACAACTGCCTAAGAAAAAGATTCAATCCAACAAATTAAATTCTCTTGTGAAATTGCATTTCAGGACGGTGAAATGTTAAGGAGTAATTAATCAATTTTGTCAGCTTTCAACCTAAAAGCAGAGCAGACTGAATTAGTTTTTTTTTGCCCTTGCTTTGAAGAATGCCACTCCTTTCAGTTCCAGTTTCAACTTTGTTTTTTATCCCTTGACTTTTAGCAACCCTGCAAACTTTGTCAGAATTTCCATTGCCAAAAAAAAAAGGTTCCACAAGAGTTGCTTGTTGACTTTGCTGACTGTCTAAGATAGAACCAAGTGATTATATGCAAGAGTCGTACAGTCTACGATGTGGAGGCGTCAACTGAAATGCTTTCTGTTCACCTTGAACAAAGCCAAACTGGGCTTCCACTGGGCGCCAAACAGCATTGAGGCTTTTCACTATGCTTGTGCTTCATGTGGCAGAAATTCAGGAATACTTAACTATCCAAGGGTCAGCCAACCAAATCTCTTTATGCAAATATCCAAACACAGGTGCTATTACGATGTTTCTTTGTCGGACAAAGTGCACCCAACAATGGCATCATTTTGGCAAATCTAGCAGCTCTGGCTCCTTGGTTAGCCATCGCAGACACTGCTCTACTAAACTCTGATAACTACCTAGAGCAGTACGCTTCAGATCCACCCACCATCAAGTCTTAACTTGACACGGACAGTACATGTGACTCCACTTTGTTCTTGAACATGAATATGCTGTGCTTAAAACTGCACATTACTGGTGTCTTATTCAGCAGAGGTTGAAATGCAGTGGAAGATCACTGTAGAGGAAAAGCTACAGTTTGAAGTACTGTTGTTCCTGAGGCTAAAAGATGTTAGAAGGGTCACAGTCCTAATCCCAAGGGTGTGACAGTTGTTCCAGCTCACTAGCTTGGTGGAAAGACCAGAGACAGGCAATTATTGTGTATGTCTATCAAAATGATATCAGGCTCAGTCCCTCATCACTGATACGATTCTTGTATTTGTAACTCTCCTCTTCTCTGCCTTAATCTCCATTGTCTCTCAATCAACCCAGACAATTGGAGGTAAGTGGTAGATCACAAAGATAGAGCAAACACAGTAAAAGCAGTGTGACTGCTGGAAAAATGGATTCTTTGACACCATTGTCGATGTGTCACTGGCTCTTACTGCATGAAATTTAAGTGTGTGATCACACTGAAAGATATGAGGAACAGTGGCTGGCTTTATTTCAGTGAGTCTCTGTGATATCAAGCAGGTATCAAGCAGTAGGGTCTGCCAGTGTCCACTGCAACAACTCAAAAATGACCCGAGGATGAATCAGATGATCACATCACACAAAATCTGTCCATAATTAGATCCAGTTTAAACAAGTGTTCTTTTCTCTGAGGATGCTTGCAACATCCAGAATTTAAAGCTGCTTTCAGCAATGTCAGCCCTAAATTTTGATTAACTTCCTGTCCATTGTTCCATTGGCATTCTCTTCCCGCTTCCCTAGCCTTCCCTTGTGGAATTTTGGCTCCTGATAGGATCAAATGTTGTGGGATCCTGGAAAAGTCGTGAGACTGGGAGAACCATGTCACTCAGCAACCACTCTAGATTAGTGATGGCAGTCAGAATATAGAGATATTTAACACTCATTCACTGACAACAGCTTCACATGTTGACAACACATGTTTCAGAAAATGCAGGATGGGTTCAGTTCAAAACTTAAGGCAATTATTTGTTTTTCTATTGTCAAAAGTTGAGCAACATACCCTATCCATGCCATGCCAGTTTTAGCACCCTTCAGTTGTTGTACCACATACAGTGGTCTTGCTCTTACAGGGTGGAGCTAGAAACAGTGTTGTAAATTAATTGGTTGACTGAGAATCATCACTTAGGGAAAACAGCAATATGTCCTTCACTGTTGTCCTTTGTTTACTCTGACCCATTCTTCTTCTTTGTGGAATTTGCTGGCCAGCTACAATGTGTCACACTGATATGACATCAGACTTGTATGTAGTTGATGCAGCTGTGTAAATAGATAATTTTTATACTTGTAGAAACATAAGCCAGATCAGGGTAAACTGTTACGAATTGCACCGTGGGAAACTTAAATGTACTGTACCACTTGGTGGAAATGAGGCTTAGGTTTCTGGGTAACACTCTGCACCACTCATCACCTGGTTCATCAGAGATGAAGGAAGGATGAATGCAGCCAAAAGCAGAGAAGTGCTTTAAGAGTGCCAGCTTCATCTTTCAGTACGACGACACACGGCCAAGAAAATGAAAATGCTGGATTGGCTTTGAGACAAGTTTCTGACTGTCCTTGAGTGACCCAGCAAAAGCTCAGACTTGAACCATATATTTCAGAAGAAAACTGAAGAGAGACGTTGTAGGATGGTACAATGTTGAATACTTAATAAGCTACTTAACTGCACTTATTAGTGTGTCAGAGCAGATGGAGAGAGACAGCAAGAGAAGAAAAAGGGAGGTGCAGTGCCTGGTTGTGCATGATAAAAATTCTATTCATGAATCTCGATGGGTCCAGACACTTTCTTCCGCCTGACATAAATCCATCCGTGTTCTTAGTACTCTCAGAAACACTGTGTCATAGACAGTGTTTACTATGCGCAGAAACAGTTCAGGAAATGCAGACACTATTGTGATCTCTTGTATTTTTTTGTTCCCTTTCAAAAGTGTCCCACGGCTGCTTGTGGAAAAGTGGGACCAATCCCTGCTTATTCTCTCTTGCAGCAAGCAGGCAGTTTTCAATTGCATATTTCAGTCTCCACTCGTGGAGAGAGGTTTTTCAGTAGTCATGGTAATATCTCTGATGTCTCATTTGACCTCAGTAGTTAAAGAGCGCTGCTTGGCTGCGTATTCATGGCTACACCTGAGGTGCTGTTGTACAAGGTACCGAAGGCCTCTGCATGCTTCACAATGCTTGTTAGCTCCTCCACAGTGCCGTGCATGTTTACTGCTCTGTCGAAAGAACCAACACACACTGTGCAAGAAGATTTGTTTCACTTGTTCCTGCTTCTCTGCAGGACACCGAGATCTGTGTTCTATAGACTGTTTAACATTCATTGCAGATGCCTGTGAGAAACATTGTGTCATTTTATCTGGAAAACAGTTTTCCACAAGTTATTTTATTTCAAGTTATTCAAGTTACCAGATTCTACTGTCAGATCAGACAGGGACAGCACAATTGATTGGGATTGAAAAAATGACAAATGTGGATTGAAAAATGGACAAATGTGGTTCTGGCAGATTGTTTGTCTATCAAAAGCTCTTTTCCACCAAAATTAGCAGGTATACACAGGTTTTTGTTTTAACCCCGTAGACCATTTATAAAGTGTGGATATGGTTTTCTGGAAAATTAGTTTTTAATTTATTTTTTTTTTTCACAACTGATGGACAGTAAAAGAGTTAATGGTCTCAATCAATTGTTTCAGGTCTTAAGTAAAATATAATTTCCAATATGTGCCTAATTGGACTTGACATAAATCCCCAGACTTTGAAATGGAGGATTGTTTTGCAAACAGAAAACTTTTTATTTATGGGATAAAGTAATGAACTCCTTTCCAGTTGCATTCATTTATCTTTTCCTCCAGTGAGTCATGTTCAAAGTTACAATGGCTCTGTCAGCAATCAACATGCAACACACACACCAGAAGAAAATAACAACTGTGTCACTGTGGTAGACTTGTATTGTATACCTGTCAGTTCAGTCTCTCTTTCAAGCTCAGAAGCAACTGAACCATTTTAGATTGCTGCTTGAACAGTGTGCATTATAAAATCACTGCACTCAAGGTGTAGGCTGCTAAAGAGTCCAATAACCAGACTTCCAAAAACAAAATGGAGATAATGATGTTGCTGCTCTCGCCATTATAAGTGAAAAAAAAAACAACCGTGAACAGAATGTCGACATATTGTCATTTTGCACACAAAACCTGGATGTTACCAGACTTTTTTGAAATGAGGCTTGCGTTCTACTCTTCCTCAGATGGGCTCATCTTCGCAATCCCACACTTTTGTATATACCCAACTCACAACCCATTGTTTTGGACCTGCCTTGATGTGGCAGCATACAACCTTGTTGCTATTTGATGACCATCAAGCAGAATTATACTGCCTTGCTGTTATTTTCTGTCTCCACTGTGCAGTAAATAAAGACTCATCTGGAGCAGACATAGAATTGAACCTGAAGGAGTTTTTATTCCTCCACAACAGCAAGTTTGAGTTCTTGGTAAGAGATCAGGCGTGCACTGGGATGAAATCACAGAAGCTATCTATGACAACAGGCTTCTCAAAGCACCTTCCAGTGTGGCCATTTGGCACAGGGAGATCACAGCACATCATTTTATATCATCACAGTGTATTTGTCTAAAGCATACTGCAGTGGAGCTGGTCAGTGGGAAACAGAAAGGACTATGATGTACTGACTGTGAGAGCACAGTATACAGTAGATTGTGTGTTAATGTGTGTGAGAGTAAAAGCTTTCTGTTACACAATAGCATGCAGAATAATGGAGTTTGCATTGAACTACTGACCTTGAGGTTAGTGGACAACTCGCTCTCCCTTATGAGCTTAAGACTCAGAGGGAACGTTTTAGAAGAAGCTAGAGAGTTTCCGAGATTGAAAGTATGTCTAACTGGAAACCAAACTTGTTGTAAGATTACACCAGCACATGTCAACATCGTGGTATTGATGACAATTTAGAGTGATACTGTGATGTGCCAAAATCTGACCACAGACATAGTATCAAACCCTGGTACCTGGTAAATGGTACCTATCACTGAAGTAAATTGGACAGGTACGCTGTCACAGCTGGAATCATTTTGACAACACTGCATGATGTTGACAAGACAGGGAAAACATAGATTGTAAATAATAAATGACAAAAGCCAAGGCAAAAATGGTCTGAAATTAGCATTGTCCTAAATGACTGTCAGGGGGCAGCTCCCCTTGTTTTAATTCTCTTTTGCTTTCATAAGGTCAGTGAAGTTAAGCTTATTGTCTCAATCACTGGTTTCAGGTCTTTTTCAATCCAGCACGATTAAAATTGACAATAAGAGAGAACATGTATTGGGGGATGGACACCTTCTGATTGACAGCTATTACCATCCAATAGCACAAAGCGCAATAACACATTACGGTCATTTACCAAACTTGGGTTTCTAAAAATCAATATGGCGTTGGCCAAAATTTCAAAACCGGAGGTTTCAAAACATGAGTTTTGAAAACATTGGGTTGCCACATGAGCATGAATTAAGTCAACAAGCAAATACAAAATGCTCAACAAAACTGCTCAACACTGAATGTGTTTTCTCTTATTGAAACTCGGGGGGGGGAAAAAATGGCTGTGTATGAAGGAAATGAGGTGTCAGCGTTTGAGGGATGTTAATGCTTCACTGAGATCGTGACTGTCCCAGATGTTACTGCATGGAAAAGAGGTTTGAGCTGAGGCATAACGTCAGGTTAGAGTGAGCCATTCACAGCAGTTGCTGATTGCAATGTCTGTACAAAATAGTCAAAAGCAATGCAAAGGTAGGAAAGTGATGCTACTTGGACATAGTTATGACAAGTAGAGCATAAATGCCCAAACTGAGCTCATCAGGACCTGGCAAATATTTCGGAAACTAAAATAAGAGTTAAGGTTGGGTTCAGTAAAATTAGCTGGGCCAGGTTCAGTACATGTGTTTTACATAAATATACTTTTTCATATATATTTCATCGAGAGAATGCCAAGAGTGTGCAAAGCAGTAATTAAAGCAAAGGGTGGCTATTTTGAGGAATCTAAAATATAAAACATATTTAGCGTTATTTTACAGTTTTTTTGTTTACTAAATAATTCCATATGTGCCCATTCATAGTTTTTATGCCTTCAGTGAGAATCTAAATTGTAAATAGTCATGAAAATAAAGAAAAAATTGGAATGGAGGAATGGAGGGCAAAATTCATGCACTGTAGAAATAACTGGGCCTGAAATGAGCTTCCCCTGTTTCAAAGACTGGCAACTGCCACTGGTTTGAGTGGAAAAATGCCGCCCATGCCACAGTCTATGATCTTTGTTCTCTGTGGTCATTTGCTCTATCCGTTTTTTTTCCCTCCTGTATCTGTTTTCCTCTGTGTGTTCATCAATGTTTTATTCGTAATGACAGATGAGATGATGATATCAAAAGGATCTCACACTGAAGTCAGAAACAAGTGTATCATGTCTATGTGTTCACATTTGATGGAGAATATTCCATGTTAGGATGTTTAAGTTTTTAAATGCATCTTTTTCTGTGGTTTTCTTTCCACACTGAAGGAGGCAAATGGAGCTTTGAAATATGATAAACCAGCTCAGCAAGTGATGAAGGCTATTTGCCAAAGTGCCAGTGAAGTTAGAAACACAACTTAAGTTGCCTCTAACTTTCTCTGTAATACTTCTTTTTAAATGCCAGTGGAGCGCTAAACATAGCAGAGCTTTTGTCTCTAATCTGGATTTATGGTGATTGTATTTTTTAGCTGACATAAGGATTATAAACAAGGATTTTTATCTCGACAGCTCTGAAATGTCTGCTGCTTATCGTGTCGGGCAACAATTAAATAACTATCTCATACTCGTTCATTTGTCTGACAGCAGAAAATATGTAAATATGTAAACGAGATCAAGTAAATTGCGCATTCAGCTGCAAAATCCTTGAAAAGATGCAACCATAATTGACTTCATGCTGCTACACCAACTGCTCCCAGTGTTGGTGAGCAGACAAACTACAATAACTAAGTTCCTGCTGTTTTGTTTCCTGCTGCGACAGTGTGGCTGGTATTCTTTTCACCTGTGAAGTGCATGTGAATGTGAAAGTGGGTGGGTACCCCCATGATGTGCCAAGAGAAATTTGGTGGGGCATACCTTCACTAGTGCCATTAGGTCTAGTTAAGGCAATTTGAATGGTTGTGTAATTGCAGCGTTTTGTATGTGGCTGTTTTATTGGGTTTAAAGGGGGTTTGTTGTTGTGTGAGATGATGTAGTATGTAATGCAGGCTAATCTGTCATTCTCGGGGTCCCATCCACAGTGTGGGGTCCACGGCAATTGTCTGCATAGCCTACCCCTGTTGCAAAGCCCCTGCATATCACTGGGGCAGATTTAAATACTTTTTTACTTGTCATCTCTGGACAGATTTTGTGAATACACCTGTGGCTCAAATGTTCAGAGGACTGTCACACACATTTATATGATTGATTGTGAACACTGATGAGGTTTAACACTGGTGCTGGGTGAACCCAAAAAATATTACTCTATTAAAAAGTTTCAAATTTGTTGCAGTAAATGGGAATCAAACTGTGATTTACTAATGAGTGAAAGTGAAAAGTTGCAATTTCAAATGGCAGAAATTGATTTCAATTAGCCATTTCACACATCCATGGTAAAAACAAGTAATCATGTGGTACAACTCAAAGCGTTTTTTTGCAAACTGTTATAATCTAAAACTATAGCGTGATAATTATTTTTTCATAGCCCAGCCCTAATCCATCAAAATAATCTCTAGTTAAGCTGTGTCCAATGGGGGCCACCTGAGTGTCCATTTAAGTTTCCACGTTCATCTATCAAAATGATCAGGATATATAAACTCATCAACCACTATATTAGGCACACGTGACACCTATTAAACTAGCAGCAGGGTCACGCAGAGTGGTCTGCTGCTATAACCCACTTTCTTAATGATTTGTTGCGCTGTGGGCCAAATTCAAAGTCACTTAAATCACCTTTCTGTTTCATTCTGATGCTCAGGTTGAACAACAGGGGCTGATCTTGATTACACCTACATGACTACATGCATGGAGTTGATGCCATGTGATTGGCTGGTTAAATATTTGCTCTTGGGTAAGAAACAACTGAGCAGCTCTACTCTAGTTGAAACAGTATACACCGTCATTACAATGTCCAGTACCAAAATGCAAATTAACACTCCCTATAGAACGTTAAGTCCATGTCTGTAAAAGTGTTAAAATGAATTGTGAAGAAAAATGGACCTGGGCCATGCACACAGCCCCAGAGAGATGTTTAACAATGAATGAATGAATGAATGAATGAATGAATGAATGAATGAATGAATGAGTTCAAATACATTACAAGTGTGTGTCTTTACACCTGACCCCAACCTCCCTGCCCTCTCCCCATGGTACACTACCTCACAATCCTCAAATTTGTCAAAGTGGCAAGGGTCAGGGTTTGTACTCCATGGAGGCCAAGGCATACGGGAATAAGGCTAAAATTAAACATGAGGTCTTTAGTGGAGGGCTAATTTCCCCAGGGCTCCACACCTTAGCCCAGAATATTTGCTGATTAGAAGTGGAGGGTTAACTCCTAATAAATTCAAAGCCGGCACCAGTGATTTGCGACAATGGATTGAGTTTAAATGGTCTACGTCAACATCTTTAAGAGGCTCTGGAGCCTGTCAACAAACACAAACTGTACAATCGGTGGTGAGGGAAGAAAAGAGGAACACAGTCAGTGTTTAACCTTGCTGAGAAGAGGAAAAGATCTGCAGGTAAGTGTGAAAACCAGTCAAGAAAATAGAGCAATTAATTACGTTTGCCAGCAAGGTTATGCTTTCTTTGCAAATGATAATTAAGTTTGTACCATCTGCAGGGAGACTTGTGCTTTACTGATGGTGACTTAGCTGAAAGGAAGTAAAATTACTGCAAAGTGGAAGTGGCTGGAATTGTTACAAGAATGCTGGATAGAATGGAATAAGTGTAATGTATGTGCTGGTTACAAAACCCACAAATGCCTGTTAATATCTGGCTTTTGCCTTTAGTGGGAATGGATATAATCAGCATTCAGAGATTTTCACTAGTTCCTGTTCTAGTCGCCAGAAATATAAACAAGATAGCAGGTTTTTAACCAACCTTGTTTTCCAAAAATGACTTTGTGATGCAGCTTAATTGCATTCAACATACGTTTCATTCATCCATTCAACTTCTATCATTGTATCCTCCATATGAGGGTCGCATATGCTGGTGCCTAATCCCAGCTGACACAGAGCGATAGGCGGGTTACACCCTGCACAGGTCATGAGACCATCGCAGATTACCTGTCATAAAGAATGTATTTTCCCCCAGATTATTTTTTGACAAATCACCATTTCTGACAGCTCCACCAAGTGTTCAAAACAACCAATGTCTCTAGAGGCTTTTCAGTTGGACTCCCACATGTGTCTCCATTGTCAGAATATTTAAACAGAAATCTGAAGTCACACATATTCAGCACTTGCCACAAACCATTCAGTACTTTGTGATTTCTGCTGCCACAGCCTCAAGGCGTATTGGACCTCCCATGACAGGATGTATCAACAAGAGTTAGCCAAGAGTCTCAGTAAAGAACAGACTCAGACATGATTAACTGTCTGAGAAAACCAAACCAAAACCACTGACAGCTTCCATCTCTCCCTACACGGGGATGTACCAGGAGAGATCCTGGACCATGACTGCACAACAAACAAAGCAAGATCGAGAAGGAAATTCACATCTGACTCCATATTTGAACAAATAGCAGAGAAAGAGTTATAATCTCCACCCACATGAATGACCTTTTATTACACTGATTCAATGCAGTCATCGCCATATCAATTACCCACCAGCACAGATTGAGATGTGAATGACTGCTCATGAAAATGGACATTGATTAATTCATGCTGAAATGCATTGTTTAGGTTCATTGTGTAGCAATTATGTCTTAATGAAAGTTAGGTAAATAACCTTGTTAAAAACATTGAAATATGAGGCTTGGGATTTTAGTATAGCTTTTTGAAATTAGGAAACATTGTCAAAAAAATAAAGCAGAGATCACACAGATACAAGTCTAGGCTCAAATGAGAGAGATACTTCCAACAACAAATATGATAAACACCTGAAAAAAAAAATGCCTGCAGGCTAAACAGAGTCGCACTGCAGTCAAAACAGAAAGTTTAAGAGTGGGAAAACTGAGACAAAGGATGATGAAAGGATGAGAAACTAAAGTGGGGATACATGAAAGTAAGTGAGTCGGGGTAACAAGAGAAACTCCCAGCAGGAGGCAGCAACAAACGCGCACATAACTGAGCATAGACGATTGAGACAAAGCTGGATGACATCTTCACAGAGACAGTTTAGAACAGTTAGAACTCAGATAAATACCATGGGTAAATGCTGATGTTATTAAATCTGTCTTGTTGTTATTAAAGCTGTTAAAAGTTGCTGTGAAAATAGTTGATAGGGCTGGGCGATATGGCCTATAACGACTGGTAATGCATGATATATATTAGTTTGAAATCTCCTCTACATCACTGTATAAATGTTAAATTGACATGGATGCATAACACTGGCTCTTCTATTAGTTTTTTTCAATATTTGCATGCAAAAGTGGGAAAAATCACAATCATATTAAGCATAAAACATAAGCATAAACAGCATAGAAATGCCATCAACAACAATCACAGAAATAAAATAAAAAGCTCTGTAAATTAAAGCTCACATTTTTCTGCTTGATTATATTTTCAACAACAGATCGTTTTCAGGAAAGTAAAATAAAACCAGTACAGTGGTAAAAGTAAAAGGATGTGTCTGTGGAAAAAACTCTGAACAATAAGTGTCACAGCACATGCTCGTCTGTGTGTGTGTGTGTGTGTGTGTGAAGCCTAAGGTTCTGGTCACAGACATTGACGTCTTTTCCCCTCGTCCTCATAATTTATTTGTTTTCTCGCATCACACTTTATGTGGATGGAGGGGAGCGTCCCATCCAGTGCACAAAGACCTTTAAAACGATACTTGCTGTCACATTACAGTCAAAGTTTCCAACCACAAAAAGTCGTTAGATTTGTCACTTTTTTTGAAAAAGAGTCGCTAGAGGGTCTGAATATTCTCTAAATATAGTGGCAAAGTCGCTAAGTTGGTAACACTGTGCGTCCGAGAGTTTTAGTTGGGCAGGGGAGCGAGCAGTGAGCTGTGAGAGGTGCACGAGGAGAGAGAGAGAGAGAGATGTGAGACTTTACATGAGAGAACCGCATGTTAATGGCTTAATAATTACATTTATGTGACAGTTTGTATTCAATGTTTGTGATATTAACAAATAATCATGTGGCCCCTGCCGCAATATACAGTATATCGAGCATATTCGATATATCACCCACCCCCTAGTTTGCAGGTTGTTAAAATACTCAGGTTTTGGAATTGGAGGTCCCTCTCCTGAGCCCCTTCCATTAGATCAGCATGGACGCACACACTTGTTTCATATGTGACAGACGATCCAAGACAATCTTTCTGTCTGGGAAAATCTCAGATGATATTGAGACATCTTTTATTCTGTTTACTGTCCAATATTCCATTAGATTTTATAATTTATTTAGGTTTTCTTGCTCTAAAGGCAGTTGCTGCTGGTGGTTGAGTAGTCATACCACCCTGAAAATAACTTGTATGTGAAGTAGGTGTAGTGAAGTGGCCAATTTCTCTATGAACTGTCCTGTGACTGGTCACAAAGCCTCCTGAGACAAGCCATATCTAGTTGTTGGACTTTAAATAGAGCCCATACAGTAGTGATCAATAATGCAAAAACAAAAAAAACAAAAAAAAAAACAAAACAAAAACAAATTCTGCCTCATGTACCTTTAACACTCTTTTCACCCTAAAACAAGGCTGACCAAGCTGAGCAGAGATGTTTATTGCTGCAGTGGAAACATGACTCTATACTTGGATAAAATTCTAAATAATTTTAATTAGTAGTCTTTCTTTCCAAACCTCCATCTGAGCTGGTCATTTGAAGAAGGCTAAAGCTTGACTAACATTTTTAAGTGTGGTAGTGACTTGCTGTATTGCCTTAAACATAATGAAACACAGTGCGGTCACATGGACCAGCTGAAAGAGTGGGTGGCAGAGGTGCTACATTTCAGTCAACTGTTAATTAAGATTGATCCAAATCCCTGCTGGCTGTGCTGCACTATAGGACGGCGCTACCTATAAATCTTTGAAGTGACTCACCACCTCTGCCTCCTTCCCTCCCTCTGCCCACACGCCTTCCTCAATCTTTACTCTTGCCTCTCTTTCCAACCTCCCAGGTTTACACAGGAAGGTGTTCGAACGCCTCCACACCTCCTGCCTGGCCTCTATAAAAGATAAAAGATAGGAAACCTAGGGTCTGACTGTCTAACTGCATCTATTTTCCATTGGCACATCCTGTACAGGCTGTGTCCAAAAATACCTACAGTATATGTAATCCTAATGTTTTATGTGTTATCCTGGAACAAAACTATAGACTTGTGTTGTTTTGATCAATTTCACTGGAGTGGGGTGACTTAAAAATGACGTCCCTAATCATAACCACTACAGTATGTCTGCCAGAAAAATCACAAAGACACTTGTTGTTACACACAGTACAGCCAATGTAACCCTGACCACTGACCACTCAAATTTTAAGTTAAAGGATTCTCAAAATATTCATGAGACATTAGTGACTTTCACAAGGCAAAAAAATGTCACAATGACCTTTTTTTTCTAGGCTATGATAAATCATCAATTTCATCCGTTTTCATCGTTTTTATGACCCGTCTGTTGAGGTACCTAATACAGTGGTCCAGAATCTAAAGGGTGGAGCAGCACTCCATTGATTGGTAAACACTGAATCATCACTTCCACTGTGCTTTAACACAAATGGAATGGGAGGAAACCCAAAATGTGCACCCATTTATAAGGCACATTTATACTCCATTTTGTCTATTTCCCATCTGTCCGTCCAAAATGTTATCTCCATTACTACCCTAAAAACCTCTGTGCGTCTTTTGTGTTGGTATGGCTGTTATGCTATACTTCCTCTAGAGGGAAGTGTTGAGAGCCAAGTTTCGGGCATCAACAGGCAGACAGGTTTCGGGCAGACTGTTGAGAGACAAAGTTTTTTCTATTTATTGTGCTTGATCTGAAATAAACTGAAATGCGAACGGATTTCTTTGCAGTGGATTGTAAGACCACAGAATGTGAGTCGTCCCATTAATGATCGGCATTTTTAATATTTCCGTATGTCCTTGGCCTTTGACTACTTGCTTCACCGGATAGCCCCTCAAATTAAATATGCCGGATCCCACTGAGCACCAGTGAGTGGAGCCGAGCACCTGGCAGTCACTCTCTGTTTTCAGGCTGCATAGATAAGCCAACAAGCTCTGGCAGCCAGTTTTAAATGCCCATATAAACTCTTCTTCATCTGCTGGCAATTTGGATTATTGAGTCTATACTGCTCCCATGATTTCAGGTGGTATTGCTCCCTTCACTCTGTCATCTTAAGCTCTCCTGTGATGTGTCCAATGATGGAAAGCAAAGTACGGACGAAAGGCTCCGTCTGTCTCCATCTCCGTCTTTTACCTAGAGTATACCCTTTGTTTACTGTGTTGTGTTTTTCATCACTGAATTGAAAAGTGGCTATGTGGTTTTCACATAGCTATTGCCATTTCGCTCATTTGGGACCCAAGTCAGGTCATGGTTTGCGTTTCCTTTGGATATTCAGCACAGATTTCCTCAAAATGTTTTTGAGACATGGGGTTCACAAAAATTAGATGAATTTACATACTGTATGTTCATAGACACCCAGTTGTCCATACAGGTGACCCCAAAATAATATTAGTTTCATAATAAAACTTTCCTGACATGTCCAAACTGCGCTGAATTATACTGTACTTACATTGCAGCACCTGTTGAAAAACACTGATTACGGCACAAAATGACCATCAGCACTGTGATGACAAAGCAGCCGTCACAAAGACATGCAGGTAAAATATTCGAGTCACACATCCTCCTTGTCTTGAGTTAGGAAACAGCAGCCATGTTTACCTTTAAACTTGTGGAAGACGGCCCACAGCTCAGCAATATCTGTGGCAAAGGTAATATCTGTGTCCAGAACGATGACTTTCTGCAGATCAGATGGCAGAGTCTTGGTGAGCACCAGCTTCATCAGACCATAGATCCCAGAGTAATGTTTGTTTGGGATCCATGACACCTCACTCTGAAACACAGCAACCAAAAGTTGGGATCATTGCCTGGTAAATCGACTGAATAAATGTGTAGTTTACATAACATCATTCCCGAAGATGTTTTACAGGGCTGATAGCCCCAAGTCATCAAGCACTACAGGAGAGTAAGTGGAGCTGAACACAGCTCTGGGTGTTTCTGACAGGATCTGAGGGTTTAGTGAGGTGAAGAAGAGTTGCTGTTGCTCACCTTCAGCTCATCTGCGTCGTAGAAATCAACCCTGACGGCAGGAACCATCCAGGTGTGGAACAGAGAGGACAGGATCTGCTGAGCTATGGAGTCTGTGATGAAATGGAAATGTAGCGGGTTCCGCCTGCGGACACACACATACACACACCAAAGGTTGCATGAGTTCACTGTTCTTTTAAAGGAACATCCTACTAGATAGATAAAGGTGACAAGTACAAGGGAAACTTGAGTAAACAAGTACAGACACTCTTGCATATAGATGTGAATCTTCCCCTGCAGGCACACTCTAAATGCCCCAGTGAAGCAAAACTTATATTCCTATATTGTAATTAAGGCAGCAAGTAAAATTTATTTTCATGAATGGGTTCATCTCTTGAACAAATACTTAATTAATTGATTTGTTGTTTTGGTCACAAAGTAATCAAAATCTTGTTTTGTCCACAAACCAAAGAACACAGGCAAAAAGCACATTATGTAAGAAATGTATGGTTTTACATACGTAGGGCTGCAACAATTAATTGATTGATCACATTTTATAATTGATTATTTAAATTATTTAAAGAGTTCTCTGATTTTTTTTTCAACTTAGTAAAAGTGAATATTTACTGGTTTCCTTGCTCCATGTAACAGAAATATCACAAAGACTGAATAACACTGGTCATTTTATGGACCAAACTTTACTCAACTAATCAAGAAAATAATTGACAGATTACACAACTGTGAAAATAATTGTCAGTTGCAGCCCTAGTTTTAAGTCATAAAATGATTAAGATATGACATTAGATTATAAGAAAACATGATAAAAAGTTACTAACTCTGCTTATGTTTTAATCTATTGTTTCGGTCTCCAAGCACTCCAAGCGCAGGGTGTACATGGGTGAGTAAAGTAGGTATTCAGGACATTCAAATCAGGTCAAGAGATAGTGACACTGAACTGGCGATGCAAGCACGCCTGGGTCTCTCGTGCTGAATGGCTTTGGGAATGAATGTGTCAGCTGCACTTGCTCAATAAGTACTGGAGGCTGGGAGCTGTCAAAATGTATTTGATTCATAAAAGCTGCCAGCCACCGCAGTGTAAACAGAAAGGGTCTTCACATCCACAACTACAAAGCCTTAACTGGATGCTCAGGGCTGGGCCAATGAGCAGGATAAGCAGTGGTATGTGCACTCACTCTGAGTCTCCGTGGTTATTTCATGTCTCTTTATGATCATCGTGCGTCTCTTTGTAGTCATAACACGTCTCTTGCGTCTTCAGAGTTTTTTTTATTTAGTTTCTGTACCTGTGCACTTCAGCTGTGCTTAGGCATTACAGTGCTCACAGAAAAACTCATCTGCTGCCAAATGTCATCAGAGATGCAGTAATGTGCCGATTATGACTGAACAATTAATTGTTTTCAAATCAAAATCACAAAGGCTGCAATTTAATTCTGCAATTTCATTTTTGACTGGCTTACGTGTAGCGGCAAATGCATGTTGGAAACGGTTCAGATGTTTACAATCTTATCCATACAAAAACATATGGAGTGGTTACTGTTTTGATGGTGACATCTGCCAATGCATTTTAAATCTATTACAAAGTGAAGGTTGAACTGAACCTTGACGAGGAAAATCCTAACGGTTGCAATATCTGTCAGAAAAACTGCAATTCGATATTTTCCCCTGAATCATTCACTCTTAGTACGGACCCAGTCTTAGAAGTGGTGGTTAATACTTCCATCATTTTAATGCATTTGCAGACAAGTGCAAGAAGGCCTTGTTTAAACTGCAGCACAAATCTGATTTGTAAGCATGTCTAATCAGCATCTGATCTTCCTGACCGACTGTTCACATTATATATTGTAGGTGCTCAGATCCAATCTGCGTGTGTCCATACTGACAGAGTCTAGTCTAGTCTACCGCATGGATTTCTATAGTTATATTTTCCAAACTTTCTTCTGATATTTGAACAATTGTGCTCCACTGTGTCAATAATTTGACACACCTCCAATTAACTTCCATCTCTCTGCATCAGTGTCACTGTTGTTGTTGTTGTTGTTCGAGTCAGGCTGCATGGGACGCAGAACCTTGGGATTCCATTGCATGCATCTAAATAAGACATGGTGTCAGCACAGGGGCTTTTATTCTAGAAAAAAAAAACAAAAACAAAAACGGAAGCTTTATGTTGTATTGTATAGAACTCAGCAGGTACGTGAAGCAAACAGAATTGGCGGAAGCTGACACAATACGCAGTCAGTGGATTCCTGGAGAGAAGACAATTTGAAATCGAAAATGAAAGCAAACAAGACTTAATGAATTGAGCAAACAAAAAGCAACTAAAAAAATACACAAATAGCAAATAATGTATGAATTTAATCATTCATAATTATTGTATTTCATTAGTTTGAAAATACATGTTTTGTTTGCACTTCCTGGCTTTTTATTTAAATTTCTGACCATGGCCAGGCTTTAGGAAGCTGGCAACTGCTCACTGGACAGGAAGTAGTCACAGGTTTTGTGTCCGTGTTGTGTCAGTTTGTTAGACAATTTCAATTATTTTATTACTTAAGTTTGGAGTGCAAACACAAGCGACATTCCAATCACTGCAAACAAAAAGTGTATTTTCAAACAAATAAAATACAATCATTTTGAATGATTAAATTGATATTTAATAATTGGTGAAAAGTGTTGTTTGATAACATTGATTTATTGATTTATTGAAATAAATCTATTTCCATAGACCAAGACTTTTAGAATTAAATGGATCTGTAAAAATCCATTCAGAAGCACACTTTGCAACCACCTCCATATGTGGTTTCAATCAGCTTTGGAAAGTTTGAATCTCATGTGTCTTTTAGCTGTTCAGACTGCCAAAAAAAATCAAGCTAGATACAATCTCGATCTGCTTAAAAATCCAATTTGGGCTGCGGTCTAAACAAAGCCGAATTGATGAGTTAAAAAAGCACTTAAACTTGGAAAGGTTGAAGGGTTTTGTTTGTCTTTGGAGTGGACAGAAAGTTGAAATCACTTTTCATTTTGATCCCAAGAGTAATTTGGAAAAGTAAATAAAGCAAATCTTTTTTTTTTTTTTCTTTTTTTTTGGTAAGAAGCACAACCTAGTGCTCTTAATGGGGCTGAGACCTTTTGGGTCCAAGACTGTTTTTTAAAAGATTGTTGCCTCAACGTGCAACACTTTCTGTTTTGTCTGCAGCCTATAGGACATTAGTCCTTCTAACTTAAAATGTTTTGTTATACAGTTATAATTTCTAAAACCTTTTGACTCAGTAAGTTTTTACAGGTATGTGTAAAGAAAATGTCAACTGTAACATCACCCAGAGCTTTGTCAATATCACCCCTCCCCCATTGTGTGCATTAGTGTTCTCTTATCAATGGGGGAAAAGTATCATGAACAATTAACAATTAACTATAAGCCAAAAGAGAAAAAAAAATCACAGTCAAAAGAAACCACTGTTGACTTTTGTCTGTTGTCTCCTGTGTTGAAATCAGAGGTTTTGCAGTACTGTAACAACACTGCCTGATGCCTGAGCCTTTGTTTCTGTCCAACCCGAAGAGGTTTAAAGCTTTAAAAATAAAAGAGAGGATTGCTGCTGTTTTTCCTGCTGCTGTAGACAGTGTGAGACTCTTGTGAAAGGGCAGTAGAGCTTCTGGTGGACTGAATACAGCTGTGAGGAGCTACCTCTCACATGGAACAGCATCAGTCACACAATGAGCAATTCTATAGGGCTCTCCATTACAGAGGCAAGAGATGGACTGATACATGATTCACAGGCCAGTTGCAACACCATGGAATTTTAATTGACAGTGCAGTAACTACAGAGAGTTGGAATACCATGTCAGTATACCATAAACATTCTGCATCATTTAAAGATAGTTTCATTGTGCATTATAGCAAAAGAGATGCATTAATAGACTCAACTTAATTGGCACAGATTTTCTTGTTAACTCCTTTAAAAGTAGTTTTTAAATGGTTTTCAGCACTACTACTAATAATATACACTACAATAAGGTTTAATTTAAGTAATTATGTGTTTATGATATTGATTATTTTATACATTCCCAAACTTCAGTATGCTGTAGTTCAGTTTAGATTCTGAAAACCTTCTGCTGCCCTACAAACCTAATAATGATAACTACAATAACCCACTTTCTTTCTTTCTTTCTTTCTTTCTTTCTTTCTTTCTTTCTTTCTTTCTTTCTTTCTTTCTTTCTTCTGAAATCCACTGTTGTTGAGATTGTCCAGGGGGACTGTGAAAATTAAAAATGTATTTAAATGCATTTTTAGTGACAATTCATAGCCTGCTTGCAGTACCTTAATGAACCACTAGAAGGGTGAGAGTGACATTTTTGGACTTACTGTTTTATCACATTTGACAAAGTCACTTTATTTATATTTGAATGCTGTTAGCAGTTTTATAGACGGTAGACTACTTTGACTCATTCCCCATGAATGTCATCTCTTGCTAGCAGCACTTTAAGATGATGCTGGGAGACCACAGTAATTAGCGAACCAGGCTTACAGTCCAGTGGGTGATTTGAGTGGGGATGAGTGGGGGATATCATCCTCCTTATTATCAAAAACTGAAAAAAATAAAGAGAATGTGTGGTGTGAGCAAAAAATGTTGCTAACCTGTAACCCACACTCTACATCCCAGAGCCTAACTACAGTATGCTTGTCTAGTTAGGTACGCATGATGCTGTCCATGGTGCTGAAACTACAGAGGCAAGGTCTCTCCGCTTTCTGTTAGAAAGTAATAAAAACTTCATCCCAAAATCATGTCTAAAAACTAATTAATTAGCTTTTCCTCAGTGGGGAAAACAATATAACTATATACCGTACTAAAAAAACAAAAGTAGCAGTAAAACTAACAAAAGCAACAATAAATGTAGAATTGAACAACTTTTCTGAGGTAGAGCAATAAAATAGAAAACAGAAGAATTGAAGATGGAGGATATGATGTATTGACAATACTTGTGAACTACATATGTAATGTTGACACTGCGATATATCTGACACAAAGCCATATACATTCTTGATGAAACATACCTCTCTATATACTGCTGTATACATAAATGCTCCCTCTGTCAGGTCTGATAGTATGGATAGACAGCACCGATTATTAAGGACACAGCATAAAAATTTATGGCATTATTATTATATTATTATGGCATTAAAGTTATGGCATTTGACTAATTAATGCTTGTGGACATGTATCTAGGATATCACTGATGAAAATGATTTGCAGTATTTCATTCAAGCAGTTTTGTGTTATCTGTTATTGTTTTGTTTACACTGCTGGTTTTAGTCTTCTAATGTATAGCCTCAGGAAAAATAGTTACAATAAATGTGGGGACTACTGGGGACTCAAATGAGCGGATACACATATATTATGCAGTACACACTGTAGTAGACTCTGCATGCTTTTCACCCAGAGTCTGCTAACAGCCACGATTCACGTTTCCTTTCCCCTCCACTACAAACTAGACATTATTTATTGCATTGACCTCAGTGTTAGGAGCAGGCCCAAATTTTTTTAAGTACCTTAAAAGTGACACAAGTGCTAATTATGTGTTACTAACCTAGACGACCGTAAAGTCGGGGGGAATTAAGCCATTTGGGATTGCAGAGTTCGGGAAGTTCAGGCTGTGCAGTCTTTTGTGGTCACAGTACATCACTCGTTGGTGCATTTGTGGTCACACTGTGCTGTTTCTGAAGTCAAAGCAGTTATCCAGTGGTGTGTTTCTGTGTGTGTGTATCTCTGGAGTATGCAGCCAGCGAGTGTTGACAAAGTGACTGGGTTTAATATAGTGTTGGTGTGCTCTGTAGTTTGCATGGAGTAACATCAAGATTAAATCTTTAATATGATATTATTCTGCTTCTGTTTGGTCTTTATGAACAGAAACAATGTAATATTATTTGTGTGCTGCGTCCTTCATCAGATAAAGGGCTCTGACATGCATTACTATCAGACCTGCCTGAGAGAGCATTGGTATGTATACAGCAGCAGAGCAGGGGCGGGCGGGGAGAAGAAACGCTTATCCTGTGAAAAAAGTTTGACCAACCAGGTTTTGTGAGCAGTAGAATTCACTTCGTAAGAAATGTTTGGTCATAGGCCAACCTATTTGCAGCTATCTCGCATTGCTAAACTTCCTGTGTGCAGTGCGGAAATGTCGCTGGGTGACACAAGATTTAAACACTGTGAAACAGAGGAAATCAGAGAAAGTCTCTGCAAACCATAAGAAACCGTACCATTCTGTACCAAACCACACCATGATGGAAACACAGGTTTTCTGTCATGCCAGAATTGACTAAAAAGCTATTTATAAAAATAAAAGTGATGGTGGGACATTTATCAATGTGTAAGTGTATGAATACAGAGAAACTCCGTGTATTAGTGCAGGTTCTTTCTTCCACATTCCAGAAACTTTGGAAACAACCTACAATGTTTAAAATTGGGAATGCAGTAGCTATTTTAAGTACTAATTTAATCCAATTAAAATGTGGCACAGTTGTGGTTGTCTTGTTTTCTTCTTCTTTAATTTTTGAAGGTTTAGAATGTTTTATTTTTAGTTTAGGGAAAAAAAACACCAGGCTAGCCACTTTCTTTTGTTCTTTTTTGATGCGATATTGATCAACTTTCGTTTCATTTAATTTAGCTGCATTAGGCTGGTTGACTTATGTTGTGTTTAAAATTAATATTATGTATTTTTATGCACCCCTGTCAATGACATGGACACATTCAAACCTTGTTATTATGTTTATAGGCCCTTTGTCACCATAGGAACTTTTTCTCTTTTTTTGGGTTAATAATACCTGGTAAACGCTTTACCAAATTTAGTACCTACATGTGACTAGGGACTTTTCAGATTACCAGGAACTTTGGAGGGGCAGGGCTGTGTGGAACACATCTTTCAGCTGTTTCCATGTTGCTATAATTAGCGAAAATTCAGACTCTTTTTCAAAAAAGCGACTAGCAACAAATCTAGCCTCCTCGTCTTGTATTAATTTGAGATTTTTGGAGACACTGATGTGAAAACGTGTATCGTTCCAAAGGTGTTTGCAGACCGGACGGAACAAACGAGTGAATGGTTCCGATGAGATGCAGGCTCTCATGCACATCAAGCACGATGCAAAGAAACTAATGAATTATGAGGAGGAGGGGAAAAATATCACATCACTTCTGTCTGCAAGTAGAGCGGGTTTCTCTCTCTCTCACACACACACGCTGCTACTGCTGCTGCTGCTATTGTCGTCTCTGGCTGATGCAGCTCACAGTGATATCGGCAACAACGTTTTTGAAGATTGACTTTCACTCCCATCATCTCAATGAAGCACCTTTACAACCCCCCTCCAAACATCTGTAATAGTTTTATAGTTTATGTTTATTAACAGGAAATGGGTTTTGAGAAACAAACAAAATCAAGTGATCCACCGGCGTGTTAAACACTCAAGAACTTTGAGGTTTGGTGGAAACGTAAATTACACACATCACCTGGAAAGTTCCTGGTAATTTTGGTGGAAAAGGGGCTTATGAGGTCAACTTAAATCTGACCTTTTCTAACTGCTTGTGGCACTTTAGCCTTAGCTGAGGTTGACAATGCAAATATTACAGAGAAGAAACACACAACTTACATCACTGCAAAGAGAAAACTCAGATACTGATGGTAAAGCATTGTGAAACACACTAACTCTTCCTGCCAGAATGCAATCATCGTCTTTCTAGCAGCTGAATCACATAGTTTATCCTCCTGTCGTGTTGTTGCACTGGCGCAAGCACAACAGTTTTCAAGCGGTTCAAGTGAGTTTCAAATGATTTGGGACCGTAGGACAGACATGGGCAATTACAAACAAGGATGATATTAAGTTAACAAAGAAGATTACAACAATATGTTTGGTTAAATGCTGTGGTGGCAGGAGCCAAAGTCAATCAACAGAAAAGAGGAAAGAATAGGAGGCATAAAGTCTACAGATTGAGATTTTAAAGATGTCTTTTTTTTTTTTTTTTTAATTTTAGAGCAAAGTCATTGATTTTTTTTTAAGTGGTTTTGTCAGATGTGACTGATACTTCTATACCTGTCGTTTTTATATCCCAGTAACCATTAGCTGTGGCTTTCTCCCCATCAATCTAGATGGGGGACTGAACTTGGCATTACCAAGTGGCATCACTTTCCCAGATGGACTTTAATGGTAAGAATTTTCTGGTTATGAATGTGGATATAAAGCACCTGGTCAGGGCTAAGAAAAGATTGTGGCTTTACCTCATTGTGTCAACTTCCTCTCCATAAAAAAAAACAAAAAACAACAGAATGCACTCATAACACATAACAATCTGAAATAAATCTCCCCATGTTTGGTCTCGAATCTCATCGCCTTCATTTCCTTGGTTGAACTCTCTCCTCCTCCTCCTCCTTCTCCTCCTGAGGAACAGAAGTCTTTATGCGACACATATTAAACCATTTTGCAAGTTTCCAATGATTTGCAGAAAAGTGAAATAACAATGACTTTCTGATATACCAGGCTATAATAAAAGGAATGTATATTGTTTATGCGGCGAATGTAAACAGTTGGACCTCTTCATATCAGGGAGTAACTATTCATCGAATATTAAATCGTCCTCTAAGCATTATTCAAGTGCCGTCAGGACTTTCAAAGAGACTCAGTAGAGCCTGGACATTATTCAGCACAATGTCAGAGCCCGCAAGCAAAGGATCTGCTGTAATATATAATACGGGGAAATGAACTGCAGAGAGGATTTGATAAAAGCTGCAGGTCATCTTTTCATAGACTCAGTCAACGTCTCATCCCCTGCTCTCTCAGTTGCACTGAAGCCAGACGACAGCCCAGCAGGGCGGACTCTCAGGCGGCGAACCGCCCACGTAGCACTTGTCACCGGGATGCAAAACAACGAGTCAACATGTAAACATCTCCTCTGATTAAACACAGCCTGGGGGGCTTGGTATGTTAACTCTGCTGTTGAATGCCTGACCCTAACCACATGAATAAATCTTTTGATGGACTTGAGGGATTATTCCATATTCCATGATTCATAGACAGACATTATATACTTTGCTTTACACTTTAATTCATATTTCACACACCTTATTTTGGATTTATGACTGCAATCAATGATTGTTGTAATAATTAATTCCTCTGTCAATTATATTCCTGGGCAGAAGAAAGATGATAAGCTAATTTGCATTATGTAAAAACATTTTAAACACACAATTTAGATACAACTGTGCTACTTACATTATAAAAACACTAAACCAAATTTCAAATAGTTCATCTTTAACTCTGAGTGGACATTTAAGACAAATTTGAAAGGTTTCTACCTTGCTAATCTTTTTGAGGTTTTACATTTGCATTAATGGGTCAAATGGACAGACAATCCAAAAGCATATTGCCTCAGCACTATGTTTACATGTGGTTTGCCTTTAAAAATGTACATACATAATATACTTTTAAATACTGCTAGGTCCTCAAATGCATACCAAGACTCTTCCATATGTAGTCAGGCTTTTTCTGGTCCTGCAAATATTTCAAAATAAAAGGCAGACTTTGTTTAATAAATGAATGAGTCAAGGAACAAAAATGCTAGATTGCTTTTACTTTGAAAGGGGTAGAGAATGTGTTGTGTGTGATACTGTGGCCTATTTAACTGTGAGCCACGTGCCCAGACTCTGACTCTCTACAACAGCATGTGAATCACCGGACTTGTGTCTCACATGGGTAGAGCAGCAGCTTTATTTCAATAACATGCGCAATGAAATAAAATGTACATGTGCTGCTCAAGCTTGCATGGCCCAGGTATGACAAAAGGGCCATTTGCTGTGGTACTTAAGTTTAAGTAGGCGCAAACGCAAACATAAATAAATGCGCATGATTGCCAGCAGGAGTTCGAGCTCACTTTCTATCACTATGAAATCAAACTATAATTGTTCTGATGCCGAATTCTCCTGCAACTCTAATTAGCTAATTAACAAGTGCTGTAAGACACCGTGATGCTGACTGATTACTGATGAATCCTCGCATCTCCACTGCATAATAAACCCTTCATTATTCATGTTTATATACAACTAATGGCACAAACTGAACAGCGACCCATGTTTCACGCTGTTAAACATTTAAATGTCCCCATGTCACATAATGTAAGTGCTGCTCTCCATCTTTCAAGTCCAGCACTTCTCTTCCATCACACTGAGCAGCTCTGTTCATCGTGTTTTTTGCTTTATTCGCATGTTGTTACTTAATGATGACGTGCTGAAAATGGCACCAGATACCACAGATAACACCTATCCTCTGACTATGGAATTTTGTTCCAAAAATCTGATGATAAAATATATCTGTAGTGTAGCTTGAACTGACTCAACTGTGCACCAACAGACTGTGGGGAAAAAGAAGACCAACCTAAACCTGGAATTAGAGCCTCACAGTTTTTTTTGTTGTCAAAGTGCAGGAGGTACAGTCACAGAATTCCTTCCTCTTTTCTATTTTTTTACCTGTATTTAGTAATTGGGTGACTGTGACACCCAAACTAAGCCATATACAGTTGTCTTACATTATGTTACAGTGTTACTGTGTGCTACCCTATGTGTCGTGTTCTGTTACGGTGTGTTATATTACAGGGTGTTAAAAAACAGTATGTTTAACAGTAACTTTTATTAGCATTCAGTATGTTATGCTATGTTTTGCTATGTTATTTCATGTTATTGTACTTTACACTGTGTCACATTTCTTTAGTTTACACTATCTTTTGTTGAAGTACACTTAGAATATGTTACATTGTGGTTCATTAGGTTTTGTACAGACAGATCAATGTACTATATTCATCCCAAAACCCCACCATTGATTCTTCCTGGAGTTCAAGTTTGTACTAATTGATGTGGTCAACTGTGGCCACAAAAAAAAAAAAGTAGTAAGATGAATAATATTGCATGACTGCGCAAACTAGTACATAAGAAGTTAAAGAAGAAGGAGAAGGAAGTGGAGGAGGATGAGGACGAGGAAAAGAAAAAAAAAGGATAAAAGGAGGCTTTGCTGTACCTGTGGAAAAGGACGGATTTCACCAGTGTCACCACGTCTCGACTTGCATTGTAACCTGCACATACGATTGCCACATGGATGGTCTGTGGAGGGAAAAAAAAGGGTAAAGGATTAGGCTAAAAAGAGAGAAAACAACTTTGGGTGAAACCTTTTTTTTTTATTGACTGAGTAAGTAAAAGAAACATAAAAAAGAGAACAAAACAAACAAAACTCCAGAGAGCAGCAGTTCTGTGGACAGAAACACCTTGGTGTTGACAGATAACCACACTTTTAAATTGTGATGAGCAGAAAAACATGTCAGAACAAATAGCCTTGAAACAGTCCTGCTACCCAATAGTACTTTTGCGACTACTTTACTGTCTTTATATAATAACGAAGAGAGTGAACACATAAACACACATCCATGGCTTTTAGAAGTGTAGTCTAGATGATTCTTAAAATAATGGTTAAACTGTGCTTGGCTTTGACCGTTTTCTCACTTTGAGAGCAAAGTAAGGAACTTGCTGTTTCGGTGACCTTTCTTCTCTCTCTCTCTCTCTCTCTCTCTCTCTCTCTCTCTGTGTGTGTGTGCGTGCTGCCAAGCAGCTGGTGCATGGGCAAAACAGCTGATCACAGTAGCAAGATAAACAGCCTACTTTGAAATTATAATCGGTTTTCGTTCACCCTGCTTGTACTCTCTTGTACCCGAGCAGTGGTGTAACTAACAAACAGAGGTGAAGCATTACCCACACTACCCATTAGAACTCACTTGTAGCTCTCGTGCCCCTTCAGGTACCGGACTTTGGCATAATTGATATAGTTAGGCCTGTATTATTTAAAGAACACAGTTCCATACTGAACCCAGCTGACTGTAGAAATTAGCAGAAAGCATTACTTTAGTGAAGGAGTCTCCCTTCATCATGTATGACTGTTGGACTTAACTTCAGACAGGTGTCCACTTATAACATTCAGAAATGACAGTCGACTCCCCTCCCCCCTCCCCCCCACAGCCCTGGCTCATGGCCATGGCTGGTGCCAGCTTGACATGTCAAAACTCCATGTGCATGTTCCTTTCCCCTCCTCCCCGAGGTTCCCCAGTAATCTCCGGGCAGGTGTCAGTGTGGCTGGGCCGACCCTCCAACTGAGCAGGGGTCATGTTCAAATGCTGCTGGAGAGGTGCGGCAGGTTTTCCTGCAAACGGCTGGAATCTTATACGAGGCCTGAGCTGTGGCTGAAAGCTGTGCGAGTGACAACTGATGTGGGAGGAAAGCAGAGGGTGGTGATAAAACAAGAAAAATAAAAATAAAATAATGGTAATAATAATCTGAGGGCAAAAGGCTTTATCAGAGAAACACACTCGAACCACATAGGGAGGAAAGGCAGTTCCGAAGCTGCTGTTGTTATTCTCAGTTTGTGTTATAATGATATAGAATAGAATAGAATAGAATAGAATAGAATAGAATAGAATAGAATTTTTTTTGGAAATGCTCTGTGCTGATACTTGAAATATCCTGTATAAACAATTATTATTATTCTGTGTGCTTTTCATCTACATTTAAAAATAAAATACTATCAGAATCTGATTAAACTGTCCATGCAGTCAAGCGTAGCTTAATTATGCCATTTTATTGACTATATGTATGGTTACTTCTTGGTTTTAAATAAACCAACCTAACTATTTCCAGTAAGCTGTCAGCCAAAGATAGAGAGATGTTTGACAGTTGGTGTCTGCATAAATAGTGGAAAAAAATTATAGATTTTAGTGGAGCTTATGCCTTTTTCATTTAGACTGCGTAAACTAAAACAACTACGGAAAGACATTTTTGATCAATATCTAAAGTTTCAATTGCTTAAGTCAAAATTTCCCCTTGACAAGAAGTTAAGGAACATGCATATATTTTAGTAAGTGATGCTTCATTTATATAATCCTATTA
This sequence comes from Brachirus orientalis, assembly GCA_016785285.1. NCBI lineage: Eukaryota > Metazoa > Chordata > Actinopteri > Pleuronectiformes > Soleidae > Brachirus > Brachirus orientalis. The sequence goes on from JAFBJR010000182.1 coordinate 959,488, forward strand.
CGACCCCAGGGTGGTGGGTTCCTTTTTCCTTGTATGTATGAGTCTGCATGTGAATGTGTGTTGGGTTACAGGTGTGCATGTTTGATTGAATGACATGTGTGTGATGAGTGTCTAGGTGGATCCTGAGATCTGATTGGTCCTGCACAGGAGGCCTGATCATCCCAGCTTCAGTGGACTTCTCTTGAACCACTCTCAGCCAGACTGCCCGTAGACATTTTGTACTTGTTTTTAATAAACATTTAAAATGGTTTCTTAGTGTGTCACTGGTGGTTTCTCGGGAGTTGGTATAGGCAGTCTCCACACTCTTGTTGCAATCAGGTTTTCCCTTAGGCCTGATCGTAACAAATCCATTGGACATTACCATCTTCATCTCAGTATACAAGCACCAGCTTATTAAAGGAAATGTGTTTCCAGTTGACCAACTAGCAGTTGACGGCTAGTTGGCACCATGTCCACTGACATTCTGTGTCCTTCTACTTTCCCTTAACTTCAAAATGTAACTTACAAAACAAAAAGCTGACTGAGCATTCTCGCCAGTCCAAAACTGCACCAGTCTGGATTTTGCCATGATTTTCTTGCTGATTTTTTCTTCTGTGTACCAGCTTCTTCTATTATTTTTGGGTCAAAGCCCAGGCTGTGAAACATGTGCAGAGTAACTACACCAGGTTGTGTCAAGCGAACTAATAAATGCACTAGTAATTTGACATCTTATCATAGGTGTGTTATTTAAACCTTTGTAGAAATTAGGGGTGAAATGATTCACAAAATCACGGTTTTTTTTAACATATATTTTTACAATCTACACTGTGATACATCAGCATCAGATCTATAGCTAAATAATCCATCATTTATAGTTTTTTTCCTTTGAAACCAGATATTCTTAAGGACATGTCATGTAATCATGCAAAAACATTGTAAAAATCTAAAATCAAAGTAATGTGAGATTTTTTTAACAGCAAGAGGAGGGTTGTTGCTGCATTTAAACTTGTAAAAAGGTTAACAACTGTTTCCCTTTCTAAGAATACAAACTGTCTCTCTATCAAATCTTACAAGCATAGGTTTTCCTGTCCTTAAAAATAGACCAGCAGCTAACACTGAACAGACTGAAAGATTATGACATCATGAACCAAACGGACTTAGTGGAACCATGAGACATGGGCACCGAATGGGATTTTTAACTGAACCATGAGAATAACACATTTACATGTATTTTAAAACTCTGGTTTTAGTCGGGCTTACACAGTGTTATGACTCTCTCCTGACAGACTGACGGAGCGCGCTGCAGATTGATTTGATCAGCAGCACTGATACTCCTGAGTCCTGTGTGACAGCAGCTTTCAAAAACACTCTGAGGCCCAGTCTCTGTCTTTCCCTCCTCCTTTAGACAACACTTAAATTTGTTTTCTTCACCACACAGCACTGCACCTGCAGATCTCACAGACTGCAAATGCCGTGCTTATTTTAGGTTATGTACTTACATGTATTACTCTTCCTTAATAAATAATTTGTAAACTGGCTCATCTGTGTGCCTCCTGCTTTGTTGTCATTGCCGTACACAGCCCGGTTTGTGTAATAAGATTTTTTTTCTAACCTCATAATGTCCTAACTGTGTGACAGCCATCCATCCATCAGTCTGCACTTTATCTTCTTAGGGTCACAAGGGAGTCAAAGCCAATTCCAGCTGATGTTGGGTGAGAGGTAGACCACACCATGGGCTGACACATAGAGATAAATCATTTACACTCTCATTCACACCTACTGGCAATTTCGAGTCTTTCCAATTAGCATGTCTTAGAGCCGTGGGTGGAAACTGAGATGCCTAGAGAAAACCCACACATGCACAGGGAGAACATGCTCATTGCACAGAGAAAAAAGGCCATCAGGTTTACACTGTCAGCAGTGTAAGGCAATGTTGCGGTTGGGAGTCACATGTGTTCCACAGTTCCAATATCTGGGGTTTGACCAAGAAATAACAGAAGTAGCTGGTGCATAGATGAAGAGGACAACAGCGAGAAAAGCACGGAGAGATAAGGTGCATTTCCTGAGTGAGAAGGAGACGGAATTTATGCTCTGTCAGATTGAAGAAGTAAATATTTTGAAGTTAATATATAATAGAAAGACATAGAATGACAACAGCCATAGCACCAATTTGCCACCAGCACAAGCTGAAAGGGGGCATACACTTCATTCAATAAATTTATTCTGCAGTGGTATTCTTGAATAGATCTCTGGTAGCTGATGTCACACAGCAAAGGTAGTGCCGTCTGGCAGGATACTACGCTGTTCACCTCTATAGACATATATTCTAGACAACACATAAAACAGATAACATGCCAGTCAACTCTTCTGGTTGCTGGCTGTTTTCATCATAAAAGTGAAGATGGTGGACAGATGTTGTGCCAAAACAGTCAGAGAAAGTCCAACAGTAGAGTATTTTACCGGATCCCCCACAGATCCAGAGAGACAGCAGAGGTAAAGTGCTGCTACGAAGCGTAGCTGCTCACAGCGATTAATAAAAGAGAGGAAAGATAGAGGAACCCACAAGCAATAGATTGGTAAATCATGGACTAACACACACACACAAGTCTGCAGAGCAACTTTAATACAGCAATTACTAGCAACAGACTGCACTTACTAGGGTTCCCCATGCCTTGACATCAAGTTCAAGAACTTTTCAAGGACTTTCCAAGACCAATTCAATCAAAATCAAGGACCAAATGATCTGACATGGGTGGGTTTGCCCATGGTATCTACTTTTATTGATTGCATCTGCATCTGGTCAAGTTATTGTCCTTGGGATCTTGGTCAAGCTTGTTGCCGTCATTTTCTTTGGTGAGTCAGAGATGTTGGAATTTTCATTTCCCAGAGAGAGGCAGAGAGAGACAGTGTACAGTGCCCACGACTCAACATTTCTTAGCGTAGCCCTCATCTACACACATCAAGCAATGCAATAGTGGTGTTGTAAAAAACAAGGGCACACTGATGGTGGGAGACATTTACCTAAATATCGACATAACTTCTTTCTTGCACAAAATCTTAGCACCTTCAATGACCCATGACTGCTTAGAGCAATTTTCAAAAACTTTCAAGGTTTTCAAGGACCCATGGGAACCCTGACTTACCCTTCAACACTGCTATCTTTAGCTGGTAGACTTCAGCATCAAATGTTTGTCATAAAGCCAGATTGTGTCCATTTGTTTCCCTCCAGGCTCTTGAAAACCAGCAGTGACTCTCTGGAGTAAGATTAACCAAGGTTAATCAGCAAGTTGAAGATGTCAGGACACTGCAGATCCTCTCCAGCTGTATCCAAACTCGTAAAGAAGCACAACGAGGGCATTATGAGGATCAGAAATATTCATTGTACTAGTTTGCAATGTACAGCTGGGAACGAAATTATTAGCCCCCATGAAAATTTTATTGTTTTTAAAGGTATTTCCCAAGTGCTGTTAAACAGAGCAAATCATTCTTAACACAGATTATTCATACTGGAAGCATGTCCTTTGGTCAGATGAGATGCAACTTGAGCTCTTTGTCCATAGAGACATTGCTTATGTTTGGAGAAAGAAGGGAGAGGAGTATTACCCAAAGAACACCGTCCCCACAGTGAAACACAGTGGTGGGAGTATTGCTTCAGTGCATCGGACTGGGAATCTTGTCAAGGTGGAAGGAAGCATGAAGAAAGAAGGATATGTGAAGATTTTGAAAGAAAACCTGAAATAGTCAGCAGCAAAACTGGGTCTGGGTCGTCACTTTGTTTTCCAAGAGGACAACAACCTAAAACATCGCTCCTGGAGAAGAACTACCTCCAGAAGACCAAAGTGAACATTATTGACTGGCCTGCACAAAGTCCTGACTTAAATCCCATTGAAGATCTTTGGGGTGAACTTAAGACAAAGGTCCATGCCAGAAGGCCAATCTGGAGGAGCTTGAGAGATTTGCCAAAGACCTCACGTGTCAGAGACACGTCAACAAAATGACTGCAGGCTGTTATCCAGCAAAAAGGAGACACAATTGACTATTGGCATCAGGGAGCTAATAATTTTGACCCTGGTAGATTTGGTTTTTATGGAATAATTAAATTTCTGTGTGCAAAGTCAAATAATGGAGGCATCCAAAATAAAAATAGGATGTTTGAAAAAGTTGGTGTTAAAAGTTCTTTGCTCTGTTTTCATGGGGGGGGGGGGCTAATAATTTCGTCCTCAACTGTATCAGTCAATCTCTGCAGATTTAAAGGGCGCAGTGAACTCTGACAGGTTGAATTCAACACTGTTCATTTTTGCTGCATGTTAGGCTGCCAACATGGAAGTTCATAGAAATTGAGTCATGTGACGTCCGGACAATGACAGCATTGACTTACCTGTTCATGGAGACATACTGATAGTTGCTGAGAAGCACTGTATTAAAAATGTATAACCAGATGGTCCCTTTTGGTCTTTTCCACTTGTGAAGTGTTGAGACAGCATCATTGATTTTTGACCTGTCTCTGCTGCAGTCATTTTTTTTAGTAACCTAAAAGCTGAGGTGCTGTGGTGCTGAGAGGTACTATCAGTGCAGGGATCACAGCATGTCTGTGTTATAGCCCTCACATTATCCTGCCCTCTGACAGAGAGCCATATCCCAACAGCAAACCAACACATCACTGCAGGAGGATTAGGCTAATAAGCTAAAACCAGCCTATAATAGCTTCTTACAATTTACTAATGGCACTATGCTTCCTGGATACTACCACTGATTTCAGCCCCACATGAAATGTCTGTGAGTGCTCTGCTGATGGTGGAGTAGTTATGGCAAAGCAGATGGTCATTTTTATTAACCATCACATAGCGGAAATTGATTTTAAACATATCTCACCTCGCATTTATCCACAACTGGCTGCTGCACACAGTCTGAGCTGTTTCCCCCTGCAGCAGCTTTCTGGACCTCATTGTCGCCAGTGCCCTCCTCTGAATGGGCTCGGCTTTGGTTGCCACGATGACTGCCGTATGGGAGGCGTGCTGGCGGGCTCCTTGGCGGCTGGCTGAGCTCCCGGCGCAGAGCCCGGTTCTCCTCCTCCACTGCACGCACCCGCAGCTCCAAGGCCTGCCGCTCGCCTGCTCCACCCACCGCCGTTGATGGCTGGACTTCCAATGGAGACAGGGGGAGGGGCTTCACTGTGGACAAGTGACAGAGAAATTGATTCAACCTCACTAAATACACTAATATGTTCGCTAACTCTGTCCCATACCAATACCAATATAACAGCCTTGGGTATCTACTGATTACCATCTGATACAGTGGTTTCACTCACGACTCGGCAGTTTACACCACATTTACGCTGATGCGTTTACCACCCAACAATTTTAAAAACAGAATGCTCTGACTGTGTGACAAATATTCTGCTTTCATAAAGAAGAAATAAAGAGCCCACAGCAAGACTCAGGGCTTGTAAAGCGCTGAAAAACAGTGTCTTCTACCTTTATTACCCCTAAAGGAAAATGTGATACCAGCCACATTGTCAAAGTCAAATGATTAAAAAAAGACACACATATGCACTGTTTAGCATGGACCAAATCAAGTAATCATTGCTGTTTGTCAGTGTCTGTACAGGATATAGACATAATCGCAAACCACTTGTTTAAGAGAGTCAACATTTTTACCATTGTAGTTGCAGACTAAGGACATACTGTACATAGTATGCTCTTCTTTTTGTTTGTCTTCTCTACCTCATCTTTAGGAGTTTCAGTTTCTTTGTGGTTTTGCCTCAATTTTGTGGGACAAAGGCATCTCGGTTAGCTTGCAACCCCAAATCAATAACTGTTACAGCAAATAAGGAGTTATGCTACTACGGCTGTTCACTTCACAGTTGTAATTGTGTATATAGTTACACAAAGACTCATTTGTGTGCTTTAGTATTTAGGTGTTTTTTGGATCATATCACATAAAATTTTTCATTTTCCGATATTCATACCAGTGATTTGGACCAGTATGGGACTGATACCGACAATCAAGGGGGCACATCCCTAATTGACCACATCAAAATGCAAATGAGATGTCCCCCTGCAATATGAAGTTTAACATCTTTGAACTGATATATTAAAATCATGCTGTTTGAAAGAGGCAGTCTGTGATGAACCCTAAGGCCCTTGACCTTCAGAGAACGTATCCACTTTTTAAATGTTACTTTTAATCTTTTTAATTTAATAATTATCACCCTCCTCTCAGTCTAATTTTAGCCTCATTTTCTATTAAAATAGCTTAATAGAAGAGAGTGAAACCATGAAAGTGGAGCTACTTAATCATATTTTTCTTTTTTGTGGCTGGGCACAAAAAAGCTCAGGCTACATTCATACTGATATGTTTTCATTTAGAGTGTTTCAGCTTCCATATCAGAAGAAATCTACTTCCATACTAACTAACACACGGAAAAAATGTGCAGTATATCATGTACTGTAACTGTTCAGGCACACTGGACCTGAACTGTTGCCTTGGTCAGTCATTGGTCTGGACTTTAAGTAACGTACATAAAGTGGTATAGTGGGAATTTAGGATTGAATAATATTTTAAACTAAAATTACAATCTGAATCAATTCATTGTTCTACATTTTATGTCAATAAGAAAAAAAATGAAATACCTTAATGTTTAAAAAATAAATTTGTTTTCATCCTTATTGAAGTTAATATTTTTATTAAAAAAATTTCAATTGCAATATGTAAAAGAAGAATTACAAACAGATATTTTACCCAAATCATTCATCCCTTGAATAAAATTTGTTTTACTTTTACCCAAGAAAATTAATGTTAGTTGCTGAACCCCTTTCTCCACACGATCCACAGATTTTTGAAATTAAAACAAAATTGCTACTAAAAATGTTAAAGAAATTCTCTACCTTTATAACCATAATTAATGCTATTTTTCATCCACGTATTTTTATTGTACAACCTCCTATCATTTATTACCAGGGTTGGACAGAATAGACACATTTTTTGGGTAAATTAATCATGTGTGAAATGTCAAAGGTTTTGGAATGATGTACTGCAGTGAGTTAAATATCTGTCATCTACAAAGGTTTATAATCATCATCAATGCTTCGATGAATCACAGCAAAGTGTATATTTTAAACCAAACAAAATAAAAGTTACCCCTCACAATGTTGAATAACAAAGAGAGTAGACCAGAACAGCAGACAAAAAATGTCACCTTGCCAACTGCAACATTAAACTTGAGCCTAAAAGAAGAACTCTGGAAAAGTTGGAAGTATAAGAAAAACCCCTCCAGCAAAGAAGTGCATTAAAGTAAAACGTGTGAAGTTTTGGCAGAAGTTCTCCGCATTGATTTACTACCTTCATGGCTCAGGAGGATCCAACCTGCCATTAAAAATAAAGGTGGATGGAATAAATATATAAAAATCCAAGCATTAAATAACACTGAGGGGTGCAGTGACCCTGACTGTGGCTGGTGTTTCAGTATGAACCTTTAAGTTTCATTTCAGTAACCAATGGTTTGTTTCTATTAATATAAATTGGCTTCATTCTTCATGTGGTTCTGTTAAGTATTGGTTAACTCCCTGACAAACAGCCAGCCCAATATTACAGAAATCTAGGAATATTTATTTATGTAAAAAGTGTTGACCCTTAGTTTTTTTTTTTTTTTTTTTTTTTTAGATGAAGATTGCTCATTTAGTGCACATTAGCACATCTGTTCCGTTTTAAAAACAAGTCATTCAACAAAGTCATTAAACTAGACATCCGTCTGGACATCTTTATCTCAAAGATAATTATTTTACAAAGTACTTTGTTGAATGTCTCTAGGTGAAACTTTGGGGAACAAGTGCCAGACGGACAGTGACTCCAAGTCCAAGTGTTTACTCCTGGTCCATTGAGCCGTCGCCTCAAAACTCAATCAGCCAATCGGCAGGCAGCTGCTTAAGGCCTGCCCATGGTCAAAATCTCAAAACAAAAATTCAGGGAGCGCAAAGAACAAGTTTGTAGCACCAACCTCCGATCATTGCAGACAAAAAGTGTATTTTTATTTTGTGGTTAATTTTTGCTTGCTCAATTCATAAGGTGTGGCTTGTGGCTTTGTGAAAAGTGTTGTTTGATAATGTTAATTCTAACTCTACAGTACTTTACAACTGCAGTATAATTAAAGAAATTTGCAGTGTTACATTTACATAAGTCGTGTCATTTTTAATAGTTGTCAAGCACCAGTTACTGCGAGGTGGTGGAAGGGGGGGCTCCCCAAATCAATTATTGTAAAGACTTGGGCCAACAATTAAGGAGTTATGCTAACTATGGTTGTTGACTCCACAGTTGTAAATGTGGATATAGTTGCTCCTATGTTTACATACCCTGGCAAAATTCGTAATTTTTTTTTGGTCATTTTTCAGGGAATATAAATGGTAATACCGTTTTTTCCCCCCACTCATGGTTAGTGGATGGGTGAAGCCATTTATTGTCAAACAATTGTGTTTGCTCTTTTTAAATTATAACGACTACAGAAACTACCCAACTAAATTATCACATTAAAAAGATGTCAATGTGGCCCAAAGTGGGATGTGAACCGACAATCTTCAGGCTGTTGGGCGACGTTGATAGCCATGTCCACCACCGTGTGACCATATACTGTATGTCTTCAGTGGGACAGCGTCTTTATAAATAAGATGAATGCAACAAAACAGGCAACAAAGTAAACACTCATATTAAAGCTGTAGTGGGTAACTTGTAACTTGTAACTTTGTATAAACAAAATGTAAATGTAGCCAATCAAACTATTGTCAAACAATGTTAATTGACAATATGCAGGATGTGTATTTATATTTAAAACAAACAACAACAAATCAATAACAAGTAAACATTGGTCTAACAAAGGCTTCAAAAGCAATTTCTTACAGTTGTTGCATTTTCCCCTTTAATTGACAGATGTTATGAGGATGAGAGTGAGAAAGGCCGTGGTGTAAATGAAGGAGTCGCATCCAAGTGTTGATGCACATGGATATCTTTGGATCAATACTGCCAGTATTAACAGCAGAGCAGTGCGCACTCTGTGTATCTACTGTAGGACCAATTTCCTCTCCTCCTCTCCTCGTGCTTCAGATATGAACAAGCAGCTCTGAACCCTGTCGAGAGGGAGGGAGATGAATCTTAAGAGAGGAGATGAAGCCTCACTCCCTCCACTACATCTTAGTAACCTCAGCTCCCCAGAGGGGGAGAGGATGGAAGTGGGAAAGGCTTGGTTGATAATCATTAAAGAACATAGTGGGTGCTCCATTCAGAATCTCAATGGGCAAAGGGGATGGCTTTGGAGAGCCCTGTGTTTGGCAGGGAGCCAGATGCATTATGGCTCCAATAACATGTATTGATCTGTGTTGAGGGGAAAAGACAGCTTTCCAGTATGATACCATCTGTCAACTGACAGCCACCAGTTGCTTTCAGGCAACTGAGAGAGCCTGTGCTGCACATGCCCTATGGTATAGATATCTACATATATACAGTACATCCCCTTTACTCAGAGACAACAGTTAAGGTCAACACATGTAAAAGCTTTCTTTTCAGCTTTCCAGGGACCATGATTATTATCATTGATTTGTCTGATATTTGTTTTCCAAATTAGTCCTTCAGTAATTTCATTAAAAAAAAATGACGATGTCCCCTTTTATTCACAAAACCAAAATACCCAGTTAAGCACTGGAGGAGCAAAGAAATTATCATCAATTCAATTTTACATGCTGGAACCAGAGAAGTGATTAATCAAACAGGAAATCAGCTGATCATTCTTTTTACTAGCATATTATTAATCAAGTAAATGTTGCAGACCTACATTTACATTTACCAGTTTATTCACGTAAGAAAGCACTGGCTCATTAAAGAGCTAAACCAATATGTATTTTAACAGTTGAAATGCTGATTTAGGAAAGGCACATCCTAAAATGTTATTACACCTTTATGACATAGAAATATAGAGCCCTGACATTTTAGTTTGACACTTAACCTTTGTAATAAATTACTCTAAGAAACACACACATATACAATGAAGGCCCCGAGTGTAATAATTAGTCACATTAAGTGGTTAGACTAACAAACAGAGAAATCTTCTGCTCACCCCTCCCTTTCTCAACCATGTCAGGGAACTACTCTCATAAAAGGGTCATTCTAAAGCTTTGAAAACCAAACAACCATTTTGTTGTTATTGCAGATTTAATTGATATTCTTCCCGAAAAAGATTTACCCGCATCAAAAAGCAACCAATCTTAATTGTAAAGTGATTATACAAACATAATTATGAAAGTATATTCAATTTCAAGCCAATTAACCCTCCAGAATGTTACACAATGCTCCTTTTATGTAAAATGTGAACATAAAGGCACTTCTAAAGACCATAAGAGGAACTCTTTTTTATTTTTATTTTTTTTTATTTTTTAAATACAACCCTTTGAATTATTGTATCTTAAATTATGATCTTTAAAACTGGAATGGACACACTTTTGTTATTCATAGCTAAAAGTCCGAACAGGTTTTCTGGACAGGTACTCTCTTTTCTACACTGTAAATGCTTTATAGATCTTTGTAAACATCGAAAAACAAAATCAAATGACAATATCTCCAAATACCAAGATGCTTTCTGCATTGTTTATTCTGTAACTCTTTCTTTTTTTCTTTCTTTCTTTCTTTCTTTCTTTCTTTCTTTCTTTCTTTCTTTCTTTCTTTCTTTCTTTCTTTCTTTCAGATGCATTGTCCCCTGTGGACAGGAAACAAAAAACAAAAAGACAGGCAGTAGATAGTGTAAATAGAGTACCACTGAGCCGTCTATCAGAAAACCAAAGCACCGTCTGGACTCCATTTCATCCAGGCCGTAATTAATTTCCAGAGTGGATTTGCTGGGTCTAATCCCACTGAAATGGACTCAATGACTGTTTGTGCAGCTCAGAGATTGCATATGGCATTTGTAGGGCGGCAGATGCACCTGGTGTTTTATGTGGCCAAGCCAATTCATTCCGCTCTGAGATATTTTGTCATAAAGCTCATTGTCTATGTGCAAACAAAAGCCCCGGCAAAACACATGGATCAAAATTTCCCAGCCAGGCACAAAAAACGGGAATAGAAAATAACGGAATGTCATCTGGGTACAGTGTGGCACAGTTATTCACATCTGAGAGCAAATTATTTCTTTCTACACTGATCAGGGTTTTCCTTTCATCAAGTAAAAAAAACCGCCTCAATTTTCAAGCGTATTAATTAAGTAATTAATTAACTGTTGCCATTCTGATTTAAAAAGTTCACTTAAAAAGGTCCAGAGTGAATCATTTAATATAAGTTATTTATTTAACAAGATAGGAATCTCTTTTTACAGGGGAAACCTGGCAAAGACAGGTTGTCAGTTACAATTCAGTGAAATAATACACAACACACTTACAATAAAGAATGTAAAAGAACTGTCAGAAATAAACACAGGGAGAGAATAGAACCAATTCAGTTCAATAAAATGAAAAGGGTTATCATTTGATCAAGACGTAAAATAATTTAGTTATTTACAAGGGTCTATTCACGGAAAGTGTATACCCTATTTACAAGTATGTTTGTATAAACGCTTTAAAAATATAAATCATTTGGTTCAGGACAGAACAACCAAAGCATGCGATTTGAAGCGGAAGCTTCATATGCATATGAAGAAGAAAAGGAACAGCCATCTCCTTCCTATAATCAGGAAGGAAATGATAGAGTGGAGGAATGAAGAGAGAGAGAGATATGAAGGAGTGTTTACATTTTTTTTCTGGTGTGTGAAGGCCACCGAAGGCTTGAAACAGAAATAAAGAAGCATGTGAAATAGAAAGAAAGACTGGTTCAAGCTCTGGAGTTATTCCATCTGCTTAGCAAATAAAACAAACTCAAATCAAAGGGAGGCATGTACATTAAGTGAAAAATTAATAATTAAAATAATTTAAAATAACCCTTATATGGGTTAATATGGCACTGTGCAAAGGTCTTAGCTCAACATTAGCTTTATAAAAAGGTTTATTAATTCAGGGTTATTCACGACATGCTTCAGCATTTCATACACACGTATGAGTTAAACTCATGAGACTGGGTTGTTTTTTTTTTTTTAACCAAACTTCCATGAGTCAGTTTAATTAGTTCAACAACGGTAGGCCCCTATCGAGACCATAAGGCCCAGTAATGAGGCTCTTACGTGAATGAGCTGGCCCGATCGCAGGCTTTGTAGCAAAAACATACGTTGGAATTTCTTATGGAATAACCCCATTGACAGCTTGCTAATATACAGTATAAGACCAACTTTGAGTCATTCCATTACAATCCAAATGCCAATGATTACAGAATTTGACAGACACGAAAACAACAAAGCTGGGGGTGCCCAAAGAGTTTTGCATAACACTGTGAAGCAAGTGCAGAGCTTAATGTGAAGAAAAACTGAATAGCGACTCAGTACTCAGTACGACTGGGTGGGGAATGTTGAATATTTTTACACCTGTTTTTGGTTTGGTTCACTTCCACACTACACTTTTGTAAGTGGACCAAACCGCCCGGACAACGTTAAGCAGTTACAACAGCTGCTTGCCGAAATGAACGCAAAGAAGCTGCTCATATAGCGGGCGAGGCATGATCTGCACATGAGACAAGTGCAGCGGGGGCGAAAAAAAAGAAGTCGGAGAGCCAGCGCTGTGGTTATACAGACGCCAAGCGAGGTGTTGTAAAGATTTAAAGGTTTTCAGATAACATACAGTTGGAATCAGACATATTCAATGGCCCAGATATTTTAAGTATTTAACAATTAAAGTTTTTTGTTTTGGATGAGTTGAGTAACACATAAAATCAACACAGATTTTTCCTGGCACCTTGGATTCCCAGAAATACCAAGCAATTTTAAAGAGGAATGTGATGCCTTCTGCTGATGAATGACACCTTGGTGATCATTGGATTTTCCAGCAAGACAATGATCCCAAGCACAACTCAAAGTCAACCAAAGCTTGGTTGAGATAAAGATCCTGGAACGTCCTGGAGTGACCTACTCAGTCACAAGATTTAAGTCCGACGGAAAATCTTCTGGTGTGATTTAAAGAAGGCAGTTGCAGCATGGAAGCTGTCAAACATCACTGAGTCAGGGGCTTCTGAATGTGAAGAATGGGCAAAGATTCCAATCGAGAGGTGTAAAAAGCTTGTCAGCATTTACCGAAAATATTTGTTAGAAGTAATAAAAGTCAATGCTCCACAAAATACTGAAGCTAAAGGGTTGAGTAATACTGCACGTGTTAAATTTGTCATTTGAATTTCAAAGTTAAGTCAACGTCTGTACAGATATGTATCGATAAAGGTTTTTTTCACATCACGATAATGACTTTTGAGGTGAGGGGGGCTGAATATCTCTGACTACAACTGGATTTTTCTGTAAATCACTCCTGCTCTCTCGTCTGTTTGCCTTTCCCACTGTAAGCAAACGGCACCAGGGTTCACTTGCAAGCAAAAAAGAGACCCATGTTTTTTAGGCGGACCAGAGTTTGCTTGTTCGGTCCACACCAGAAATCAGATCTTTACCACCTGAAGCGGACTATCCAAGGAAACAAACGCTGGTGTGAAAGCGGCCTAAAGCTACTTTCAGACAGGCACTCAAACACGGACATGTTCTGAAATTGTCTGGAGGGGCTGACTACCACTTTATCCTCCACATGAGGGATGCTGGGCTGCTGGAGTCAATCCCAGCTGACACAGTCTAAAAAGCAGGGTCAATTTAGCGTTCAATTAACCTTTGTGTTTTTGGACTGTGGGAGGAACCTGGAGAACCCAGAGAAAAGCCACACACATGCTAACTCCACACAGACTGTGAATGTTATATGCAAGTGACAAACTCTGACCCCATTTTCTTGACTATTTCCAGATTTCAGATCCGAAAATTCCTTCAAAGTTAAACATTATCATATGGAATCCTTTTTATCCCTCAGAGAAGAGCACTTTTTCCTTTTTATATCACTTGTATTGAATTGAGATCTGTATTCTCCCTCTCCTACAGAGACAGACAACTTCCTATTGGCTTTTGATAGAAACTCAGCACTTCTTTGCTGTGTAATTCAGTTTCCATTGCTCTAATTCTATCAATATTGGAATACTATTGTTTCTTCTCCCTTTATCTGCGCTTTTGCTGCACTGTCATCAAACTCGGCACTTCTACACTGATGTTTCACTGGAACTGGCCAATAATTCAGTATTCAACAACAGTTGTCGCACTATAAATTTTCCCTCAGTGGCAACGCAACAGAAGTACAATATATATTGATACGTTTACACCACTGTGCAAACAAATATCATTTTAAATGGTTTAACTCAGATATATGAAATGTTTCTTTATTGTTTTCTGCCCATTTATTGTTTTCTGCCCAAATTTAAACTTTCACACAGGATCAATAAGCAATTTTAAATGTTCTTAAATTGTTTTTACCTGGATACTTTAGTTAGGGTGGCATATGTGTTTATGTGTATTTTATCAGAGTACATGCATTGTTACTGTTTTGTGGGTGTCCCCATTTTAAGTGATTTCCACCACTCTGTCATTCACTGACAATTTTAACATAAATAGTTTTGATATTTTATGATTTTGTATTGTATTTTGTTATTCGTTCTGTTAGATCAATATTGAATGATTATGTTATTTTATGTTTTTTTTGGAATTTAACTGTCACTAACCCTTTTTTAAATGGTTCTGCCCTCTTATTCAAGAGTTTTTGTTTTGTTTTGTTTTGTTTTTTTAACTAAACAAGGCTTTTCATTCATTCATTCATTCATTGTTGAGGGTCACGTGACCACTGGTGCCAATTCTGGCTGACATAAGGTGAAAGGCGGGGGTACACCCTGGTCAGGTCACCAGTCCATCGCAGGGCCACATAGAGACAAAACAAACATCCACTCTCACATTCACAGGCAATTTAGAGTGTCCAATTAAGCTCTGCATGTTTTGGTCAGTGGGAGGAAACAAATGGGAAAGGCCCTTGTTCCGACCAGGTCACAAACACAGGTCTTTTTGCTGCCTGGGCAACAGCACTAACCGCTACACTAACCGTGTGGCCCTCAATGAGTCTTTCCTTGTTTTTTATAAAAAAAGGTTATAATAACTCAGAAATAGTCTCTAAGGAGACTATGGCAGCAAATTAGCATTCTTGAATGATTCTGTCATGTTTACATCTATTAGTGATGTTCATTAACATGTCCCTATTTGTGCCAATCAAATTCTAATAAAGAAATAATCCTATCTTTGTGTTCAAATTGTCGCCACCGTATTTAGTTTAATTATAGCTGAATTACACATAGTGGAATATTGTGCACTTAATCTGCCTTTGTAAGCTTTTCTACTGCTTGTTGCATGTTTTCATGCTATGTGCGTTTCAATTAAAGAAATGCAAGACAACAGTGAGTAGCTTATGTACACAGTCTTTGCACTATGTATGCCTTTCTTTGACTGCTCCCAGAAATCTGTTTGTCTGAATAACACCATCTGTTTATTTTATTTCAGCACAGAAAGCACGGTTTTAAACCAGCAAAAGCATAGTGACAAGTTTTCTTAGAGCCAATTAGCTGACCTCTAATCCAGAGACACCTGTCGCACTGAATGATTCATGACTGTTTGGCTGCCACATTCCGTAGCGCATTCATGTATGTCAGCTTTAATTCTCTTCAGCTGTTCTGAGGCCCCACAGCTCCATCCTCTGTCTCCTGCTCTGAGGCAGATATCGTCTGGGCAGTGGTGAAAAATCCATCATGTGATGGCATCAGTTGACCTGGCAGACGGCTTGGAACTCATCGCCACAAGTGGACTAGCCAGCAGGCATTTTGTCTTATCTCTAGGACAAGGAGAGCAGAGTAAACACTGGGGCTGAATGGTTTGAGTAAAATATCCAATTGGATTTTTTCTTGACAGATATTCTGATTATGATTGGATTTGTGATAATAATTTCTTTCAGTCAAGCTTCAGTGCAATATTAACTGTAATTCATTTAAAACCTAAAAGGAGCGTTAGCACAAGACACATCAAAATATTATCTAATTTATATGCAAATGCAATAATGACATACACTTTTCATTTGCATATAACATAGAATTATCAAAAATAAAATAAAAACAATAGTCCCCTTTGGGATTTGCTAACTGATTCAAATTGCAATTTCATTTTCAAATTTTAATTTTCAGCCCTGGTAAATAATAGTTAGGCTTATTAGGCCAAATCACAACCACAGACTGGGATAGGAGCAACTCCAAATTGATTTGCAGTGATTCAGTATATTTTTTAACAATGAGTTTAATTTTAGGGAAGGAAATTTGAAATAAAACAAAACAAAACTAAACACAAATGTCAGCCAAAACAACATGGCGGTTTATAATGACAGCTGAGCTGAAAGGCATAACAAATGGTCCAGAAAAGGCCCATGTGGACACAGTAATACACTAAATTTAAACAAGGGTTTAAATGATAAACTGTTATCAAGCATCTATTAGAAATGTCAGATATAAAATACTATAAACCAGACTGATTTTAAAGGTTTTTTTCATACATCAAACAAGTTCCACAAGCCATTTTTGCTGTTTGTACACATGATTTTTCTTGTGAAAAGCACAGTCAGATTTTTCATTGATCCACCAGTGCTAACTTCAGTCATTTCATGAGGGAGGAAGAATTAACCTAAATTAATTAATTAACCTAATTTGTTGGAGGGTAAGTCACCACCCCAAGAAAGGCAAACTACAGTGCATGAGACTGTGGTGAGAGTAATGCAGAGTCCACAGGTTGTTGTTGAGCTCAGAGGTGCATTCAATGAACCTCATAAAGTAAAACACACACAGTTGTTGCTGCTGCAAGCTTGTGGTAATAGATGCACAGCAAAATAGTTTGTCATCAGCTCATTGGGGAAGTATGGAAATACACTTAAGTTTACATTAATCTTAACATTTGGGCAACTTTAATTTTTTTCATTTTAATATTGCATGAAGTTTGCATGTTCTCCCTCTGTGTGCATGGGTTTTCTCTGGGTTCTCTGGTTTCCTCCAACAGTCCGAAAAGATGCAGAGATTAATTGTGAGAGTGAACGGTTGTTTATCTCTACGCGTTTGCCCTATGATGGACTGTTGACCTGTTCAGGGTGTTCCCTGCCTTTTGCCCTATGTCAGCAACCTCATGACCCTATGACCCTAATAGAGGATAAAGCAGTAGACAATGAATGAACAGTGACTCCTGGGAGAAGGTTTAGGTTATCAGCTGATAATCAGCTACCAGCGAAGCAACCATTATTGGCCTTTAAATATCCACTATTGGTCGTCATCTTAATGAAACCATTACAAAAGACTGTTTTGTGAAATGGCCACACTCAAAAGCGGCAGTGGATAGGAGTGGAAATCGAAGATAGGATAAGGTGAGATCAAGTGAGACTAAATAAGATCTTAAGAAAACATAAACTTCATTATACAATGAGGACGTTTGCAGTGTTACAGCAGCAAAGATTAAAATTAGGCCATAAAGCAGTTAAGTGGTTTGTGCGGTTGCCTTGCAGCAACCCGGTTGGTTTTCTCTGGGTATTCCCGATTTCCTCCCAAAACCACGCAGTTAGTTGGACACTCTGCATTGTTTGTACGTGTGAAGGTGAGAGTGAATTGTTGTTTGTCTCTGTGTGTTGGCCCCGCGATGGACTGGCGACCTGTGTTAGCTGGGATTGGCTCAAGTGACCCTTGTGGCAGATAAAGCAGTCAACAATGGATGGAGAATAATATGTAATGTAAACAGTGGCTAACCCGAATATATAAAACATGGGCAGATTATGTAGCTCTATTTAGAGTAGGTGGACATTTTTCCACAGGAACAAGTTTCTCTTGCTTAACAACTGGACAGACTCTGGCAGCATCGATTGTTGAATTAAAATGATGTAAAAATCCTTTATGTGTAGGGTAAAATGAAGGCTTCTCTAAAAAGAAAAACTGCATGTACAACTATAGTAAGCATGGAAAGTCAAAATAACCCTCAGTCCTGATCTTAGCTCTTCAGAATTCAGTCACACAGTCTACTGCCTGCACAGAATTATAAGAGAGTCGTTCAGAGTGAAACGGGCGTTCAGCACTTGGTTCTTTGCTGTGCTATAGGGCAGGTCAGCGAACTGGCTGATATAGTCTGAAGAGATACTCACTTTCAATGTCGGCTTTGCCCTTGGCTAATACATTGTCCTTCTGGGAGGAGTATAAGATTAAGAACATACCTCCGAAGCTACAGCCCACTGCTGCTGCTGTCAAGAATAAGCAGCGCTAAAAACTGATGTAGAGCTGATCCATATCTGCATGCACTTTTTCGGACGGATATTGCATTTCGATTTGTGACATACTGTAATGAGTAAAGCGTCAATATTCACAGTGTAATAGAACATCAAAGATGATGGAACATTAACAAATGAGATACCATCAAAATATTAACTAGCTAATATATGGATGACAACTTGGATAAGAATTGCTTCCAACATGTGTGTATTGCAGAAGAAATCAGAAGAAACATTATTGTTAAATAACTACCAGGATTACATGCCACTTTTCTGGTTTCTTTGCTCCACATAGAAAAATCATTAGAAGTAATTAAATATTTGGTAATATTTTGGTTTAGGGACAAAACAAAACATTTGAAAACACATTGTCCAACATTTTCTGATATTTTATGGAGCAAACAACTAATTGATTTATTGAGAAAATAAACGACAGATTAATCATTACGAAAACTATCATTCGTTGCTGCTCTAATGATTTTAATGATAAAAAAAAAATGGTTGTTGTTTAGTTTCTTAGAATAAATTGCATCCATAGTAACCTATTTCCCCGTCCTCCATGCCTTTTGAACTCTTTCTTCTTTCTATATCAGCCATTTATGTGATAGCTGTATTGGATAGTGATTGGAAATCACTATCCAATATTGGTATCAAACTTCAATTCTGCATTTTGAAAATGTGTGAAAATGTGAAGATAGAAAGGTTATAGATTTTTACAGATTATTATAGCGGGGGGGGGGGGGGGGGGGGGGGGGGGGGGGGGGGGGGGGTAAGTGCTCTGTTACAAGTTTATTAGAAACAAGGGATTTTTCCATGAATGTTAAACACCTGATTAGGGCTGCAACTAATGATTGATGATGTCTTGTTTTGTACACCAAACAAAATCATTCAGTTTTAATGATTCTTTTTTTGTTACATGGAGCAAAGAAAACAAAATATTCATATTTAAGAAGCTGAAAAATCAGACAACTGCTTTTAAAAAAACACCCAAGCCAATTAATTGATTATCAAAATAGTTTATTAATAATTAATAATCGCATAATTTTTGCAGCCCTGCACCTGATGGACTTACCTTTACCAAATGCAATCCAAAGCCTGTTTCTTGGAGAGTTACAAAAAAACTGATTAGGTTGAGGGTTAGGCATTAAATGGTTATGTTAACCCTTTGTCAAGGCTGTCCAAATGAATAGAAAGGCTGCATCCTAAGACAAACAGCTGTGTCAACTTGTATGTGTGTGTCAGCACAGATGGATTATAATGTCACCTGCCTATTCTTGGCATTGACAGTGATGCCTTTTGATCCTGAGTCGTGTCATGCAGAGAGTCACCACAGCATGGTAATAAAAACGGATGAACGCCAGGGTCAGTGACCTTGAACGTTGATGCATGGATGGATGACGTTCTCTGTGCCAGCACCTAATAGCTTTGACTGCTCACCCATCATTATTCATTTATTACATCACGGTGTAATACATCATACATATAATCAATCTGTGTTTACTGTACGTCTCGGTGCATATGTGAGATTGCATTCTGTTCCCTTGATGTTGAGACATTGCTGAATGCGTCTTGTGTAGTAATGACTGATGGAGCAGGAGTTACTGTTTACAATAACACTGATTTGTTATTTTCAATTTAGCTTGTTTCTACAGATAATTTAACATTTGCAAATTTACTAATTAAAATGTCCATTCAGTTCAGCTGCACTGCCAAACTTTGTCAGGTGATTTATTGAAGTGATTTCTGTTTTGTTTGCAACTTACATCTCTGCTACATTGGGCTTAAGCTCTGGAAAGAGGAATGTTGTTTTTCCATTTTACTTGCGTTTAATCAAGTCTCTAACCCTGCATGTTAGGGCTGGACAATATATCAATACTTTATCTATATCATGACATGAGACAAGCTATGGTCCTAGATTTTGGACATCGTCATATCTTGAGAAGGTGTCTGTAGTTGGGTTCCCATGTCCCCTAGAAATGAACAAAACCTAATTATTGCAATTAAAAACCGGTAATGGAAACACCTAAATTTCCACTCAAATGTTGCTAAAATATTTTTACGCTCACATGAGGTGGTTTTTCGAAAGGTGTTGAGATAAAGGTTTCTCGCAACAGTGTAACGGAAACACTTTTTTCATATTTAAACGTCAGCTGCATCACTGTACATGATGCGACAGCAACAGCAGTAGCAGTAATCAAGATCACTGTTCCAAAACCATGGAAACACAAAACGGTTTCAACCTACTTCCTCAAAGTAGAGTCTCACGAGATTTTACGAATCTCATGACTAGACTTTATGACAACTATGTCTTATATGCAAGACACCCTTCAGTGGAAAGATCTGCAAGTACTTTATTGAAATTTTAAAAATATCACTTTTATTTTGCAAAAAACTAATGGAAGCACAACTTCTGATGACTTTTCCCCAGTTTTAAAAGCTGCTGCAGTGATAATCATCATACTTATTGTATTGAAAAGATGCTGTATATACTGATTAAAAATATATGGAAGTGACAAAATTATACTGAAAGAAGTCACTTAATAACACTTCTTTAATTTTGAGCCTGTAATTATTTATGTTATAGCAGAATTTGACAATATTTAGAGTCAGTTTTACTGTTCTAACTATGGATGGGCGATATATAGAATATACTCAATGTGAGATATGTGAGATATATCATTTGTGAGATATATCATTTGGAAATATCATGACCATCAAGTACAAACCGTCACATGAACACAATTATTAAGTCATTTGCATGCAGTTCTCTTTCGAGTCTCACATCTCTCTCACAGCTCACTGCTCACATGCCTGCCATACCAGAAAACTCTTGGACGCACAGTGTAGTTAGACCCCAGCAAACTTTAAGGAGTCCACAAAAAAGACCTGTGTGCAGCTTTACGGCTAAGTATACAGTATCTCATAGAATGGGATATAGGCTTAGATATACATTTATAAGCTATACATCAAATGATATCAAAGAAAGTATATCGTGATTTTTGTGAAGATTTTTTTCCCCCCTGTACATCACAACTTGACTCTTCAACAGTACTAGTGTAAAGTCCTTCCAGGAAAGTCCTGCCACTCAGCAGCCATCTTGGTAAAACCTCCAGGCAGCTATTTCATTCTAAGACCAAGCCCCTATCTAAATGAATAGGGAGAGAGCAATAACCTGAGTTTTAGTGGCCAGTGGTCACTGTGACATAAAAACTATTAGGACTGGGGATATGGCATGTAAGAACTCACAATATTTTTTAGGTATTGTCCCCATAGACAAGGTATATCTTGATATACAGTATATACAAACTGGATATAGAGCTGGGCACAGGCTGTTTCTCCCAGCTCATGAAAAGTTTTCTCTTTAGAGTTTTATGCTTCTCCCAGGAAAGTGGAAATGCATTGTAAATAATGTAATATACTCTAAAATAAAAGAAAATATCTACCCTTAAAAAATACAGCGATGTATATACAAGTTGTTTATGACATTTGTTACATACATGGAACAGTAATTATTATTCAATTACTAAATAATTAACAAATAAATAAACAATTTTCAGCTTCTTAAATGTGAAAATGTTTTGGTTTCTTTGCTCCATGGAACAAAGTAGTCATTAAAATGTAATCAGTTTCAAGACATATGAGAACATCATAATCATCTTTGTGAGGTTGGGGAAATACCAACACCAATATTTTTCGAAATTTTATGGACCAAAGAATTATCAATTAATTGAAGAAAATACTCAACTGATTAATCAATGACTTTATATGCAGTCCTTATCTGGTGATTAAAGTTTCTTCGGCCAGAGGGAGTTGTTAATTGAGTTTTCTCATAAAATGTCATCCCGTGTCGATCCCATTCACTTTTAAAAAAATATTTAATTCAATATTATAAATATAGTAACTTGAATGGCTCATTATCCATAGTGCAGCTGGCTATAAAACCAGGAAAGGACGTCACAGATGTCATATCATTATGTGTCGATATCCAAAATCTCACAATATAATATTGTTATAACATTAATATATCCTTAACCCTAAAAAGTACATAAATAGTCATTTGTCAAATTATAAATAATAAAATGCCTTAATTTTTTTGTCACAGGGTTTCAAACCAGGGTGTTTCACCATATCAACATACTGCTCACTATTTACAAAGAATATGCAAAATAATATTTTTTTTCCTACAGGAATTGTGGAGATTACCCAGGCTAATAAAAAACATGACCAATCAGGCAAGCCCTTCTACAAAGGTTACTCCACTTTTGCAAAGAAATGACCCCAAAGCATGGAACACAATTCAGGGGGCCCATGCAATGTAAACACACTTTGAGTTCCTGCAAAGGTTCAGAGAGTTCCTGGGGAAAAGCTCCTGCAGTGGAAACACAGCTAAAGAGAAGATGGCTGAGTAAATGAGCCAAGTAAAAGCCCTTAGTTGGCTCATTTACTCACCATGCAGACAGTACAAACCTCTCAGACACCAACAGTTGAATTGTTTCAGGGTATAGTTTTCTGTTGTCCAGACAGCTGTGTGGGCTTTCTATTAAAGGCCTAAGTCATGTTTACAACACAGGGACATTAATTTTCACTTCATGGTTAACAGAGGGAACGTTGTTATAGATGGTGCAGTAATCGCTTTTCTTATGGACATGAAAAATTATTGTCCATTTACAAAAGGCAGCACGATCAAGGTTAAACTTCACCCTGAGGGGAGCAGAAATGAATTTGACAGGAAGGCCAATGTAATGAATGGTGATGTGATTAATGGGGAAGAGACAATATTTACATACTGGACTTCAGGCGAAAAAAATGAATGAAGGAGTCGGCTAATTTCTTGAAGTAACTCAAAATAAACCTTGCATTTTTCAGACCCCATTGCTGCCAATTGAAATGGAATACAGAATTCAATAATCTGGTTTTCTGGAGCCACATGTGATTTGTTTTACAGATATACAACAGTAACCTAATGCTTTGTTTCAGTCATAGTATGGTTAGGTTCGGCCCGGTACAGTATGGTTTGGAATGGGCTGGTGTAATGACTGAGAACAGTACCTTTACTTGATGGGCGTGGAGTGGACTGTGCCCCATAGTATGACATCACTGATGACGAATGAATGGAGGACAACAAAAGTATTGCAACAATGGAGGACATCCAGCAGTGCCTTTTTATTCTACCATTTTACTCTGCTACCCAAAGGTTAGTGTGCCAAAAACATAAACGTCGGGGCTGGTTACTTTGGACCTAAACCGAACCATTCCACTGGATAAAAACATGGCTTTAGTGAGTAACAGTAGCCTTAGAGATGGGGTGAGGAGCTCAGACATCCAACACGAGCTCAATGTAGAGCTGCTGCTCCTTCACATCGAGAGGAGCCAATTGAGGTAGTTCGGGCATCTGGCCAGGATGCTTCCCGGACCCCTCCCTAGGGAGGTGTTTAGGGCATGTCCATCTGGAGGGAGACCCTAGGGAAGACCCAAGACTTGCTGGGAGATTAAATTTCCCGGGCGGGTCGGGTGACGCCTTGGGATCCTTCAAGAGGAGCTAGTGGAGGTGGCTGGGAAGAGACTGCAGCCTCCACAACCAGTAATGAAACAAGATGATGAGGATGCCACAACAGTAACTTGAGCTATAACTCACATTTGTTTATTTAATTTCTGTTTAGACCATCCACCCTGGAACAAAAATTTTGAAGCATGACAATGTCTTCATGCCACAGCAGGTAAGAAAAATAATTTGAAAGCAAAACCTGTCCAGTGAGACAATGGAACAAGACTAGTTTTGGGTCTTCTTCAAATACAGAATACGTATACATTAAAAATAGACAACAAAGTAGGGTTTGTATTTGAGCGTGGCTTTCAGGAAAATCCACTCCTCTCTTCCTACACAGCAACCAACATGGCACTGGCCAAAGTGCAGAATTCAAAGCTTCAGAATTTCACTTTACAAGCCAAACAGGAACATCATTACAGGTTATGTGAGATTGTAACACGTTATTACGGAATACTCCAAAGATGACACCTTTACTAAGTGCTGATACATATAGGACTGTGTTCAAAATTTGATTTTCCAATTCATAGTGATCTTTATATGAAAGATCTAATATAGATTCATAAACTCTTAGATTGGTTTTTATTAACATATTCAATTTCCTATATGTTCAGCACAAATGTCAGAAGGCTACTGCAGTCTCACTGTCACGGTGGTGATGGTGCGATGGAGCCAAAAGCTAACAGCTGAGTCTCAGATTGGTTCATTACTTTGCCATCTATCTATAGTGTAGAACTAGAAATGCTTTCTCACACTGCTTAGATGATTTTGTGCTACGTTTAAAGGAATGGACATTTTAGTTTGTTTGTGTCCTTCATTTTAACCCCAAAACAATGTACAATAACTCCACTTCTGTCTTAATGTAAATGTTCCTTGCACATGTGTAATGAGAGATATTGAATTAAAATAAAATTAAAATTAAATTAAATTAATTTAAATTTAAATACACATAATTGGTCATTTATTTTCAAACTGTGTGGTCAGCTTGTTTTACTCTTGGCGGCTTTTTTGTATCTGGAGTTGAACATTCTGACACCTTCAAATTTGGGTTGAGTACAAATAATTTATCCATTGTGTTTGTACGAGATAGACTATTCACATAAACACAGAGGACAGCCTTCACCTTCCATGACATGTTATTTTAAATTGTAAAACTACATTGGAAATGTCACCAGCAGCTGAAAGTAACAGCATATGCTAATTTGTGCAATTTTTTAATAACTATAAATGACCTTTTTTCGGGATTCAAATTTGACTGCTACAGTAATTTCTATGTTTTCTGATCTCAGCTTCTTAAATGTGAATATGGTGTGGTTCCTATGCTCCTATGAAAGTAACCTGAATATCTTTGTTTGACATTTAACGTTGATGAGTTGTTTGAGAAACATAAATCACCTTTTCACCTTTTTTCAAATTACTTGTTTGCATTTTTATTTGAAAACATGTCAGTTCTGCTCTGGATACACCTGTCATCCACACTGCCCTGTCATTTGGAAATCACTGCTGGCTCCATTTGTTTTTGAAAACCTCTGGGGCTGTGTTTTAGTCAGGATGGGTTAATGACCTTAGAAAACTATACGGCACGGCTACCCACACTTACAACTCTACTGTCAGCTGGGAAGTAAAAATATCACACACATTTGACCTCGTCATTCTCTTGACAGAAACCCTCTTATTACTGTGGTTTTCTGAAAAAAGTCATCATCTGCAGAGGAAAGAATATGCTTCCTGTTTATAAATTTGCAGATGTATTATTATGGCTGCAGATTACAGATGTAGAGCTGAAACAATTGTCTGACTGCAGATATTTGTATGCAAGGTCAGGGCCGCTGACCCAGAGTCCTCAGAACCAGTAGCTCTCGCAAAGTCTCGGGAGTCTCTCGAGAAACACAAATGCCTTTACAGCACTACACACCAACACACACACAGGAGAGGTACCGGTTAAAAGATCAAGGCAGCGATAGCGTTATTTTAGACATTGATCATGACAGAGCCGATGAAAAAGAAGCAGAAAAAAAAACACTGTCGGAGGAAACGAGGAAGAGGAATGACTGTCTGACAGAGTGAGGGGTCACACACCTGTAAATATCAGACTGGCTTTTTCAAAATGGCAAGAACAGAAAAACATGGTTGTTGATGTGGTTTTCTTGCTGATGCACATGTGAGTAGAAAAGCTGTCTGTTTTCTACTCATGTATGTGTATTGGCACATTCTCTATGTTCGATACTGGTGTAAAGACGTTGCTGTTGCTGTTGCTGGTTATCTTAGTAGAGAAGATGTTGGCATACACACAAGTTTCTTTTGTTACTTCCACTGGTCCTAATATGTCATCTTACTCTGACCTTTGGTAATGGAATAGATCATTTTCTATCAAAGAAAAACAAACCCTGACCAAAGCACACAGAACTATGTGGACAGAATGGCTACCTCTCGCCCTGTGATGTGTTTTCCTGTGGCCTAGGTGTCTCTCTGCTGTGCATGCAGCTCATCCAGACAAAGCACTAAAAACCCCAGAGACGTGCCATCTCTCTTCCTCTGCAGACAGATAAACACAGCAGAGAAAGAGAGAGAGAGAGAGCAGATGGAAGATGGAGACAGAGCAACAAAAGCAGACAGAGAGAAAGAAGGAGAGACAACAGAAGCACATTGCTTCTGTCTCACACATTCAGGCCTCACCTACAGCTAACGCTCCCTACAGCCAGCTCCTTTCACAACTCATCATATTTCCAGCAACTACTCCCCACCTCCAGGTACCTACTGCCAAATCGAATAATTACTTTGCCGACCCTAGTGACAATTGCATTCTGGGAAAGTATTCACATGTATAGTCTCCGGGACAGTGACCCTGAGACAAGATTGTCAGTTTAATCATAATTAAAAGCAGTGCCGCTGCAGCATTTCAATCCTGTGAGTCAAAGTCATTAAAGTGGCTCCAAGAACTCCAAGAACTCCAGGACTACAATGTCTGCAGGAAGTAATCAACTTTGGACAGGCCTGAGTAACTCATTAATAAAGCACTTTCACAGCAGGGAGGGAGGGGAGTGTGACTTTGTCTGCAGGACAATTGTTTCCTCAATGCAGAGTTAAATTAATCATATTTCACGTCATATTTCAATGAGCACAAAAGACATTTTTAGTAACACTGCTAGCAGGTTCAGGTTGTGCAGCTGCAGCACTGGGTTTTTATTCTGCCTGGTTTTTACATAGGGGTTGACGTTTCATCAGACCATATCCAAAGGAGTTTTAGCTCAAATCATCAGGTACGTCAGAGAGGAAGTAAAGGCCGACTGGCACTAAGCAAAAAACAACTTTAGAAATTTAACAGTTAGACTTTTATCACTTTTTTTAAAATATGTAATTACTTCCTAAAAGTGTCCCGAAACACTTGTTATAATAATGTTATAATAATAACAACATAATAATAATAATAACAACAACATAATAATAATAATAATAATAATAATAATAATAATAATAATAATAATAATAATGTAATAATGGCACACGTCAGAATTATACATACAGCACATAAACATTTGATTGTGTATGTACCCTAAAATTTTGAACAGTCCGTCATCAGTTGCCATCAGTTTAGACTTGAGAAAAGTATTGCTGATGCTCACAAAGCAGGAGACGAGTTTACAAAGTTATCACAGCGTTTCCAAGTGTCAAGAACTTGACTGAGAAGCATGTTGAGGATAAATTCATCTGAGTCACCAGCCTCAGAAATTGCAAGTTAACAGCACCTCAGATTAGAGCCCAGATAAATGCCACACAGAGTTCTAGTAGCAGACAAATTTCTACATCACCTGTTCAGAGGAGACTGTGGGAATCAGGCCTTTACGGTCAAATAGCTTCTAAGAAATCACTACTGAGGAAAAGCTTTGTTTGGGCCAAGAAACACAAGGAATGGACATTAGACCAGTTGAAATCTGTGCTTTGGTCTGATGAGTCCAAATTTGAGATCTTTGGTTCCACCCGCCGTGTCTTTGTGCGACGCTAAAAAGGTGAATGGATGGTTCCCACCATGAAGCATGGAGGAGGAGGTGTGATGGTGTGGGGTTGCTTTGCTGGTGACACTGTTGGGGATTTATTTGGAGGCACACTGAACCAGCATGGCTACCACAGCATCCTGCAGCGACACGCCTTCCCTTCCGGTTTGCGCTTAGTTGGACTGTTGTAGGTAAACGTCGCCAGGCGTCTTTAAAGCAGGCAGAAACACTCAGAGAGCAAAAAATAGTTTTTCCAAAAGATGGGTTTTTTTTTATTCAGAGACCCAACTAAGGCCTTGTAGGCAAAATTATATATATATATACAAAAAATCAAAAATAGAAGAAAGAAAAGAAAAGGAAAAAAAAATAATAATTACATGAAACAAAAAGGTATGGTAACCCCAAAATAAATTCTTCAAAGCTAATAACAGCCAAATCACAACAACTCAGAGCTCAGAGACACACGTCTACACTCCAGCAGCTCTCTCCCCCCACTGAATACGCTGACATAAGAAAGGCCTGAACAGCTGACTGCAGGTGGACCATACCAACTTTCGGTAACTTGCAGGGGTGTTACAGGCATTAATCGTCAACAGCTTTCAACAGCATCTTACAGACATGGCATTTCATGCGAAGATTTAAAATAACATTTGCTGACGCTTAGCAAAGCCAAGAACGAGATTGCAGCTTAAATGCAGTTTTTAAAACAGTGATCCCGTCTACTTCCTGTAATCCCGGAAGATGATCAACTATTTAAACAAGCGCAAAGCGCCACATACTCTTTTAGACGGCACCGCTGAAACAACGGACACGGTAAGACAAATGCTTAAACTTAATTGAACAACGCTGTCGAGACTAAAGTTAAATAAATACACAAAAGACGTAGCCAATGTCTGGCGTGGTTATTTTAGCGCAAAACGTGGTGAAATGATGAAATGCTTTCAAACAGTATGGGTTGTTGTGGTGACTGACGCTAGCGTGATTAAACTCACCATAGTGTCCGATGTTAAGTGCGCGCTGCACTACAGGAGTAACTACAGTCATGAAGGATGAATGAAATGGTTTTGCACAGCATACGGGTGAACAGAATACACAGACACATTAAACACACAGACAGTAAAACACTTGTCTCTGGCAAAAATAGAGCTACGGCAGTCTCACTTAATAGCAGCACCTGGCTGCAGTGACGGTGTATAGCTGACCCGTCACATGGACCATCATTTATTTTCAACAGGACAATGACCCTAAACACACCTCCAGGCTGTGTAAGGGCTATATGACCAAGAAGGAGAGTGATGAGTGCTGTGCCAGATGACCTGGCCTCCACAGTCACCTGACCTAAACCCAATCGAGATGGTTTGGGATGAGATGGACCGCAGAGTGAAGGCAAAAGGGCCAACAAGTGCTCAGCATCTCTGGGAACTCCTTCAAGACTGGTGGAAAACCATTTCAAGGTGACTACCTCATGAAGCTCATCGAGAGAAGGTAAAGAGTGTGCAAAGCAGTAATTAAAGCAAAGGGTGGCTATTTTGAAGAATCTAAATTATTAAACGTGTTATTTCCCACTATTTCGTTTACTACATAATTCCATATATGTTTAGTTTTGATGCCTTCAATGAGAATCTAAAATGTGAATGGTCAAGAAAATAAAGAAAAAAAACATTAAATAAAAAGGTGTGTCCAAACTTTTGACTGGTAGTGTATATATTATCACAATATCTAAATCACAATTCATTATTATCAGTATATTGCGATATACTCACACAACAGCTCTAGTGAGCACCATCTCATGGACTTAAACACCCACTGATTTTTTTTAAATTGTAATTGTAATTAAAAAGATTTAAAAAAAAAAAAAAAAAAAAAACCTGTCTCAAAAGCAAGATATCGACACACAAAATAATTAGATGGTTCACTCTATCGATTCCTCCCCAGCCCAATATATAATAACATAAGATATACAACTAAAAAAGCAGTAGTATAACAGTCAAGGGTGCACATCAACTAAGGAGCTAATGCAGTTGGTAAAAAATAAGTCAAAATACAGAAAATCTGCAGCTTTTTCCATGCAAGATGATGATTTCATCCAGAACAAGGCAGTAATGCAACATGATGAACTACTAAGCAACTCACAGCCTTGTTTTATTAGGCTCTCGCTTTTGTTTGTGATTTGTTACATGAATATCTCATTATTGATGTACAATGTTAAACATTTAAATGAAGAAAAATAGGTGTATTTAATGTGATTTAATGACAAACAGTTCGATTAGAAAAGATGTATGACATTTGCAACCGTACATGAAAGGAAATTTAAGTGACTGTCGATGTGTCTCTGCATCAGCTGACACTGAATATTGAGTGAAAACAGAGCTGCTTGATGACTGATATAGTATAGCATTTCTCACTTCCTGGGTTCGACTTCACTCCTTCACAAATAAAACAGACTCAATCAATGAATCAATACTTTACATGGCCTTTCACACCACCCGCATTAAGTGCTTTACATAATAACAGAAGACAATAGAAATAAAACATACAATAAGATCAATAAAATAAGAGTAAATATACATTAAGAGCAAAAAGAAGATGTCACGTCACTTCTAGATATTAAAAGCCATTCTAAATTAATCACAGCACAGTTTATACTTCAACCTTGGGATGTCTTGTATAGTAAGTTGATGCGGCAGCCCTGATCTTGAAAGACTTGTTTTCCACTAACAGACAGTAGGGGGGTGAAGACAGCACCCAATTTCCCCACAGCAAGACATTTAACCATCAGAACCACTCTGAAGCTGTTATTAGGGTAAAAATACCACATATTTCTGCTTCAAATCTCTAAATCTTAAGACAAAATAAGGCCATTTATTGCTTTAAAAACAGCACAATCCTAAAATCTATTCTACAATTAACCTGCAGCCAGTGCAGTGAGTAAAGAACAGGAGTGAGGTGTTCACACGCAGTGTGTTTGTTACAAAGCACGATACACAGAGGACACAGTTGTGACACACAGACCCCCAGCTGTTGTGTTAAGTGTCCCATAAACATAGGTACTAGCGTACAGTTCGCTCAGCTGCATTAGCCCACTCACCTTGAAAGCTGCCAACTGACAGGTACAGCCAAGTGAGTGTTGGGATGAAGACCAGCGCGAGGGAGGCCACCAGGAACTTCCTGCGTCCACGACACATTACCAGCATCCTCCGGACCGATGCGAACAGAAAGAGAGGTGAAGTGACCTCTATGTGGGCAGCAGCTGTTGTCCAGGCTGATTCATGGCACTGCAAGAGAGGAGAGGAGGGCAAACTAGGTTAGAGAAGTAGTTTTTACATTCTCTTTAGACACAATTATAGCTCGGCACGCATGCAGCTTCTGCTGCTGATGCCAAAGCAAATAACATCCAAACCTCCTGAGCTGAAAAACACATTCTGTATAACTTACACTAGTCTGATAACGATCATTCTTTTAATTAAGAGGGGACATATGGGCGACCCAATTGTTTGGAGCACATATGCTTTGAACAGCAGGTACTTGGTTCAATTCCCAGCTGCTCAGACTATAGGTTTACTGTACGTCAGTCCCCTGTTCTCTCACCCAGCTTTCTGTCTCTCCCTCACTATAACTCAACATCAACTGCCTCAAAGCTGAGGTCTGAAATTTGATTCTGAAATGCTTTTTATTTCATTTGAGAAAATTCCCTTCATCTGCAGCCGTTAATAAACACATGTATTACTCTCTCGTCTGTATTCATATATTGCTTTTCGAATCTTGACAACTACTCAGGGCACTTCACAAGGCTATTTGTTTGCCATTCACCCCTTCACAGTGCATACATGCAGTTGTTTTTCTCATGCATCATTCTTACCCACTGACATGCTCACAGCACAGCTGCCAGAAGCAATTTGTGGTTAATTGTCTTGTCCATGGACAGTTTGGCACATAAACTAGGGAGTAGGGGATTGAACATTCTACCTTTTATTTAGAGGATGACCGGCTCTATGAATCTACACCAACCCTGTAATTTGTGTAAAGAAAGAAATGAAGAACAAATCCCTTGGAAAACTGTAATTACCATCAATCATTTCATTAAGACCACACAAAAATCCCTCTTAGACCTTGTATTAAGGTGTGAACGACTGAGCGCAAACCATCTTCAGGACAGATTAGGGACCACCTCCTCAGGTGATGTCATCCATTTCAGGTTTGTTGACACTAATCAGCACTCATAAGTTTATTTATTTGCACAATATGAACCCTGATCTGTGTTTGATTTATTTTTCCTAATGCTTTAAACTTTAATGTTACGCCAGCGTGAGCAGGGCTTTGCTTCGCTTGAGCTCTTAAAACATTTTTTTCTTGCAAACAGCCAGGTGTGAACTGCTGCATTTAAGGCTGTTAGACATGCAATTGGGTCACTAAGGACACATGTTAATACCAGGTCTAAACATCACATAACCCTCCTTTATGATGGGACTTTTTGTGAAGTTTTGGGCCATAGAATGATTTCTTTTCACTTCTTCTTCTTTCGGCTTCTCCCTTTAGGGGTCGCCACAGCAGATAATCTACCTTCATCTTGTCCTCTTCCTTGTGTCCTCTTCTGTTACACCAACTGTCCTCATGTCCTCCTTCAAAACATCCATGAATCTTCTCTGTGGTCTTCCTCTTTTCCTCCTGCCCAGCAGCTCCATTTTCAGCATCCTTTGTATAATCACTATCCCTCCTCCGCATCTGACCAAACAATCTCGACCCTTTCTTTCGACTGAAATAAATATGTAAATAAGAATGAAATATGCCACCTGCCACTTCACATTTATTACAGCAACTAAAATAAAGTCCATCAGTTGAGAGCTACCTCATCAACCTCTAGAATTTATAACGTTAGAGAATTGAGATCATAGAATGATAACTGCAATCATGGAGCACTTCAAACTGTTTTTTAATCCACCAAACAAGTCGAAAGAGATATTCATCACGTTATTAAATGTTGCATAAATGAGGCTGTCGCACATCAATCGCATTTGATGACCCAAACTCACGTCTTCCGTTTCTGCTGCGACGCAGGGAGCTGAGTGTCGAAGTCTCATTAGATCACATTAGTTGAAATCCTCCTGAATTCCGTTCTCCACCACATCTGTCCAATTACCCGTCTGACCTTACACATTACTGAAACGGCCCAGGGACGAAACATAATATCTCTGACTGACGCTGCAGACGCTGGCACACGTACCAGCTAAAATGATTAGTGTCACTCTTTCAGTGCTTCCTGAATTTTCCTGAATTTTCTTTTTATTGTTGTCTGAGCTGTGTGAGGACCAGAATCAGACTAGGTTAAATGAGGCTAAAAGAGATTAATCCCAAGTCTCCACTTTGACAGCCACTGCCTTGATACACTGTGAATCATCTCAGCCGCTACTTAGCCCTTGACCTCTGTGTGATATTAGCCAGTTCTGGAGGCTTTGTGATTTAAAATGCAAACGCTACACTTCAGACATTTACAACCACTTCCAAAAGAGGTGTCATAACACAGAGGAGCTATGCAGCTGCACTAATGCACAGACAATAAGAAAAAAAGGCTTTATGTTACTGTCAGGAATATTTTACTTGTATAGGTATTTTTCTGTTACTACATCATGTCTCCATGTAATTTCAAGCAGTTTTACTTCTTTTTTTACTTTTTTTGTGAGAGAAAAAGCTTCAGTTGTAACTTGTTTGACTTAATAATAATTATCACATAATTATCACCTCAGAAAAGTTAATTGTGTAAGAATAAATGACTTCTAATAGAGAGACTGCAGATGGAGGACTCCTTTGGTTATTCTCTCCCTTTACCACTCGTGTCAGTGAACTAACGAACTTTCACAGACCAGGGTGTTGGGATGAAGGGATGTCATTTTTTCCTCATTTCAGTCATGAGCTTCAACTTCAAAATGCAAAACGCATGCTCTTGGTTGATTTTTCCACTCAAGCTCTTGTAGACACAACAAAATGTTGCTTTTACGCTATTATGAGTACGGACAGAAGTATGGGCGCTTCATTCAATTCCTGCCAATAAACCCTTCTAAATGTTTCCCAATGAACCTCCCAGTGGAGCAAGAACAAGAAAAACTTTTTTTCAGCTTAAATAAATAAGTAATGATCATCCAATCGGCTGATAATCGGCCAGTCAAGTAATGGATGCCCTATGCCAAAAATGAAAAGATGGCAAACCAACTGATTAGTCAACCTCTAGTTATAGAGATTTGTTGACTTTGTCTTCGACCAGAAATATTCAAAGCAATTCTTTCTCGACAAGAAATAACCAAGCCAGTCCCAGCACTCCACCCCCCAACCCCCCACCCCCCACCCCCCGTCACTGCAGCTAGCATAGATATGAGACTTCATTTGACTCCTTGGTCAAACTCAACATGTACCAAGACAGAGCCAGTCCCAGCACTCCACCCCCCAACCCCCCACCCCCCGTCACTGCAGCTGCTATTTAGCATAGATATGAGACTTCATTTGACTCCTTGGTCAAACTCAACATGTACCAAGACAGCAAATTGAATGGTGATGACCATAGACCGGCGTCAGAGTTACAGTGACTGCTGGAAATGTCAATAACAAAGCTTTCCCTCCTGGCTCATCAGGAAGTTAAGAGAAATGGACAGATATATCCACAACTCAATACTAAATTACTGTGTGTTGACAGTAAAAGTGATGAAAAGTGATGATTAATGATTACAAAAAAGGGGTTTTATTGGTTGAAAAAAGGCCATGGGGAAACACGTAGGGAGCATTTGATTGAATTGTCTGCTGTGGTGGAAGGCCCTGCAGTAAAGACGGGAAATATTCAACGATGGCTGATTTACACAGGCTGTAAATACAGTGGGACAAAGGTACCCAACATGAACACAGTAAGTACATTTAAAATTGAGCCAATGTACTTCAGTAAGTTGTAGAATGTGCTCCAAATAAAAGCTTTACTTATGGGTTTTTGAGTTTTGTTTTTATTTGTCTGATGTTTGAGATAGAGGTGGGCAATGTATAGCTTTCTTTCTATTTTTAAACCAAGACATGGTCTCTATGGAAACGGTTCACACTGTGTTTTTTTTTTTTTTTGTGTGTGTGTCTGTATAATGTATGAATTATGTGACATATTGTGCCGAGGCTGTTGTCCCATAAGAATAATCTATCACTTCAATTCAAAACTAAATATCTAGCCAGCAACACACTTCCAATCGCTGAGTGGGTCAAGACGTGCATCTTCACTTCGTTCACTAGAGCTGAAATATTTTAACTCTAGTGAAAAATTCACATAACAAGTTGTCACAGAAAGGTTTTTAAAAAAGTCAATCAGCAGCGAGTGTCCCAACCTTGGCATGGAGTATCAAAATGGAGGACAAAATTAATGGAGCTGGAACAACATGACAAACCAGTAAGAGGTGCAAAAATACAATATTAATGAATAGCCGTGTAGCCCTGGGCTACTTTACATCTAAAAACAACAGTTTAATGGTAGTTACTGGATTCTCCCACTATTGAACTGAACCTGAGGGATTTAAAGCGTTGCTAAAAAACATTTAAGTCCTGCATGTCCAAGTTATTTTTAGAGGCGTCTCGTCATGCTTAACAGTTGATACATTTATTGGTGATTCTTTAGCATTAATTGTGGTATCTGAAGATGTTTGAACTTGGAGGATTTGGAGGGACGACATGATTGGTGGGCCAGTAATCTGCCAGCTTTGTGGCCCTGCTCATAATTACTTCTGGATTTAGGGATTAGTTCAGCAGCATGGTCTCCAGTCTGTGTGTTGAATTCTGTTTGTAGAGAGCGGCAATATACACACCTGAGGTTGGTGAAGATTATCTTTCCATGCAATCATCTTTGTTAGTTTAGTGAATTTCTTTCCGTCCTCTTCTAATATGAATTATCAGAGATTTTCTGTCCTCTTTTGTAAAGAGCACTTTCCTCAAAAAAAAAAAAAAAAAAAAAAAAGTAATTCTAATTTTAAAACATTTTAACTGTGATGAAAAGAGAGGAATTCATCACAAACACACACTGATCTGAAATACAACAAATGTAACTGCAAATACACGGTAAAAGAAACACTGAACCCACTGAATGTGAAATGAACTTGTTAAATTCAAGCAATGTCAGTTATTGTTTTAGCAGGAGGAACACAGTGCTCAGTTACCAATAATCATCGAGTAGTACCCAGTGATTGTCAAGTAGCATTATTGCTTGAAATGTCCATAACTACTGAAAAATAAATCATAATGGATGTAGGCAAAACATTCTCAAGTACTAGATATGGCACTGTGGAGTAGAATGGTAAAGTAATGAGGCATATGGTAGCAAAAGGCACACGTAAGGTAAGGCAAAAGGTATGTGGTCAAATTTTATTATTTACCCGAGTGACATTAAAAAAAAAAAAAAATAACATGCCCTCCGGAGGATTTATTGTGAATTGCCGCAATGGGAGTAATATTAGTAAAGATTCTTGCTCACCAAAAAAAAAAAAGTATCCTAACGACTATTTTAATGGTGAACTAGTCATCAGTAATTGAAATAGATTAACCGTCTAATCTGCCTGTTTTAGTTCGAAATATACACCCGGCTGCATGTCAGGGAGATTACAATAATTACCAACTTGTCCAGCAGAGGACACTCTGAACCCAGCTTAGTCTGCACTCATGCCATCTTGGTTTATTTGTCTAGACACAAACAAGCTGAACTGTCCTTCTGAGCCGACAAATCTCCATGACTCCATCTGAGCCGACAGCCAAGCAGTGAAGTTAGAAAAGCCAACAAAGTTGGCGGAAGCATCGCCTTTTTTTTCACTGTTAGCAGAGATGGGTAAAAAGCAGGATGACTCACTCAATAAAAATAGATGACCAGCTCCACGGTGTGTAAAAGAAGTGATGACGTACCCGACAATTATCCAACTAACAAAGGCAACTAATTGTCATTTAATGTCATTTATTCTTTGTTGTCAATAGCGACTAATCATTGCACCCCAATCTTTGTAATGGGATTATTTTAGTCTTGCATTATGTTATTACTCTTTCGATGCTGTCTTTGTTTTAGACTGAGATGTGACACTGCTTATTCTTAGAAGCTAAGAGAACTTTATTTATTGTTCTGCTTCCTACAAGGTTGCAATGTCCCAGGCATGACCCCAGAAAACACAAACATTGACTGCATATGCTCGTCCTAGAACAGGATTTGTCACATATGCAGAAAGGCACGAGTATTTCCTGCCAAGCTTTGACACATCTCCACAGCCTGCAGACCTTTTGACACTTTGCTTTTTGGGAATGACCTCTTTGCAAAGAGCAAAATATAAGGACATTTCTTGTCACGAGTTATTCATTTTATTTCTCACCAGCTCATTCAAATCTTTTTTTTTTCCTCCATAACATCTACTAGGCACATCAAAATGTGAGGCTGAAAAACTTCATAGTCAATTTAGTGCCAATTCATATTTTTTACAAATATTGCAATAATATTGGAAATTACAGTTATACTAGTCAAGATAATCATGACATGAAATTTTCATATCATCCCATGCCTTCTGTTGTGTAGCAGATGGGTTATTATAGACCAGACATACAGTTAATGCATAAAACCTAGAGTGGCACTAAGTAGAGCGCAAACATCAGCCAATGCCCAACAACCCCTCCTAAATTCAATCAAGCCTTACAAATGAGCCAGCTCCTGGCTCTGTAGTCCTTATCTGAATCTGCAACAAAAATTAATGGGCTCCTGCTTGGCCCCCACCCCACCTCCTCCACTCTAGTTTCATGAAAATCCTTTAAGTAGTCTTCCAAAACCCTGCTAATAAACAAACCAACACAAAGACATGGGTGAGTATATAACCTCCTTGGCAGAGGACTAAACCAATTATGTTCAGAAACAAAACAACGCACAATGTGCTTGTACCATTTACTCTATTCACCATCTTCTTCAAGTTTGGTTCAGTTCAGCCCTGATGGAAAATCTGAAAAAAAAAAGCATTTGAGTTCATATCGTGCAGCGTTGGGGGTGGGGGGGTGATGTTCTCTGCTCTGGAAAACTGTGACACTTGAGAAGGGTTTATTAAGCCTGTCACTTGTGGTTTGATCCCAGATTGCCCTTTACACTGAGCCACAGGAGCACCTCATAACTCTCCCGTGAAGAGGTGACATCAGAGGCAGAGTGTGGCCTCCTCCACCATCCAGACAAGATGGAGAGAAGAGGCCCGGCAGAAGAGGAAGTGATTAATAAAAAAACCAAGCCTCCAGAAACAGCCATGATGAAGAGCTTCTCCCTTTCTGTAAAGAGTCCCCCATTCTCTCTCTCCTCCATAATAAGCAAAGTGGCCAAAGGTCAAAATAATCCAAATGATCCTGACAGGAGTACATAAAGGTTTCTCTTTTACCCACAGAGAATAGAATGCAGAATAATATATTGATTGTGCTGAGGGAGTTCCCCTCCATCTCATTATGTTACCTTGGTGGTAAACTTTTATTATTCTGTTATGGCGGGAAGGGACGTGTAGACCACCATGAGGGTTCTAGAGCCAAACTCTTTACCACATAAAAGCTTTTTGAGTGAAAAGCAGTTGTTTCTTCAGGTTTTCCTTAAACTGCAGTGTTTGCACAAAATAAAATCCCCATTTACAGTTCACAATTCACAAATTAATTGTGACTGCAACTCCCTGCTCCCTAAAAATGCAGATTTTCTCTCCAGTGTAGGGGAGTTTCCTGTGTGAAAAGGCTTTTTAACAATGAGACAAAGCACTGAACATATAGAACAGAACTGATAGCGTAGACTGAAGCCAGCATAGAGCTTATCAGGTGAGCCTTTTGCTAAGTAGCTAAAATCCGTTTCTCCTGCTGTCATGACTTCGATGTCTGCTCTACGTTTGCCAGTGCTACATTGTGCATTTATCTTCTGGTTGTTCACATTGTCAAATAAACCAAAGTAAAAGGAACAACTGTAAATCATCACTAAGCACTACGGTGTTTTTTTTTTATATCATTATGTTTGAGCCTCATCCATGATGTTATAAGTCACGCAAAAGTTGTCCATGCACACGGCATTGTCTCAAGAAATGTCTTCATATACACAAAACCCCCCAAAAGACTCTTATCACTGTAGTATATACTCCAGGCCTAAAAGCAACAGCATAATGCAACTGTATGAAACAGGAAAGTCCCAATATACACTCTAAGACATGATTCTGTATCAGTCCATTCCTCTGTCTCATCTTGCCTATGCTTATGTCTGGGACAGTAAATAACAAGAATTTGTCTTGAGTGGCATGAGTATCACAAGCACAATGTGGCTGATTTGAGGAGCTCAATCATAGCCTCTGATGACCTTCAGTAACAGAAAAATAGGTTTTTCCCTCCTTTTTCCAGCTGAGACCAGGTCACAAAAGTGGAAACACCTTGACCGTGGCCGAGTCTTATAATGGTAGAGAAAATCATTCTAAACCTTCATTGGTCAAGGTTCATTTTGGGAGATGCAAAGCTTCCGTAACCACGGAGAGTGACAATCTTTTCTCCACTCAAAGTGCACTCAGAGAGAAATTGTTTGTGGTCTCTTGGGACTTAGTGTATCCTCTACATCTTCCTTAAGTCTCCGAAAATGTTTCCCTTTAATCGCTCCACCAGCGCAAACATCACTCGCAGCCGTTAGAGGCGAATCTCTCAGTCGAGCGGTTGGTTATAACTCAGCGGCTGACAACCTCTCCCAGCTACACCCACTATTTGAGCCACTTCTACGAAACAGCACTGTGCAGATACAACAGCTTGAAGATATAATGGAGTGAAGTTGAGAGGGATGCAGACCCTCAGTGGCCCAGATGAAGCAATTAATCTCAGCCAACTCAGAGCTGGAGGCGAGAGGCAAAAGGAAAAAAAAAAGGCCACTGAATCATTCATCTTTATGGTGATTTCTTTTTCCTTTCCACATCTTTCTCTCTGGCTGAAAGTTCTTTGTTGTTGTCAGAAAGCAAGAAGCACCATTAGTCCAGGAAAAGGTTTATTTTTTTCATTGTTTGTTGGTCCCACGATTACTCAATTATTAATTGATTACTAAATTAATCTTCTACTACTTTTATAATTTATTATTAATAACAATTAAATAATAATAAAATCATTTTGATTTAATATATAAACCAATTTTCTCTGACGTAAATGTGACTATTTTCTGGTTTCATTGCTCTATTTAACAAAGAAATCCTTAAAAGTGAAAATTTTTGGTTTAAGGACAAAATAAAACATTTTATAACATCATCATTTGGAGGGTTAGGAAACACCAATCATCATTTCCTGATATTTTCTGACCAAACAAGTCAACAGATTAGTTGATTATTTAAATCCCCCGGGCCACTGACCGGTTCTGTTTTATTTATTATCTGAGTCTGAATGATGTTTTATTTTGAAAAATGTCCAGATTCTCTCTGTCTATGATTCACTCTTGACACTTGTGAAGACGCTTGTCTTGGTCACGTGATACGTAAAATTAAACCCACAAGCCAGCAAAATGAGTAAAAAAAACAAGTGTCTTTGGAAAGTTTCTTTGCAACATCCTATCTGTGTGAAGCGGGGTTTTCTGCAGTGACAGCAACCAAAACAAAATTACAGAATAGCCTGGAAATAAGCAACACACTTCGGGTGTCACTGTCTCATATTACCCCGAGATGGGGCCGTCTCGTTGCAGGGAAACAAGCTCAGGGCTCCCACTGATTCAGCATTATTGAGAGTTGTATTATTTTCGATTATTATAATCGATTGAATAATACTTGCAGGTAGGGAAAAAAATGATTTAAAACATTGTGGGATATGTCCAAGGAACATAATCTCAGCTAGATATGGGATTATAAAAATAATAATGTTTCAACTCCAGTATCTAACATTCTGGAGTATTGGTAGAAATTGAATATACTACTCATTACTCATTAAGGGTTGGATAAGGGTACATTTCTGCTTAAAAGTTATGCCACCATGTTAACAAACAGACAACCCAGCTAAAGTGGAAGCTTTAAACAAACAAAGAAGATGTCCCTGTGTCCTTCTCCTCACTAAAGTGTCACAATAAACACTTCAGCAACGTTTGAGAAAAAAGCTTCTCTGTTTACCTGTGTTCGAGCAAGCGGTTTTGAAAAGTCAAGTTTAGTCACGTAACTAGCACATTTGCCGTGCATTGAACCCTCCCCCCAACAGCTACTCTCGGTTGTGGGCGTGAACATTCAACGTGAAGAAGAAAAAAGCTGAATTGGGGTTGAGCACCGCAGAGCAGTTAGTCCGCTGTATGTCACCTTTAAGTAAACAGCAAAAATAAAGGAACTGGCCTCACTATTTGGAGGGGACTGAGAATGTTTAAACAGCAGCAATAATATCTAATGTTGCAGTTTTGTTCACAGTCAAAGTGAGGTAAATTAAATTAGTTTTCTTTTTTTTTTGCTGTAATGGTATTATTAAGTACTCACTACCAGTACTTACAAGTACCTAAATTTAAGTAATTGATTGTATCGGTGTATCTCTGGTTAAAATAGTGAAAGAGATCTACCAGACAGAGGCAGAATATTCAGAGGGTCTACAGCTGTTGTAAGCTGTGTGGATTGGTTTTCTCAAGACATCCCAATGGGTCAATATGAAACCTCCTGTGTGAAAATCAATAGCACACGTCCTTGGCAGTGACATCTTTCCTGGCAAAGTGATGAAGGATCTGTGGAGGACTCATGAGACATGAAGGAAATGTTACACGTGTCACAGAGCTGTGGTGTGACTCTAATACATGCTAAGTAACAATTTACTGGATTGGGTCTGATTAGCTGAGCTCTGTCAGGTACACAAAGCATCTACAATACACCGATACAAGCAGCTGATTATTTGTCTGATAAACAAGAGACACCACATCTCTGCCACTCATGGCTTTTATCTAAAATCTACTCAGTCTAGTTACAGATAAAATAGACGTGCAATACAATTGCTAATTTAGCCATAACTAACAAAAGTCTATGTCTTGAACCTGTGATGCTTTGAAAAAGTCTTTCATCCAAAAATTGCTTATTTGATTCAGCCACAGAGTAGAGGGAAGTGAGAACTACAGATACCATCGTCCAATCATACCATACCATGGTACAACATGTTCTTGCTCTATTACAGTAAGAAGACAGACCCCGATATTGACTCATGTTGTATTTGCTCAAGAAAATTCTACAGACCATGCGCCTAAACAGGTTGAGTGAAGGACAGTGCTTGATACAGAGTAAGTGAGGAAGTCTGACTACCTGGTAAGTTCTGTCAGTATTCAAGCTATTGTTTGCACTGCTGTTTCTTGTACTAAAGCTCTAGATGAAAAAAGGCCCATTTATACTTGGCTGGAGCGTAGTGTCTGTACTTTGCGCTCATTTTGTCCATAATTGTGCATATTGCATGAGAACTTGTGATGATGGACAAACAGAACAATACCACTGGAAATCATGGGGGCAATGTAGAATAAATAGTCCAATTAGTTAGGAAAACAACTAAGAAGAGTCTATATGGGCATTAATTCAAGTTGCTCTGAGGCAAAGCAAGTTATCAAAAGTCTCAACAGACATGCGGTAAAATTGAAAATGTCTTTCGTCATCAATGTTCCTCATCAGCAACACTAACCAGTAATATTCCTCATTATAGGGGAACTCCGATTTTTTCATCCCAGGCCCTATGTTTATAAATGTGGATGTGTATGTAAATGGTAATTACAAAAGGTTTCATAATTGGTCCAGTAGATTGGCTCGGGCAGCTGCAGTGTAATCTTATGCGGCAATCTGAGATATTTATAAAAAGTGCTTCGTTTCATCGATAAATGGCTCAGATTTTTTACTGCAAGAGTCTGGCAACATTAACAAGGGTGTAGGTTTGGTTACAAGACTGGTGGGGACACCGCCAGTCTTCTCTGTGACTCGAGCTTGTTTCTGCTCGGTTTTCTGTGTATGTGTGCGCGGAGGCTGCGAGAGGACGGCGACAGTGAGCAAGTGGATTTTACGAGCATCAGTGAACGCATCACAGCAGAGAAGAAACACAGCAGCAGTGACAGAGAAGACGACACAGCGACACGGGGTCATATGGAATGTAAGTGGACTTTTAAGTGACCCTTTAGATGGAGGGTTCTTACGGGGCTTTGCATGTGGAAACAGCAATGCTAGGGTCTCTCCATAATTTCTTTGTTCCATGTCCACAGAAAGCCAAGTATGCATCCTGCTAATGCATACACACCTTTGGGCATAACCAACGTATAGCCGATGAGGTGTAGCATTTCTTGCATCTGTCAACATTTCAACACAGAAGCTCTGATTTTGTTTAGCTCTGTAAGTACATATCACCACTTAGGCCCAGAACTGGCAGACTGATAACCCCTGCTGCTGAGTTAGATGTTAACATGTTGAGATGCAAAGAGTGGTAAACCACCTTCATGGCTGTTTACTGCCAACCATGGTCACACTGCTGGTAGCCACCCTCTGAATGACTCCCACATGAACGCCCACAGCAGAATGAGACAGGAATGAGCAGGGCTGTTCTACTCAGAGTGAATGTCAGAGGTTATTTCTCTAGCATCTCTTCAGGCCAGTAAATGGTCAGCCCGCACTGCATCTGCACAGCTGGGAAACACCAAACAACAGTCACACTATTACATTTCACTGGCCATACTCTTCACAGCATCGCACACCAACCCCATTATTCACTCAAAGTCACCAACTATTGATTAAATGTAAGTTATCTCCATTCTAACCTGGTTCCTGAAGAATTAGTATGCTGCTGAGAAGCTGCCTACCAATCACATGACATAGATCCATTTTGTTTTATTGACCCCGAGTCCACTATTCTGGCCAACACTTAATTTGCTAAACAGTATTTTTTAGTCTTGATAAACTGAAACACTTTCACCTCATACCAAAGCTGAGTGTTTC
Source organism: Brachirus orientalis (assembly GCA_016785285.1). Classification (NCBI taxonomy): domain Eukaryota; kingdom Metazoa; phylum Chordata; class Actinopteri; order Pleuronectiformes; family Soleidae; genus Brachirus; species Brachirus orientalis. The sequence continues at coordinate 1,003,214 of JAFBJR010000182.1, forward strand.
TGGAGCCAAAAAGAACCTGATGTAGGACAACACCAATTTTATTGTTTTAACAGGTTAAATGTTATTTCACAAATTGTGCATCTCATCTAATATAATGATAGCTGCCTTCTCCCCTGTTCCTGTCAGTGATGCCTATAGTTCACCCTTCAAGAAAGTTCATGACCAGGCTTTCTGTTCTTCCTCTGTGGCTGACCAAAAAGCAGGATGACTAACTTCTTTCACTCACTGATTTCACATTAAAAGTCCATTTATCATCATGGTGATGGATGACAAACCTGACTCAATTACAATCAATCCACTTTGAAGTTTTGTTGCAGTAAAATAAACAAGGTTTGGACTGTTTTGAAGGGCACAACAAACCATTGAATGGACAACTAATCATTCAATCATCAGTTGGAGAAAACACATTTAGTAAATTGCAAAGGCTGCAATTCCATTTCCTGCAGGTTAGAAAATAATGCTGGAAACAATTCATATCTTTAATTTCTCAACTTTGCATTTGAATAAAGCATTAATAAATGATCTATTGTGTAGAATTTAGGGGGCATTTATCAGCCAAAAAATTTTGTACAAAATTTAGTGACACATGGAATTGAAATCAATTTGTGCTTATGTTGTTAATATTGAACTTGTAATTTCTAATGCTCTCAGTCAAAACAATAACACAATGCCTAGTTTGATGACATCAGGAAGCAGCGTTAGATCATGAGCTTCAGCCCACTTCTTAAAGAAGTATTTTAACTTTTTAAAGTTGCATACGCCACACAACAATAATCTTTTTTTAAAGAGTGTGACAACAACCAACCAACTCTACCTCTACCTCCCTCACTACAGGACAGCATGATTAAATTCCTCACAAAGGCTGGTGAATCTCAGCTCCGCCTGACCTGCAGGTCAGTCTGTCACATGTGTCACAAACACAACACATCATGTACCTGTGTCCAAGTAAAAGCATTCTATCATTTTTGTTCCCTAATTCCGTCTATTCCATCCACAGATCTGTGGCTTCATTATATAGAGTCCTGGCATTTACAGCAATTGAGTACAGAGGAGCATTTAGAACATTAACGAGTTTATTATTTAGATTTTTAAAGTCAAACCCTTGGTAAAACATAGCAGCAGTTCCACAAAGTGGTTGACATCATTAAATGGCCTTCAGCAAATTTAACTTATTAAATTAATATATATATATATATATATATACACTACCAGTCAAAAATGATCTTCTCATTTACTGTTTTTTCTTTATTTTCATGACCGTTTACATTGTAGATTCTCACTGAAGGCATCAAAACTATGAATGAACACATATGAAATTATGTAGTAAAAAAAAGAAAAAAGAAATAACTCAAAACTGTTTTATATTTTAGATTCTTCAAAATAGCCACCCTTTGCTTTAATTAATGCTTTGAACACTCTTGACCTTCTCTCGATGAGCTTCATGAGGTAGTCACCTGACATGGTTTTCCACCAGTCTTGAATTTGTTCCCTTGTTGGCCCTTTTGCCTTCACTCTGCGGTCCATCTCATCCCAAACCATCTCAATTGGGTTTAGGTCAGGTGACTGTGGAGGCCAGGTCATCTGGCACAGCACTCATCACTCTCCTTCTTGGTCATATAGCCCTTACACAGCCTGGAGGTGTGTTTAGGGTCATAGTCCTGTTGAAAAATAAATGATGGTCCAACTAAACGCAAACCGGAAGGGAAGGCATGTCGCTGCAGGATGCTGTGGTAGCCATGCTGGTTCAGTGTGCCTTCAACTTTGAATAAATCCCCAACAGTGTCACCAGCAAAGCAACCCCACACCATCACACCTCCTCCTCCATGCTTCACGGTGGGACCATCCATTCACCTTTTCAGCGTCGCACAAAGACCAAAGATCTCAAATTTGGATCTCAAATTTGGACTCATCAGACCAAAGCACAGATTTCAACTGGTCTAATGTCCATTCCTTGTGTTTCTTGGCCCAAACAAATCTCTTCTGCTTGTTGCTTTTCCTCAGTAGTGATTTCTTAGAAGCTATTTGACCGTATTCCCACAGTCTCCTCCGAACAGGTGATGTAGAAATTTGTCTGCTACTAGAACTCTGTGTGGCATTTATCTGGGCTCTAATCTGAGGTGCTGTTAACTTGCAATTTCTGAGGCTGGTGACTCAGATGAATTTATCATCAACAGCAGAGGGGACTCTTGGACTTCCTTTCCTGGGGCGGTCCTCATGTGAGTCAGTTTCATCGTAGCACTATAATGTCATGAAAATAAAGAAAAACCATTAAATGGCCCATTTGGCCCTTGGTATTTTTCAACCTTTTCGTGTTCCTTCTTTCTGATGTTGGCATCAGCTGGTATCGCCACATCTATTATCACTGCCTTCTTCTGCACTTTGTTCACCACCACTATGTCCAGTTGGTTAGCCAGAAGCTGTTTGTCAGTCTGGAAGCTGAAGTCCAACAGAAGCTTGGCCCTGCTCAGTCACCTTCGGTGGTGCGGCCCACAGAAGGTGACTGGGTACTTCTGGGTACTTCTATTCCATATTCCATACCTCTCCATGTATGCTGACCCAACATATATATATACTCTCACTCATTTTCTACCGCTTTATCCACTAGGGGTCATGGGGGGCGCTGGTGCCTATCTCCAGCTAACACAGGGCGAGAGGCAGGGTACACCCTGGACAGGTCGCCAGTCCATCACAGGGCCACATAGAGACAGACAACCATTCACTCTCACATTCATACCTACGGGCAATTTAGATTGTCCAATTAACCTAGTCCCCAAATCTGCATGTTTTTGGACTGTGGGAGGAAGCCGGAGTACCCGGTGAGAACCCACGCACCACGGGGAGAACATGCAAAGGCAAGAGTGCTAACCACTACACCAACCGTGGGCCCATATATATATATATATATATATATATCAGATACTATACTATATACCGATACTGATACTATATATATCATATATATATATAGTATCAGAGAACATGTCCGGTAAGACTGCTGGACAAACACTAAACTGCATAACAATGATCTGTGAGTGATGAGTGGTGAGGAGGGGACAGGCAATTAGTGGGGAGGAAGCACATCTCCTCTCTAGAGCACATGAGTTGTTACCATCAGGCAGATGGTAAAGGGTGCCGTCCCTCCAAACCAGCGGGGCTCGCAGATCGTTTGTGCCAAGCTGTATTTCACTGCTGAACAAACTGTGAAACAAATCATGGAACCTCTCTGTGGGTGAGGACACACTCTATAATATGTAGAGCACTTTAAAAGGGCTATTTGTGAAATTAATTGTTGCGGTTGGCGGTTGTGGTAGTTTTGTTGCTGTTTGTGAAAAGGGCTGTCGATATCTGGGATAGATGTTGCTTAATCTGACATTTGCAGTATGATAAGACAATCTACTGTCTACTGTTTCTGCACTCTGTCCAATTATTATCTTACTATTTGGGCTGTGGCGATTAATTAGTAAATTCATTACTAATTGATTACTATATTAATTGCCTATTTTGATATTCCATTAAAAGTTTGATGCTTTTTTTTTTTTTTTTTAAACACAAAAACTCCTCTTAAAGTATATTGTACTTTTATAAGGAGGAAACAAATAAAGTTTTTCTCTTATTTTGTGGACAAAACACAAAAGACGTTTCCATTTTCGTTTTGCGATTTGGGGAAAAACTGATTGTCATTTTGGACAATTTTTGTGGCCCAAACACTGACTCAATTTAAAAACGAAACAAAAAAATAATGGATAATGCAAATAATCAGCACTGCATATATTATTATTTCAGTCCAATGTGGTGCAGAGATGCATCAAAGACATGGACCATTAAACTATGCACAAGGTTATTTTCTGAATTGATATTAACATCTTCAGGATTATACTTCATATTATTTTAATCAATATGGAATAATTTTGGATTAACATTTGCCTGTGTTCTTGATGATCACTTTTAAAAAAAGGATTTACTGACCATGTTTTTGTAGATATTGTCCTTTGACCAATCAGCTCTAAAAGTTCATTTAGATACTCTGCATAGTAGGGATGCAAATATAAAATGATTTTCTTATTAAACGTGGTAAGAAACATCCCAGTTATATAACCATAAAGGCCGGTCACACTCTCAAAACTGAATATTTTTCCATGAACAACAGTAGCATGGTGAGAGAAAATTTAACAAATAAATGCAACTGAGGGACTGCAGATGGACCAGAAGTCTGGTGCAACAGCTTAATGTGCCATGCGACAAGAGCATTTGCTTGAAACTCTGAACCACACTCCAGCATAGTTGATGGTCACCACAGGAAAAACACCCTTAATGCCGGTTGCAACTGAAAAGTAAATAAAAGCTACATGGCTACATTAACCAAACAATAACCAAGGGACTTTGTTTCCACCCAAAAAAATGTCTTGTGTCATTGGTGTGGAAGAATTTTAGATACTCAAAGAATGATCAAGAAGATGTATATCCAACCTGCAAAGAACAGCAGAAAAAAAAGCTAAAGCCTCCAACACAACTACATTTATTGCAACAGGTATGACATCACTATTTAGTTGCACATGACCAATTTAAGGTAAGACACAAAGGCCCCCTTTACACTTAAAATGCATTTTCTGTGAAACCATGGTTTTCTGTCAGACAATATAATATTAAATATAAATATTAAAATTTATAGCTCTTGCATCTCTACTGAAATATTTAGTCCACATACAGAGACAGACAGGGACGAAAACAGAATCCTAGTTTTTGTGCAGGGTAAAAATGAATAAACTAGGTATTTGTTATTGTGCTTTATAATTCATTACCTGTTTCTGTAATGCAAAAATGAGTCTCGATTCACATTAATAGTTAACAGCCCTCATTTCTGGGGCCATAGAAATGTCTAGACCAAAACAAACAGGGTCCCAGCAGGCAAACAGTAGAGATAAGAAATGGTGTCAAGTAATCTATACAGGAGAAATGATTGGTGACACATTAGAGGAGGGTATATGAGACAAGTTTATACTTGGTGTCATTTGACCAAATTGGAAGGCAACAGTGTTTGCAATTGTCCCAAATGGCCACACATGAAAGGAGGGGTGAAGAATTTGCTGTCAAAGAGACAGGGTAAGACGTGATAATTGTGCAAATGGAAAAAAAGGAAAAAAAAGAGGCAATTTTCAGACCGTCTGTAGAAAAGAGTCATTCACATGAAAAGTGAGAGAATGGACCAATCAATGCCTGCGGAAGCATGATAATTACATTGATTTCTAAAGCTAATAATCATTTCCATTCATCAGCCTGAAAACCACAACCCAAAAGGTAGATTTTACACAAAAATGAATACATTTTTTGGTCAATAACATTTCCGAAAACAGTTCAAACATGATAAGTCTGAGGCAGAGATTGAGCTTTCACATTTCCTGTTCCATCGACCACTCAGTCGAAAAGCCAAAGGAAAAGCAGCAGAAGCTGGGATCAAACAATGTAAAAACCTCATGGGGTGAAAAATAACTCAGATAATGAATCAACTACCAACATAATTGATTCATTTTCTGTTGACTGACTGTTTAATTATTTGTTTCAGCAGTTAACTATGTATCATGGTAACTTAATTAGGATATTAGCTATAAATTTTCCATTATTGTTGAATTGATGTTTGCTTTGAAATGTATTTAAGCCTCCGAATAAGAGTGGAAAGTGATGCCTGTGTTTGGGCAAACTCTAGAGCAAATTGAATCACCTTGAAACAGTGCTGCACCACTAAACTGACCCTGTACATCCCATAATTCAAAAGATAACTGGAAGTGATTGTGTTCTTGAAAACATTAAACAATATAGAGTTGGTTTTAGATTTTATTATGGTTTTAGATGCATAATAAAACAGTGCACAAACTGGGTTTCCATCCAGCTTTTTACTGTGGTTGTATTAGAGTGCTTCACAAATAAAGTATCAATCAAAGGTCAAATACTGGTCAGTGGATCACAATCAAAAATGTGGGCCGTTTATTTCTTCTCTGTAAAACTATGACCCATACAACACAAATGTGTTGTTTACAGCTTCACGGTTTAAAAGGTCTAAAATGACTGTATTGAACTGATATTGGTATCAGCAGATAATCAAGTTTAGGATATCATTATTGGTATCAGTATTGGTTCCGTATTGAACGTGAAAAGTGGCATTGTGCCATCCCTAGACTGGAGCTTCCATTCTGTCTGAAATGCAATGTGATAAAAGTTTCCATCGGATTTGATCGCATTTTCTCCTCTGGGAGTCATCATTTAATGCAAACTTTTGTGCACAATACATGCACAACTGCGTATGTGTGACCGAGGTCTTGCCATTTGTGTGAATGGTAATGACTTTGTTAGTGATAACACAGGCAGGCCACAGCATGACAGCACATGCACAATTGAGCACAAGGCAAACAACACTGAAAGTATCAGCGGAAACGGATCTACAACGCAGCAACTGAGCAAAACATGTTACAATGTCTTGTGTTATGGAAAGAAAAAAAAAGTTTTACTTCTTTATGAAACTGTGGTGGGACAAATTAGACTATGCTGGCCTGCCACAGCAGACTAAGTTAATGGGAAACACTGATCATATGTAAATGCATGGTTAGTTAAGGCCAAATCTACACTGCAAATGGCAAGAATTTCCGTAGAAATCCACGAGTGAATGAATAAAAGCAAACGTTAGAAATGTCCACAGTTACTGCTGCTCAGACTCATATTTTGTCTTACTTAAAAGAAGTGAAGAGACAAGTCCAAAAACAGAGACACTGAGTCATCCGCAGTCCAGCAGTGACTGCATCTAACATGCCCAGCGGTGAACAGACTCCTCAGTTTCACCTGACTATCTGTGAAGATCAAAACACACGACACTGTGAGCTTTCATCAATCCAAAAGCAGCAGTCGCTTCAAAGCATGAAGTCTTCTCCAGCAGAGGGGCACAAACTAACTCCCAGAATATCGGCAGTGATTACATGGTGTTGAGAGCATGACCTGAAATGTGGCTGCCAGGCCTTAATGGTGAAAGTCAGTGAAGCAGCAGACAGAACAGGAATGTTTGCTGAAGAGTCAGCCTCCATGCTTATGAATGAAGACAAATACAGACAATACTTGTTCACTGTATACCAGGTCAGACGGCGTTTTTTTTAAATTTACTACTATCTACTGTCTAAACCATTATTGACATCTTAATACGTGTCTAAATTTTAATACTTAAATCTGATACATTTTGTTCCTTTTAGCACAAGCAGGAATATTATGGACGAGCTAAACATTTGTACTTTGCCTGACAATGATCATGACGGTCAAGTATTAATAGGCTAATGGATAGGAATGGTTCTATCAAGGTCCATGACTCAGCTTGCTCACATTGCCATGTTGGCAGGAAAAGCTTCTGAAAAATGAATATTACCAGTGCTATTTTCCAGCTTTAAGAGTTCCTTAAATCCACTGAGATCAACCAATATATCACAGAACCTGACAGACTGAATATATCTGACCCTTACAATCCCCCTAAGTATTGAGACAGCCAGAATGGACAGTATACCAGACCTACTGCCTCACTACATTTCTGATAAAAATTTATCTCATTCTACACCAGAGAATGCTTACACATTGCACTAAAAGCATGTAAAATTAACAAAAATATTTAAGTTAATTAGCGCAAGAGTTTGTAATGTCACTGGCATCCAGTTGGCATCCTGATTCTCAGCTTCCACTCAGCAGTTAAGGGTAAACTTAAGGGAAACTTAACCTACAACAAATGCCACTAACTTGCTTAATAGGATAAAGGTTTTAATAAATATCATAGTGTGTGTCAAAATACAGTAAGGCTTTATACACATGGTCTTTTAACATCATTAAAAAGTGACAATTTTAAGTTAAATTTCCCTTCAGTTTCCTCTGGGAAGCTGTGAAAAGCATGAATGGATGCCAATTCAGTTTTGTGATTCACAACACTTCCTGGTACGAAGTGATCCCGCCCTGTTGTCAGTCTGTTGTCTGTCTCCCATCACTCTGTCTTTTTTATAGCAGTGATCAACAACTGCTGTCCTCAGGATCTTTGGTGATCCAGTAAAATACTCACCTGTTAGCCTGTCCCTGACTGTTTTGGCATCCTGGTGAATAACAGTTGTCCACCACCATCACTTTTTCATGAAAACAATGAATCCACAGAGAATCCAACTCATACAGTGGTTCCCAAAGTGGAGGGCGATCCCATTTTGGGGGTGTGTGGATTTAAAATGGCTAGTTTAAGGTCACCATGGCATTACCAGCTCGCGGGAGAAATGTCAGTGTGTCTTGCTCACCAGATTTGCCATTAAAAACAACTGCAACAACACTTTTCTGAAGGCCACTCAGTTAAATTATAAATACAGTTTTAGAGGTAACTGACAGAAGAAATAAGGAGTGTTGGCCATGATCAAAATAATCCCTGACAAGCTGCTTTCCTACAGTAACAGACCTCTTGTTGACCCAAGAATTTCTTTATTTGCTGTCTAGAAATTCAGAGCCTACTGACCTGTTGGGCATAAAAACCTCTGCTTGTTGCTTGCACAACCTCTAAGGAGGCAGGAACTACAGCGTGCCACTCAGGCAAATAGCTTAATCAGGGGGCGTGGTAAGGCCAGATGTAAAAAAAAAAAAAAAAAGTAAATAGCAGTGGCAGGTAAACGTCAAACAGAGTACATCATCAGGTGTTGTTTGTTTTGTCAACGTTCAAGGAAACATCTTATTGTCAATTATTTAAACATAATTTTATTCTGCTAATATAATCCTTAGGTGTGGATCGATCTTGCTTCGTTTGTGCCGAATATCACATACACAGCCTTTAAGAACTACTTAGTTATAACTTGCCATCACAAAAATATAATGCTCCATGTGTGTTGCAGCCCTCACTCATGTACTGGTCTTATGATGATGATGATGATGATGATGATGATGGAGGACAGGCAATGTGATGAGTGACATTTTCATCATACTAATTGTTTATGAATCAAGTTTGTTTAGACTTTTTTTTTTCTTTTTCTGACATTCAAACCCCAAATTTAGAGGCTTTGAGGGGTTCTTGATGCAACAATGAAACCGGAGCTCTAGGATGGAGCAGACAAGAAATTGTATTTTTAACAGTGATTATGTGATCTACATTTCAGCATGGCATTGCCCTATAAACACGCTTTTTGTGTTTGTTTGTTTTTTCTTTTACACCATGACAAATAATATTTTATAGGACGTCATGAAACAGAGATGATTATTTAGATATCATAGTGGGACTGATGTTGGACACACACACAGATCAATGGGAACACTGTCATTGGAGCTGACAGTGTTTTTCTACAGTGGTTCCTTTTTAACAAACAAACAAACAAACAAGTTTGCTTGGACTGAGTAAAATGTAATTCATGGTGACAGGGATAATTGTTCAGAAATACTGCTGCAAAAGCCACAGACATTACACTAACACTTTTATCATGTGTAATAGGGCTGAACATGTGCACTATTCTTTTTTATTTATTTTGTTTTTCAAAAGCATACATAGGCACTTGGCCCATGTTGAACAGGTGTATGTGTGTTTACAATGTGTGATGCTGTTATTTATCTTTTTTTTTTCTTTAATTGTGTATACACCAAGCTCCATTTTAACCAGTGCGAACTAAACCTCCTTTCTGTGTTTTTCTACATAACTTGCACTGTGACTGCAACTTTTTTTTTTTTTTTTTGGGGGGGGGGGGGGGGGGGGGGTTTGCAGTGACACACACTCAGTGATTAAAACCACAAATCTCAAGCACCATCACACAACGAAAGGTCACACAAAATTAAAAAAAAAAACATACTGAACAAACAGAGGAACACCGCAAGAAAGCTCCAACCAAGTTCTGGTCAGAAATAACAGGATCACTGATGGGTTTATCATAAGGGAGGTCTTTTCACGTTGCTCCAACAAAGATGAATTGTTTAAGCTGAAACCATCATCATCACTACCATCTGACATCAAATGCTCATTAAAAAATAAGCAATTATATTTATAACAGTTATTATGTGATCTACATTTCAGCATGGCATTGCCCTATACGCTCCCTTTCACATGGCTGTTGTTGTTTTTGTGTTTGTTTGTTTTTTCTTTTACACCATGACAAATAATATTTTATAGGACGTCATGAAACAGAGATGATTATTTAGATATCATAGTGGAACTGATGTTGGACACACACACAGATCAATGGGAACACTGTCATTGGAGCTGACAGTGTTTTTCTACAGTGGTTCCTTTTTAACAAACAAACAAGTTTGCTTGGACTGAGTAAAATGTAATTCATGGTGACAGGGATAATTGTTCAGAAATACTGCTGCAAAAGCCACAGACATTACACTAACACTTTTATCATGTGTAATAGGGCTGAACATGTGCACTATTCTTTTTTATTTATTTTGTTTTTCAAAAGCATACATAGGCACTTGGCCCATGTTGAACAGGTGTATGTGTGTTTACAATGTGTGATGCTGTTATTTATCTTTTTTTTTTTCTTTAATTGTGTATACACCAAGCTCCATTTTAACCAGTGCACTGACAAAAAAGTGATCTTGAGTCTTGCTCAACATGGGAGAATATCATGTTGGTGCTAATTTACTAGCAAAATATTGCAAGGCCAATTTGATTTAGTGGTATAATTTTATTATTAAAGTCTAGCTGCAGTTGTATATTGACTGAGGAATAGTTAGTGAAAACACGATGGAACATTACCACGAGACACTGTTAAAATACCAACAACTCCATTTGCTGAAGCAAAGACCAAACCTGCTTCTAACATTTTTTCATTATTATTTATTCATTTATTTTTGGAGCCGGCAATAAATCAAAAGCAGAACAATTACCACAAAAGCATAAACAATAAAAAAACAATCCCCATCAGGAAATGACACACGTCTTACAGTTAACTACCTCTGACATTGAAATAGGGATGTCATGATTATGGCTTGGTCTGAAAATAATTTAGTAGAAGCAGCAGTGTGTTTTGATTAAGACAGCAACTTGATTAACACTACCAAATTAAGTCAAATTAGCAATTTTGTTCTTAATGTAATGTTTCTGGAAAAGGTAAAACAGCTTTTTTCAAGGGATGGAAATATATTTATAGGCTCGAACACTTAATTTCATACGTTTTATATAAAAAGATGGGGGGAAAAAATCAGCAAATTTGTTTGTGCAAAATATCTCTCTACAGACCCACCTGTGGTTGTCAACCCAGTATATATATATATATATATATATATTTATATATATATATATATATATATATATACTATTATTGGCTATATTATACTATATTATTATTGGCTTGGTTATAACACTTTAGTTAAGAGGTGTTATAGCTTAAATAGCCTTATTTGAGTTCAGTGCATATTAATATCCCCTCTACTACTGTGTGCGCGTGGATGCCCCACTGTTGTGTGTGCGTGCACGCATAAAACACGCGCACGGCAAGTGGACAGGGACGAGGCGAGCATTAGCATATCTCAAATCACAACAAACAAAACAACAAGACTTTAAAGGCGGACAGTGTGAATGCGTCAGCCGGGGGGGGGGGGGGGGGGGTTTGGGGGGGGTGTGGGGGGGGGGGGGGGGGGGGGGGGGGGGGGGGACTCGGAGAGGGATTGACCGAGCGAACCCGAGCTCTGCTAATCCTCTGCCCCTCCGTTACTCACTGCTGTTCATGGGGGAATTAAAGGAGCCTCATTCCGCTCCTTTAATTTTCTGGAGGACGGGAGATAAAGCTAAATCTGCTGCATTTACTGCCTGCGCTCTGATTCAACACGCGCACACGTGCGTGCGGAGAAATACATTCATGTGAATATACATTTAAGCACAAGGACTTTCTAGGGTTATAAGTGAACAGACACACAAGTGGTGCCAAAAATATCGCGGGGGGGACGAGCGCTCTAGAGTGGCTACAGTGGGACTGCTTAGGTACGGTCAACCCTGCTTTGTGGGTCCCATAACTGTTGGTTCCACTTTACCTGGTGCCGAGGGACAGGCTTCAAAAAACGCTGCTTTCAGTCAAATAAATCCGCTCTCTTGAAGCGTAAAGGTGCTGGTTCCTTCACACGGAGCTCGGTGTCTCTGTCTCGGTCATAGCAGCTCCTCTTGCGCATTAAAACGAGCCGGAGCTCCGCTGCTCACTTGGTCAGTGTAGTTGAAGCGGTGTCTGCTTGTTTATCAGCCTCCGCACTTATAAACACCGGCTGCCGGTAGAAGCAGCAGCAGCCCGGGCTGTTGTCGTTGTCCTTCCGGCCTAATGGAGCACTTGAGTCTCTTTTATGTCGGTTGTTGCGTCGCTACACGGCAGCCTCTCTGTGTCGGTAACAGCGGTGGCTCAGTATTATTGTACTGCGACCAGCAGCAGCACCGGGCACAGCGACACGCAGCCTGGGGGAGAGTAGCGGGACCACGGCGGCCTCAGCAGCAGCAGCCCCGGAGAGTGTGTCGGTTCCCCGCTGCCGCTCAGCTGCTTAAAAAAAAAGCCCCACGAGTGTGCAGTGTGAGTGGAAAGGGTCTCCACAGGAGCACTTCGCTGTCGCCTTGCTCCAGCTTGTGTCTGAAAACTCGGCCTCAACACAGCAGCTCTTTCTTCCTGACAAGCAGCGAGCGTCCAATCACAGCGCCGCACTCAGAGAGAGGGGCGGGGGAAGAGAAGGAGCGGATCACAGCGGACTGGAGCCTGGACCGGACTCACAAGGTGGGTCCTTATAGTTTTAAGGCTTTTATACTTGAGGGAGTTGGAAAAGTTGGTGTATGGATAAAATATGAAATAATGATAAGTGTAACGCTGTTTTTCATGTTGAGCTCATATTATAACACAAAACCAGTTCTGTGTGAAGGTATCTGTGTCTTTATGCAAACTCAGTGCAAAGACACTGTATCTGGCCTTTTTCCTTCCTACTCTACACCCAAATCTCCACCCTTGCTTTAAAGAAGTTTTTTTCTAGTAGGTAGAACATGTTTTATCATCAGTGTGCACATTTTTTATTGTGAAGACAAAAACCAAAATATTAGTGCTGGTTCTCATATCTGTTTCATTGACTTTATATTAAAAAACGGACATATGGTGGGTTCCATTTGTAGTCGGAGCTTGGAATTTCCAAGGTCAAGGGATGTTCCCATTGAAGGAATGCTGCTGAGCTTGAATTTCCAACTCAGGTCAAATTCACATACCCAAGTTAGGATTCCAAGATGCCCCAAACAAACAATGCTTCTCTTACCATTACTAGCACTTCTGTCATATTTGTTTTAAAGTAAATCGGTCATAAACATAGTACATGTACATTCCATGTCGAGTTTGTTATCTACTGGTATTGCTTACATTGGCTAGCCTGGGATACTTTGGCCTCCATGGCTTTTCCCCAAGTATTCTCTGAAACACGGTGAACTCGTAGGTGATGCCACTCCCAGCTCTGAGTTCCGATGTACATGGAACGCAGCAAACATCTTCCAGTTGCAAAATGAACAACTGTTGTAAGGCATCCAAAGTTGCTGTTTAACCTGTGCCATTGCAATTTTTGCAACCAGCAATTCACAGACGTCACCTGCAACCACACAGGCACCTAGTGGATGATACCAGCTGTTGCAGTTGTGTCTATGCATATCAGCTCCACTTTTATTGTCTGTTTTCCCCGATAAATGTGAACATTAGTTACAAAATTGACATAATTATTGAAGAAAAGCTGACACTAATGACTGAAACCATTAACTCCCCAAGAAAACAATCTATAGTTCCAGCAGTAAATAATTCCAGCATCTACAATCCTTGAAATCCTGTAATAAACATATCCAATCATTTCACTCAGGACCAGTCTGTCATGGAATGACTGGCTGGTGCACTTGTTTGTCACTAACCTATCTATCCGCACACACCCTGTCTGTGCTCTAACAGTGCATGACTTAAGTTTTCAAACGAGAGGCGCACACTGCTGAAACAGCAACTGCAGCCAATCGTTAGCGAGCAAGTTGCAAAAGAAAAGAGAAATTGCAGCCACAGAGTCTAGTCACGAGTGCAGTAAGCATTACATGTTCTCTAATTAAGGCTAATTTCTGGCCACTGATCATGGCTTCACTCCGTTAAACTCAATTGGTATTATGTGTGTTTTTACCAAATTGTGATAGTTTAAAGGAATTCTCCGCCTTGCCAAAGGCACACAATTCTCACAGTGCACATCATAAGTCAAACTTGAAACATCTCTTCACCTGAGGTTGTAGTTAATTGCAAGTGCTTTTATTATTTCAGACTTTGTATCAGTTAATATGCTACCAAAGGCAGCTAGTTTTAGTCAGTAGTCAGTATATTTAGTCAGTATAGTTTATGGCCATGGTTCCCCACCTGGGGTCCGATTCCTGTCAAATTATATTTGTGCATATTACATTTAGAAAATCCAAACACTCTGTAGTACAATCAGAACTCATTATCACCCAAATTAAAACCCATATATTTGTCCATCTTAAATGTATTATGTTATTCAACACCTTTGTGATCTCTGAACTTCTGTGACCTTTATGGCGTAAGCAAATCTCATCATGTGAATTAGCAGCTATACCTGATTGTGTCCCTCTTGTCAGTAAAAGACTCACCGATATTAAAAAGAAAACAAGGTAGTATCTCAAGATTTACCTTGGTTTTGATTTTATGGAAACACAGGACAATTGACAACTGTTTTTGCATATAAACATTTGTAATTATTCACTTTATTCTCTTGGTGTGTGTGTGGACAGGGGTTCGGGTTGGGGGTCTGGTTTGTCTTGGACACAAGCAAGGGGGGGCTTGCTTGTGTCCAAAAAAGGTTGGGAACCACTGGTCTATGTTATTGTACAGTTCATGTGTTCCTGCTTGCAAGATTACTGTAAACTCTCTGAGAAGACAAAGATGTTAATGAAAGAGAAGATGGCAGTAATGCAATATAACAAACAAATCTCTGAAATTTCTGAAAACCACTGCATCAGCGTAACTCGATTTGTTTGCTCGCTAAAGCACACAAACATCAATGCTGTGCCACCCTCTTTTGTTTTCCTGTCCTTCTTTTTGATATCACTCTATCTCCATTTCCTCCCATAGTTTTTTGCTTTGTTATTTGTTATTCTGCTATTTCTGCCATTGCAGCTGGAGCGTCAGGTGTCTGGTCGTGAAAGACTCCTATTGACCTCATGTTCTTCTTGAGCACCTGCTTCTGCTTCAGTGCATCCTACCTTATCTCCTGTGTGTTAGGATACACTGGAATATCCTTGACAAATAGAAAGCATATAATCCTCTCCCAGAATTTTAATGCAGCAGCAGCAGCATTTCATGTGTTGACATCTCCTGGTCTTTTACCTAAACAAGCAATCATGATTGATGATAGCCATGCAACCACAGTAAGTAACCATTTCATTTATACATTTTCAACAAAATGGTGAGCTTTGAGTGCTACGCGGCATAACCTGTGCTCAGGCTGTCTTTTTAAATACATCTTAACATGTTTGTTCAACTAAAGTAAATTTCTTAAAGTCAAACTAGCTCACATAAAATGCAGATGGGAGTCAAATTACTACTGCATGTATACATTTAACTCGACCCAAACTGGTCTGGACACTCTACACATGTTCCACAGTTCCCACCCTGGGTGTTGACCCACAAATAACAGAGGAAGCTGGTATAAAAGAGAAGAAGACAACAGCAACAAAAACACGGTGAAATCCAGGCCAGGACATTTTAGGCTGACGAGGAGACAGAGTTTATGCTCTGTCAGCTTGCATAATTAAATATTTTGAAGTTAATGGATGGTAGAAAGACATGGAAATGGCTCTTAACATGGCTGCCTGCTTAAGTGGTTTTGGCCCGTGACATAATAGGCCACCTAGAAAACAGCTAATACCAACAAGTTGAAGTCATCACCTAGTGTAGTGGAGTCTGATGCTCTTTATTCAATACATTGCTACCTCTCACATGCTTGTATACTGAGAAAAGGAGAGTAGTTAAATTAAAAGGTGTAGTCGAGATAGAATTGCCCCACTGGTATGGAATTAAACTACTACATGCTGAAACCGCTGCAGTGGCATTGGTTAAACTTGATCATCCCTTCCGTGGGATGTCAAATGCAGCTGGCAGTGAGCTGTTTGTGAGTTAACATGTTGTTGCTAATTAGGCTAAATCTAACCCTCAGGCAGGCAGTAAAGGAAACAGGGTTGGGGGGGCAGGTGACCGAATCAGCTGGCAGGTGACCAAATCAGATGGCACTGCAGTGGGCTACTTTTTGTGGGTATTATGTTGCAGGCTACAATTAAAACAGGTTCACAGGCCATTTGAGCCTTCTGTATGGAAATGAAGTACCTTTTAGTTTTCAACATTTAGTTTTCAATTTCAATTGTTGCACAATTTGTATTCTCCCTTTGTTGCATTTTAAATAACATTTTAATAATCATAAATGCCTTCCTAACAGAGGTTTAGATGGTGGTGATTACAGGTCAGTTGATAGTGTATTTGAAAAGGCCAATAGAATAACTATAGTATGAAACATGAAAAAGCTGATAGCCAACTAAAACCCACTGAGAGCCCCCTTTACCAAAGGAAAAAAAATGAAATTCAAAAATAATCTGTAAACTTTATGGTATTACAAAAAAAAAATAAATAAAAAAAATCTTCTATTTACTGAAGGTACCAACACCAGCAAGTATTTGCTAAGTGAACTGCATGTGTGTTTACAGAAGTAACAGAATTTCTCAGGGTCTCTGAATGCACCTCGTAGCTGCTCCTCCAAACTCAACACACGATGTGGACCTTGCATTGCTCACACAAGCTCTCATTTACTGGAATTTGTTTTTGTTTGTTTTCATGGAATGGAGAATTACCTGAAAATTGTTTTGATTATTCATCATTAGAAGAAAATCACTGTGTATACAAACATACTTAGAAAAAGTGGCCTTTTAAACACGCAACTATAGCCATAGATTCATAAATTGTTCTAAGCTGGTCTCTAGCAAGTAGCAACCATCCCTTTGGTGTCTCAGTGCAGGGCGTTGACACGTGTCTTAATGTAATGGGTGGAGGCAGTGCAGCCATCTGGCACTATCAGAGACAGTGTCCACTGACACTGATTAGGTTATAAAATGTTCTATCAAAGTTGATTCAGTGGCCTAATATGATTTATTGATTGACCTCTATTTGTGCAGCAATAGAAGCTACTTTGCTGTGGCTTGATGTCATAGGCTTATGACATCTGAGTCTCCCACTGTCTTTTCTTCACGCCTCACTGTCAGAAATAAAAGTGCACTGCGAGTCCATTTTTTTGTACCCCAAGGTACAGTATAAACTAATATAACCCCTTTGGGATAATCATTGAATCTGAGTGTTTTTGATTGCCCAAATTGTACATAAATGTACCATTTCGTCAAATTAGCTACAATATGAGGAGACAGTGTGCGCGCACTCCGTCTGCTGTCGAGGGGCAATTTGAGACATGCACCCTCCATCCATGGCTTTTTCAGGAAAAAAAAAAAATCATTAAAAAAAAGCATTATAGCCTCACAGCAAGAAGGTTGCCAGTCCAAATCCCAGTTCCACTGAGGGCCTCTCTATGTGGATTTTTAATCGATACTTCTTCCTCGCACAGTCCAAGACGAAGCAGATTGGGAATTGATTTGATTCTCTAAATTGACTGTAGGTGTAAATGTGTCTCTGTATGTTAGCCCCCGCTACATAGGTACACTACCAACATTACAAAAGTCAAAAATACTCATTGTCTGATAAAATACTTTTTTTTTAAACTTTATTATTGTAGGTTAATTCATGAACTTAACAGGATAGATGATGGATGGCTGTTGACTGAGGAAAGACTCGTGACCTTGTAGTCAGGTAGCACACTGCAGCCCCCCCAAATTGTGCTCTTTTCCTTATTATAACTGACTATATCCAAGTACGTGTGTGAAACACCCTCTAAGCCCTGATGTACATTTCAATTAACTTGATTGCATACATTTAATTCAGCACTGTTTTGTAATCCCAACAACTATCAAATAATGATAGGAAACTCTCCTGATTTCATCACCCAACATGGAATCATGAAATTGTTTTGATTTGAATTTAAATGGATTTAAATAATTATTTAATGCCAACAACATTCACATATCATTTCTTGAGTGCAATGGACTGACTGAATTTTCTTGGAATGCCCTGCCTTTAGCTTCAATACAGTGCTGCTGCAGTATCAACATATGCAAATGGTCTAACCGAATGCAGATGCAGCCTCCCCTTTCATTGATTTCACTCCCTGATTCTGTGATTGAACCTCTCTCTCTCTCTTTTTTTCCAAAATTGCTTTGTTTTCCAGCTTTGTTTTGAAATTAAAAAGCTTAGCTGTTAAGGGTCAGTGCTAGTATTATGTTACATGTAGCACTAAAGTCATGTTTCCTTTGAGTTTCTATTAGGAATAGTACCAAAATAAGCAGCCTCTACTGTTCCATTTTATGGCATCCTTCCCTTGAGGTACCAGTGTAAAATGGTCAGTAAGGCCATGGTGCAGTTAGACTGACTCCACTCGCGACAGTCAGCTGATAGGGGTGACACCCTTGCATGTGGTATAAATATCCCACTTTGGCCATCTTTCTCTTTAGCGCCCGCTATCTGGTTGAGATAAACAACCACAAACTAAGCAAGAAAACAAAAAGATGTCTTCCACTGTTGTCCATTGTGTTGGTACCTCTGCCAAGGATGTTATTTTTTTTTTATGTTATTGGTTTGTCTGTCTGTCTGTCCATCCGTCCATCTGCCTGTTAGCAAAATAACTCAAAAACGTATGCACAGATTTTGATGTAACTTTCAGAAAATGTGTGTAACGGGACAAGGAACAGAGGGTTCGATTTTGGTACTGATGCGAAACGCTGTCTGGATACAGGAATGTATATCAATATATGCCGAAGCGCACACTGCAAAGCCTGATCATGTGACACACATGCAGCACTACATTCATTTATGTGCATGTCCTGCCACTTTGTGGCATATTAATGGTGCTGTAGTTCATTACCTTCAGGAGGTTATGTTTTTGCCAGCATTTGTTTTTGTCTGTCTGTTTTCAGGAAAGGTGTGTAATGGGACAAGGAACAGATTTTGGTGGGGATCTGGATTGCTGTCTGGATCTAAGATTTTTTTGAAGGACTCTTTGTCATTGCTTGGCAGAGGTCTGCACTTTCCGAGTGCTTCTAGTTGTTTATTTTATTGCCTTCAATGTCTTTGTTGTTGAACTGTTACAACGTCATGCTACGTATCTCACTGACATGGCCATTAAGCACAGCCCACACTCTGCCTGACCCAGAGCTTTACCATTCTAAACCGTAACATACTGTACCTAAACGAACCATACTGCACCTAAACAAACCATACCATGATAGAAACACAGCTTAACAAACTGATTCCCACCTCACTCCAATTCTCTTTCTCAGAGCAAAGGGCAATTATATTAGTAAGTAACAGTAAATGGTGAATTGTTACTGAGATGACTATGGCTGCATGTTTAATTTAATGTGCATCCATGTGCTTCTGGCCCTCTGTCACACAGTGTCAGAGTGGAAAGGCTGACCACTTAATCCTGGAGATAAAGAATTGCATCATGAATCCCAAGCACAGCTGGCACATGGAAGACCCAGGAGACAACTGTGTGAAGCTGTTTGTGTAATAGCCAGTTAGACTGTCTGGTACACCTGCAGCCATGGGCCCTTTCTCCTTCCTGAGAAGGACCATTGCTGATTAAAAAGGATGGATTTAACAATCCATGGTCAAATTGCATGTCTTTGCCTTGATCTCAATTACTCTGTCCAGGACAAACACAGGTGTTTGGGTCGGCATATGTTTGGTCCGTTCCTGTAATAGACTGTCTGAATTAAATTTAAAATTTAATAACTTATACCAAACAGAACACAACTGAACAATGACAAGCCTTAAGAGGTGAGTGTCTACAGGAAGGTTATACGAAAGTGTAGCAGCAACAACCTTAAAAACAACATATCCTCTTACCTGCAGTCGGGAAGGGATAGCAAACCCTAATCCGAGCTCTGTTTCAGTTATACAAGGCTGAAGTAACTTTCTTTAAAGTAGGATGGTACCTTATAATGTAAGGCTCTAAATGTGATCACAAGGATTTTCTATTTATTCTGTCCTGGACAGGAAGTCAGTGTAGAGATCTATTTGTGATGTTGAATGTTGCAGCTGAATATCCCACCCTTCCCTTCCAAGTGTCTCGGTGAACCTATGTATCATTTCCGAAAGATAAGTTTGTCCATTGTCCATATGTCCAAGGCTCATTCTGTAATAACGAAAAACCACAGTCCACACAGTCAAATGATTGTACACGTGTAAAAAAAAAAACTATAACTGATTTATGTTCAATTCCTGAAAAATGAAAAGAATTTCACCACAATTTTACACACCGGACCTTTAAGGGGTGACTGTGTATGAGACAGGTTAAAAGAGATTTGGAAAAGTCAAGACAGGAAGAAATAAAAGGACACACATAAGCACCTCCAAATGAGGTCTGGGCATGATAGGCCCGAGGTAAGCAATGTTTCTCTATTGCTAAAAGCAGTAACTGAAGATTATACTGTATGATATAGTGTATTATCTATCTATTCATTTAAGGAATGTCTCTCTGTCTGTTAATCACAAAAACTGTCCAACGATTTGCTTGGCAGGCTCCAAACTTGGCCGGTGACCTACTAAGGGCTCCAGCGTGTGCAGTGCCGATGTTGCATTGTTTGGATGGCAGGTGTGAGAGAAATCTGTAGAAATGTGACAGAAATATTGCTAAACTAGTCATTTTCACCCAATCGCACAGAGAGAAATGAATGGAGATGACACACTCGCCATTCTTTGATCTGTATGGGATACCGCCACAACATTTTGTAGTAAATTTCACACTTGTTCTAACATGATTTTCTTTAAAAACATTTGTGCAGTGCCGGCTTTGACTTTGTTTGAATAAGAACTGAAAGATACTACAGTCTGTCTATTATTTGCATATCTGTCAAACGATCTTTCTGTTCCTCACAAAATTTATTGAATTAAATTTTATTTGTGTAGTCCCAAATCATAACATACATTATTTTTCATACTGTAGTAAGGCAGAAACTGTACAATATTATAAAGAGAAGAGGAAAACCCCCAGTATACAATGAGCACGAGGCATCAGTGGAGAGAAAAAAACTCATTTCTAAGACCACGAAATCTCTGACAGAACCAGACTCAAAGGTGTGCAGCATCTGCCTCAAACCAATTGGGGTGAAAGGAAAAATGGAGGAGAGAGGAGAGGTGGGGGACAAAAAGGGGGAGAGAAAGGGAGAGAGGGAGGGAAGATAGAGGTAGAGACTGAACAGAGAGGAGCAGGAGCAGATTTCTAACAGCCGGTAAGTTTGAAGTCCATGATCGTTTTATGTAAAGCACCTTGAATTGTCTTGCACATGAAATGTGCTATAAAAATGAACTTGCCTTCATTAATCCAGGGAAAAATCCACATTGAGTGACCTGGTCATACAAGCACGTTGAGGACAGAGAGAGAGACAGAGAGGGAAAAACACCAACTTGGGTAGAGAAAGACCAAGGTTAATGTCATGTAATGATGTCATATTCATGCCCTGAGTGCGAGTGTCCAGTGGTTCACTTGACAGGCTTTAAACGTGACAGGGGGACTCACTTTGAGGATCAGTGTGTGCCAAATTTGACGTCGTTTGGATAAGACATGAGAGAGATTTCAGGCGGAATCGCTAAAAGAGCTAAAAGAGCTTTGTTTGTTGTAAATTTTTTTTAAAGTTTTGATGCATAATTGACATTGTAAGACAATGTCACATGTATGAACTTAATAGACACATGGGAACAAGTTCAGGCAGATAAAAAATTATAGCGATAATATGTTCTAAAGCTAGATGTGCACTCTGTTTGTGAGCACAAATCTCCGAGCCCCCACTGTCGCACCCTCTTCCTGTTTATGCTGCTTCGATTTTGCTATACAATGAGCTGCACAGCAGCAGCAAACTTCACTTCTCCCACTTTGCTCCATAACTCTGATTCTCCCCACAGGCTACTAACTGAAGACAGGCTCATCAGCGCACAAACACACACACACGCGCACCACTCATCTGAGCAGATGGGTTATTGGCCATCCTTTGAGTGTGCTAATGTTGAGCTCTTGATTACCTGACAGTAACGCATTTGCTCTGTCAATTATTTTGTCACGTTACACATCCACAGCCTGTATGCGCCAGAGCAACTTCAAGGCACAGTCACGTCAATGCTGCGAAGGGTTTATTGAAGTGTGCGGTTTTTCTTAAGCCATTTCAATCAGCAGAGGAAGAAGCCTTCAGGCCCTTTTTTGTAAAAAAAAAAAACTTCATTCCATGTGCATGAGTAATAGCAGCAAAATGTCGATAAATTATAAAGTAAAAATAATGAAAATGGATGAGGATGAGACAGTTTAACTATCGTTAAATTATAGTTATCATCCAAATTTTGTCATATTTGACTCTTAAAGTGATAGTTTGGGTTTTATATAGTGAGGTTATATGAGACATTGAAATGTAGTCTAAACTGTACAGAACCAGAACCACAAATGGCTGAACTAAGTGAAAACATGGCTGCCAGGACACATTGGAAAAAAAAGTGATACTTAGCAAACTCATATTAACTAATTTAAACTATGACTCCTTCAGTCTGTGACATCTTTGTTGCTTCATTGCCTTTTTAACTGGAAACTAAAGGTCGAAACAGCTCACTCTTCTCCACCAAAGTCAATACAGACTCGCAAAGAAACAGGAGCTGCTGGTCTACTGTTTCCATGTTTGGTCAATTTGTGTCAATGTGTGGATCTGAATAAAGGATAAAGTCATGAAATAAGGCCACACTGATGGTGAGGTGGCTAGCACTGTTGCCTTACAATAAAAAGATTTCTGTATGGATTTTGCATGTTCTCCCTGTGTGAGTGTGGGTTTCCTCTGGATACTCAGGTTACCTCCCACAGTCCAAAAACATGCAGAGGTTGACTGGACACTCTAAATTGATTGTAGGTGTGAATGGTTGTTTGTCTCTGTGTGTTTGACCTGTCCACGGTGTACCCCTGCCCTATATCAGTTGTGATTGGCTCCAGTGACCCCTGCGACCCTCATGTGAAGGATAAAGCAGCAGACAATGGGTGAATGAAGTCCCGAAATAACACATTTGAACTTACTGATGGAGGCATCAGTGGATCAACTACTCCTGTGTGCTGTGGTATAAAATCACTTATTTTCTTTGTGGAATTTGGTGGAGGAAGTAAGAGAATTACAAAGCCACCAAAACTATAGTTTGGGTGGCTTTGAACTCAGAAACAAAGGAAGTGGCCAGTAACTTAAAAACATATTGAAAAGAAATGACCCTGATTAAAATACAAAGCCACATGATGACACATGAATGTTATGCACACTGGAAATTGAACGTGTTTCAGGTGAAATATCACCAGATGCTGTGAATGTTTGCAGGCTGTGGACTGTGACCTTGACCTCAAAGGCTTCACAGTGGAATCAGTGGTGTTTGGCTACTTTAAAGCTGCTGTGCTTGTCTTCAAAGCTCCCAGCAGGGAGCTGGTCTCTGAGATGCACCAACAGCTGGCAGAGGCTCAGGTCTCTCTCACCGTGGAAATCCTCCTCTCAGAGATCTTCGGCTGCTTCTCTCTGCTCAGCCTCACCCTCTAATAATCCTCACTGAAATATGACTGTACTCTGTTTTTATAAGAAACATTAAAAGGTTTGTTTTGGGATTAGATGAGGAGCTAATCTGTGGAAGGCCGTTAAAGAAAAAGACAGTGCAGTACATTTCTTTATACATGATTTCTGGACTTAAAGCTCTATTCTGGTGATTTGTTTTTAATTCCAGTGTGCACAAACGGACGGGAGCAGGTTTCCTGTCAAACAAACAGCGTTAGTTGATGAGTCATGATAAACCTCATCAAAAACATCTATTGTTGTGTGTTCACACCGAATGCAACTAAAATCTGTTGCATGGCCAAATTATGCACAAAGTCAATGGAAAGACGTTATGCTTTGTCACAATCCCCAAACATTTTAATCAAAGGCACTGATGTCACAAAGTTAAAATAAATGGAGGACAAAGCTATAGTTGTGGCATGTGGTCACGTTAAACTCCACGACATGTCTGCCTTTATTTTTATTTATTGATAATATTAATGAATCATTTTACTTTATTGGTTAAGTAGATACCTATTAGGAAGAGTCCATGTTCTTTCCCAGCCTTGAACAAGATTCATTAAAAATGCTATTGCATGAGATACAGAGATATGATTGTTTTAAAATAGGAAGCATGTATTCCTATTCTTTTTGCAGGTGACACACAAAACATATTTATCCTATAGGTGTGTCAACAGGGTCAGGAGGAGAGATTATTTCATTGTTTCCTTCCAATTAAAGTATCTATTAAGAGAGACGTTGTGCTTATAAATAAGTGACCAAGCTTATGGAAGTTTAAAAGAGAACTTGATGATGACATTGATGATGAAAAGAAACAGATGCTCTTATTGTGAACGTCTGGAAATAATTTTGTTTCTTTCAGATAAGGCCTTTTGTGGTACAATTTCTATTAGTAGTATAAAGTCTGATTGATTGATTAAATGAATTGCACAAAAATAATCCCGTGCATGTTACACGCATGTTATGATAAATGCAACACAGCAAAGAGTGTCATATTGGACATACAAACATCAGACACAATTTTATTTAGTCTGGCTTTTGTGTGGTGTTATTTTTGTTTGTTTTTTTCAAATTAATGGTTTCATAGTTGCTTCTTTTAAAAAAAACTATCTTTAATCATTTCTGCATTTGTACTAATTCTGCATGCGAGTTTACCAAAACTGTTAAAAAGAAACAATGGTTTGGGTTGACCTGTTTGGAACACAAAGACATGGGAACACACACTGACATAAAGTCAGTTTGTAGATTTGATAAAGTGTCTAGATGTGGGATGCTAAAGATGTGGGCATTAATATGGAACTGGCAGCTTTCATCTGACCTGTACAAAATGAAGTCGCCCTTCAGCAAAACAGCAAATTTGGCCTTCATATCGTACAACAAATGTTGGCATCTTCTGCCAAGTACACACTGCCTTTGGCACCGAGTATTTCTTCCCTGGTTCACTCTTTACTGACATGCAGTGGCCCAGATCTGGCAACCAGGAGCGGACCGGTCAAGTGCATCCGTTCTGCGTGGTGTGTGGACCAGATGAAAGGTACAGCTCTTGACCACAGTTTTGTTGAAATCTCAGGCTAAACCCACACTGCTGCATTTTGATTTAAAAGCTGAGGTTTTTGATGTAAACAATCTTCATCCAGACAGGCATTTTTGCTCATTTTCCAAAGTAATCTGGGTCCACACTAATGGCTATACAAACATACGTCACTCCTGTCATGCATATAACATCAACAGGAAGCTGATTCTCTCCTCAACAGTAGTTAGCTTCCTTTCAAAAAGTGTTACTAACCAGAAACATCAATAATTAACAGTAAGAGCAAGGATTTCTTTTACAAAAACAGAGGTTTGCCTGTTTTTGAAGGATGCATTTGTCCATCCTTTACGGGTGAGTCTTAATTACCTATAATTAGGTATATTATTATTAGTGGATTAATGATAAGAGTTAAGAAGCTTAACCAGGTTTATTTGACCTGGTCAAACTTGTGTGAGTTATAATTTTTAATTGCCAAAAATTATTTGCTGTGAATAATTAAAAAATATAGAGTTGACTGCATTGGTTAGGTTGACTTACATATATAATGTAGTTGTTAAACTATTCAACAGATTTTGTACAGTTTTATTTCTGCTTCAAAATATGTTGTTTAAATCATAAATGTGCGAGGAGGTAAGTTATATTTGTAAATCAGATTTCAGTTTAGTAACATTTAAGGGAAATGGTTTGTTTCTCAGCCTGAGATACATCACACACCAGTGTCATCTGCATTTTCTCCAGTATTACAGGAAATACTTAAAAAAATAATATTAACTGGAGGGTGCATCAAATCTTAATCACAAAATGAACCTAGTACAACACACTAGAAGTGACTAAAATACTAATATTAGTTGTACAACTATGTTCAAAATTAAAATATATTTGAGATATATTTATTTTACATCAAATATGGTTAAATATATCGGATTTTTGGGATGTTTTGGCTGATTAGTTCTTGAAACAGCAGTCAGACTTCAAGGGGCAGGAGAACTGTGATTCAGGACTTTGAACTGTGGAGGGCAGCATTTTATATCTCTAGGTGTACAGTCTGCCGGAATTTATTAGGTGAAGAAGAAGGGGAATTCATGAATTGTGTGGGTGTCACTACCCAATCTGTACCGGAAACCCCGATTTGCACTGCGAATGTGCGGAGTATGACAACTTCCTGTCAAAACAATTTACGACAGTTTACACAAACTCTAACCCTAACCCTTACCCTTACCCTTACCCTTACGCTTACCCTTACCCTTACCCTTACCCTAACCCTAACCTCGTCTCTCTGGAAAACAACAACTGTCGTAACACAAACGCGGTAACAGGAAGTTGTCATACTTCGCACATGCACAGTGCAAATCGGGTTTAATTTCCTGACTACTGGGACACAGCTAGTGTGCAAGCTTTATGTGCCATTCTGTGTCTTCTTCTCAGCTATTGGTGCATTTCTGTGGCAGCATTACAGCACCAACTACAGGCCTGGCATATATACTGCAGCATTTGAAACAATGCCATGTATACTGAAACTTTTTATGAACGAAAAAGAAAAAGATTGCATAGGGAAAGCTCTATTTATAGGGTCTAAAACACAGCCATGGAGTTTTTAAGCGATTACAGCTAGTGGCGTTTTTCAAGCATCTCTGTTTCAGGGGTTCTAATGTGGACAACAGGTATATGAATGTAGCCTCACACAAAAAACAATTCTTTGTGTTGTATCTCAAACGCAACTCCTCTGCCACGTCTCACTGTTGCTCGTTATCAGTGTAGAGCAAATGGCAAATGGAAGTCTCAGTCTGGAAATCTACCATTTACACCAGAAGATCCAAAAGTCTTGGGCCAAAGAAAAAAGGCACCAGGGGTGAATCAAACTGAAGGCAGCTGGTGGCATTGGGGTTTTGAAACCATGGTGTCATTGTAGTTTCCTGCACATAGCCGATAATTCATTTTTGTGGGTTTTCACAAAATTGCCATTGCTGTGGACTAATGTAATCAGCTGTTCTCTGGGGCCCCTCACAACTCAGCTACAGTCAGTTACTTGTTTTGCCTGCCATGTTGGTCATTGGCCTGGGGGCTATTTCAGCACCAGCTGATAGGTTCCAAGTTCCCAGTGGCACTTCCTCAAAGATTCCAGACTCTCTGGACTCAATCTGCCTGGCTCAGCTCCTGTTTTCTATCTCAGTCCTTTAGACTTCAGCTGACAGCAGCTCCTCCTCGCTCCAGCCTCTGCTCACCTCTGACCACAAACACTCTGCCGCCGCACTCTCACTAACCAACTAGCATCAGTCCGCTAATAAATTATTCCTACTTCCAATTCCCTCCCTCAACTCTGTGTTTTCACAGCAAACACTCAATCTTCAAAACAAGATTCTGTTTCATTTCAAATCTCTTAATTAAGCAGCATCAAGAGAATGCAGAGGATGTGATTAAATACACAGAGTGATGAGAGAGATCAGGCCAGAGGCATTCATCCATTCATCAGCTTAAGCCAGTAAATCAGAGAGCTCTAGTGTAGTTAAAGGTGCAGTTTGTAGAATTTTTACACTTGAACTTCGTCCCTTTGCACGGCAGCCATTTTGACATATTTTAGCAGGAAAAGCACAGGGGTCACTGCTCACATTGACAATGGCTGTGTTCAGTTTAGGTAAAAATGCAGCCTGAAACTGAGGAAGCTAAATGGAACTCAGCCATCACTGATTTGATTGTTTGCACTTGTGCTTTTCCTAAAAATGGCTGCTATTACAATGTAACACCAGAGCAGTACCACCGTGTTTGTTTGGAAAAGGTGAAATGTGATGGCACATGGTTGGTGTAGTGGTAAGCACTGTTACCTTTGCAGCATAAAGATCCTGGTTTGTCACCCGGTTGGAAAAAGGGCCTTTCTGTGTGGCATTTGAATGTTCTCCCCGTGTGTGGGTGGGTTTTCTCCAGGGTCTTTTGTTTCCTCCCTGTCTAAAAACATGCAGGGGTAAATTCACCATAGGGCTGAGTGTCCAAGGTGTACATCACCTGCCTTTCACCCTTAGTCCTTTCACATTGGCAGGGCTCCGTTCTGGTTCTGTTTCCCAAATCTAATTTTGAACCAGCCAGTGCATTCAAACTGAAAAAAAAAAAAATTAGTTCAGAACCTGAAATGTTGGAAGTATGGAGAAAAAGAATTCATGATCTGTCTCCCACTTTGGTTCCTCTTAAACTGGTGTGAACGTGGCCGGTTCGCCAGAAGGCACCAAGGTTCTGAAACTCCAGAATGGAGCCAGAGCCAGAACTGTGTCTATCTGAAAACACTACCTATGTCAACTAGGACTGGCACCAGCGGTCCCATGTCCCTCATGTGGAGGATAAAATAGTAGATGAGTGAAATGTGATGGTTGAAATATGTAATTTCGCCTCTAGATGGCACTAAATTCAACACACCGGTTGGGTTTGCTGAATCTGACTCGAAACATTGGGGGGGGGGATTGATCGATAAACAATCACAGGAACAAAGAAAGAAAGAAAGAAAAGTCATTTAGGATGAGAAAATTAAAGTGTTATTCCTCACTCCCTCCCTATTGAGTTTTGTTCAAAAAAAAGGAGACAATGCTGTTACACACTCTGAACTTTAATTTGTTGTTGTAAAATGATGAAAAATGTGAAACTCTGGACCTTACTTTCTGGAAATAATAATAATCTTTACAGAATAGAAATCATAGCTGGATAAGAACATCACAAGGAGAGTCATCACAAGGAGAAGCATGCAGCAATTTTGCATCCTTCCTCGAGTGCATGAATAATAACTAACTAGATAAATAAGAAAATAAAACACAATATCATGAAAAAATTAGTCTCATCCAAGATGAGATTAAAAAAAAAACAAAAAAAAAAAAACAGAATGAGGCACAAAATACAGAGCACAGAGAGGGTGGTTTCCATAGCAAGATTGAAAGTTATAGATACACTAAATTTTATAAACAGTCAGTAAAAAAAAGAACCAAGGAAAGGGATTTTAACCATACCAGTTATAAAAGATGGAGCTAATATTTTTGGTAGTTGAATTTGAACTATACATGTCTTAAGCGTTTCCTCACAGGACTCCTGAGGTGATTATGACAGATCAGTTGACTGCATCAGTTGCAACAGGTCAATGCACAGCAATACAGGAAACATAATGATGTGTTCAATGTCCTTTGGCATAATGGGAGCTTCTGGCCCTGTAATTTACGGGTCATGGACTATAAAGTTTTAGAACCCCTGGTCTAAAATAACTGCATGCTGGACCACACTGATGAGTGTTGGGTATTGTGTATCAGATTTATGATTCATGAAGACTTTGTGTTGCATAAACAAACTAACCAATATAGCTAACGGGGCAAAAAGAGATAACGTGAGAGAGGGAGGCAGGCGGAGAGGAGCGCGGTCAGTAGCAGAGCTCGGCACTGAGTCAGCATTACAGCTGGAGGGTTTGTGCCGATATACTGCAGGACTTCACAGGGCTACGGTCTCATTAGCCCACATCAGTCCTGGGGTCAGGATCACACGGGGCTAATGCATGTTAATCACTGCATTACTTTGTTATACATCCTTTGACTTGTTCAGAGGTGTTACACTTATCACTTGCCATCTGTGGATCAGTGTCCAGCTTATGTGAGCGCTTATGCTCACAGCACCACAGAAGATGCATGCTTAAGATAATTCTGTTTCACACACAAGATTTTACTTGACACTACTCCTGCAGACGAGTTTTGGCAAGTTCGACTAAAGTTGACTCATAATCGACAGTCAGTAGGTGTGCGTTAAGTGTGAAATATTCACAGAGAAGGCCCGTCGAGACCCACCAACCTCCTCCTGTGTGTCCCAGACCACAGTCTCATCAAAAGCATGCTTTAGATTGAATCCGAACATCAGAGATTAGGATATGGTGACGGCATCTGAAAAGTGAAGAGGGAAACAACTGTTTACTTGAGAGAGAGAGAGAGAGGAAGAAAGAGGAATAGAAAGACAAGATTACAAAAAGGTCAGTGACACTACTATTTCAATATAAGCTCAGCAGCCAACCTGTAGGTATGAAACTGAGCTAAATTAAGGAGATCATTCTTCGTGTTACTTCTCATGTGTAAATGTCTTTTTATAAACAAGGGTGGGCTGAAAACTTTATTGGCTGACTGATGCAGTTATCCTGTACATGGCAATGCAACTTGTTGTACATTAAATTCAACCTTTTGTTGTATTGCATGGCTTCCTTCCAGATAAACCCACATTTGATATTAAACTAAGGGCTTTGGATATTAGTACTGGAAACATTTTGGGAACATGGGCATTTTGCACTGTGGGGTCGTCAAACTTCCACAGAAAAAGGACATTCATGCTGACACGGTTGCCACATTAGGGGATAATGCTCCGGTTTTATCAACTGTGCAATAGTGGGCAGCTGAATTCAAAACGGGTTAAGAGCGGTAAGGTTACTACCCTCTCGTATCCTTCCCATCTCTCTAGTATTCTAGTATTCGCTGGTTATGTTTTGATGTACGTTGGGGTTAACTCCCGTGTCCTCTTGTGCTAAAACCTCACCTTTGCACATCTGCTGACTGTTGCTGTTCAGGCCCGAACGCTGCCTTCACTACGCCTCGGTACTGGATTGATACTGTTCACTGTCCATGCTGTCCGCGCCACCTCAGCGCCGTCTTTGTTGTCGTTTGCCACTGCCTTCACTGATTATACGCCGCCTTCATTGTCTGGGAATAATTCGTCTTCACTGCTCCTTGCTATGGTTGGAAGAAGATCGTCATCCTCTCAGCATGAACTATGAATTTATTCCCTTTCCCTCACCCTTTGGTGAATTTAATAAATTGTTAAAACTGTTCTTGTCTCCTAGCCTGCCTGCTCTTGGCTCCCGAATAGACATTATTGTAACAGAACAAACTGGCCAGGATGGACCCAGCAGGTTTGGACTCTCTGCACCAAGCACTCACAGCTCGAGGACAACTCCTAGGACATCACGATAACAACCCTTAAGGAGATCATAAACTCCCTTCATCAAGGCGTCACTCAACTCAGCACACAGTTCAACTAGATCTCATCACGCCTCATCCCTGTGTCTCAACCGGCCACCATGTAATAAATTGTTAAAACTGTTCCTGTCTCCTAGCCTGCCTGCTCCTGGGTCCCGAAGAGACAATATTTTAACACTGTTGAGGACAATCCCTTGGACAGTTATGTGATTTAAAGTCAGACCAACAGACGTTCCTTGCTTTTACAAATAGATTTAGTAATATGCTGCTATTTCCTACTAATTTTGCTCCATTCTCCTTGATACCATGCTGTTGGCACAACAAAAACTTCTTGTAAATTCACAATGAACGCCTTGTTGTGCTGCAGATGTTTCCCAATAGGGAGTACGATGGGGGGAAAAAAATGAAAATCTGGAAGAGAAGGCATAAAGATGTCTTGTATATCTCAGGGGGAGTTTTGTCGAGTCTGCCAAAATAACCCTGATCATCACAGAGATTTCATCAGCACTGGCTTTGTTTGATTCATAACAGAAAACATGTGTTTCCAACAGATTTTTGCAGATGTAGTCATTTACCAGTTCCAAGGGGATTTACAATACAAGTTTTAGTTTTCACTACGGTACATTTAAGATGCTGGGCATCATATTATAGATACATCAGCCTCATCTTCTTTTTTACGATTGTTTTTAAAATAGACCATCTATTGACTATCCCCTGAGCTTTATGCATGTGTAATTGTAAAATCACTGATGCACGACCGTAGCACAACAAATTCGGAGCAATTCAGGAAAGACAGACAGTGTCAGCACAAGATAAATATAGTATTTTGGTCTCTCCGGTATCACACCTATGTTACTAGTATTTGTTTCTGCAATCCACAGATACATGTAAGCTCTCACCTCTGAACGAAGATGACATTACATGTTTACTTGTGGAGAGACTTGCATATGAATATGATAGTGTTGTACTATATGCTTGTGGCAGAAATAAGGATTATGATTAATTCATGAATATGGTGAGTACCATGTCCTGGTCCTGATTCGTCAGTTGAAGCAAAACAGGAAATAAGAATATATTGAATAGTCACTAGGGGGTGGCAATTAATGCAGCACTGGAGGGGATCTATATGCAGAGAAGACATAGTGGAACCAATAGAAACATGAATTGTCTTTATGAAGTGCTTTAAGATTGGCCCAAGTCTCGCATTACAAGGCAAATTTATAGCACTTTTCACTTATATACTAAAATGTGACATCACTGGAAGAGTCAAGAGTGCAGCAGGAATCAAACCAAACAATGCCGAACTGTCGATCAGTTAAAAAGACTTAAAAATCCTGAAAACATGCGTTAATCTCCAACATTTAGCACGTAAATTTCTAAAATCTCAATATTTAAAAGAGGGGTTTAGTGTATTTAACAACAGCACTGCTGAAAGCTGGCAATCATGAGCCAAATCTCAACATTTTCCACTTTATTTTAGTTCGGTGGTTGTGTATGATGGGGTCTGTGCTCCGGTCATGCAGGAAGTACAAAAATAATATTTTTAATTAACTGATTCTAATGATTCACTACACTGAAAAGAACTCCTTTGCTCGTCACTAGTTTGTGTGTTTGTGTCATGCATAAATTGACACAATGGCAGTTTTGTGCAGCCTTGCTATGACGCCCATGCCCACGTTAATGACGTACTATGAAGTAATAGAAAAAGACTTGCATGATAGCAAACCAAGTAGAGTCATGCCAAGTAGTGCTAGTATTGCATAATAGAAAACTACCATTAGTTGTGAGACTGCAAACACAGGTATTTACTGAGGTTACTGTGGAATTATTCATCAATAACAGCAAAAATGTCTTGTTCTATTTGCTAGTATCCTATTATAATATATTGAAAATGTAGGCGTTTTCCATGCTATAAAGCAAACATTGCGAGAGAGTCCGCCAAGATAATCAGTGGGTGGGGTCAAAGTACAGTGGCCTGAAAGTGCAAGCCATTATTGACAAACCCCAAAACTAATTAACAACAGATGTGTGATGATATGAATCGTGTTGGTAGTGTGGAATCCCAGAAAGCAGACTGTCCGGTCAAAAGCTCACGGGTTACTAGAGTTTATTAATAAACAGAAAACAAAAACCAAGCCAATTAATCAACAAAAAACGCGGAGACTCGAGCTGGCCTGCCGGGCGGAGACCTCCGGGAGGTGGACTAGAAAAGAGAGGGAAAAAAGTCATGAGAGAACGCCGTGGGAAAAACAAAAATCGACTACAAACTATGGTGGAGAGCCAGACCTGATCCCCAGGCTTGTACTCGGGTGCAGGTGTGCGGTGTCTGTCCGCCAACCGTTGGTTGCGTGCGGCGGACCTGGTAAGGGCTGCCCGAGCGGACCTCCACACGGCTCGGCAACGCTGCAGGTGGGCACGAACGGAAGGCACAGCAACCTCCTCTTCCTGTGAGGGAAACAAGGGCGGTTGGTAGCCAAGGCATGCCATAAAAGGAGAAAAGCCAGTAGAAGAGTTGGTGAGTGAATTGTGAGAGTATTCAATCCAAGGGAGGTGAATGCTCCATGATGCAGGATGCTGGGCTGCCACACAACGGAGGGCGGACTCCACGTCTTGATTCGCCCTCTCCGTCTGCCCATTAGACTGCGGGTGATAGCCGGAAGAGAGACTGGGCTTGGCCCCCACTGCCTTGCAAAAGGCCTGCCACGCCTGGGATGAGAACTGGGGTCCACGGTCCGATACTATATCCACTGGAATCCCATGGAGGCGGAAGACATGAGATACCAGGAGATCAGCCGTCTCAAGAGCGGAGGGCAGCTTGGGCAGGGCGATGTAGTGGACGCACTTGGAAAACCTGTCGACAATGGTGAGTATGGTTGTGTGTCCGTTAGATGGTGGTAACCCGGTGATAAAGTCCAGTGCAATGTGTGACCAGGGGCGGCTCGGGATGGGTAATGGACGGAGCAGGCCAGCAGGAGAACGGTGGAGAGTCTTCCCCCGAGCACAAATAGTACAGGCGGCGACAAACTCCCGCACATCAGCCGCCATTGAGGGCCACCAGAACCTCCCCTGCAGGAAGTGGAGAGTCCGAGTAACTTCAGGGTGGCAGGCCAGGCGAGAGGAGTGCCCCCACAGTAGTACCTGGGAACGGACAGATGGGGGAACGAAGAGCCGGTTCGGGGGCCCGGACCCAGGATCTGGTTCGACCCGTTGGGCCTCTCTCACCACCTCCTCAATCTCCCAGGTGGTGGCACCAATCAGGCAGGAAGCAGGCAGGATCAGCTGGTCCGTCTCCTCGCAGTGGACCGGGTCGTGAGCACGGGAGAGGGCGTCCGGCTTCGCGTTCTTGGATCTGGGGCGGTAGGACAGAGTAAAGTGGAATCTACTCAGAAAGAGAGCCCAGCGAGCCTGACGGGAGTTCATCCTGCGAGCTGCGCGGAGATAGGCAAGGTTCTTGTGGTCGGTCCAGACCAAGAACGGCTGTTCAGCTCCCTCCAGCCAATGCCTCCACTCCTGGAGCGCGGCCACCACTGCCAGGAGTTCCCGGTTACCCACATCATAATTCTTCTCTGCAGGCGAGAGCTTGCGGGAGAAGAAGGCACAAGGGTGGAGCTTCTGGTCCTCCGGACTCCGCTGGGATAGGACGGCCCCGATGCCACAGTCAGAGGCATCGACCTCCACGATGAACTGTCGCGAAGCATCAGGAAGGGCGAGCACCGGAGCTGTTGTGAAGAGTTCCTTTAGTCTGGAGAAGGCTGCATCTGCTTCAGGGGTCCAGCGAAACGGCAAGGAGGCAGAAGTCAGCCTGGTGAGGGGAGAGGCTACCTTACTGTAACCACGGATAAACCGGCGGTAGAAATTGGCAAACCCCAGAAATCGCTGTAGCTCTTTACGGCTCTGAGGGGGGGGCCAATTGGCTACTGCCTCGATCTTAACTGGGTCCGGTGCAGATGAGCTGGAACTGCAGCGGGTTTCTGTGCCAGCTGAACGACGCTGGCGGAGAGGGTGCGGATGGCATCCATCACGTCATGCAGCAACTGCTCGTGTCGAGTTACCACTGCCTCCTGTGCGGCGAGAGCCTGTTTGATTGACACGCCGTCCGCGGGATCCATAGTTTTGGTCAGCGCGTACTGTGATGATATGAATCGTGTTGGTAGTGTGGAATCCCAGAAAGCAGACTGTCCGGTCAAAAAGCTCACGGGTTACTGGAGTTTATTAATAAACAGAAAACAAAAACCAAGCCAACTAATCAACAAAAAACGCGGAGACTCGAGCTGGCCTGCCGGGCGGAGACCTCCGGGAGGTGGACTAGAAAAGAGAGGGAAAAAAGTCATGAGAGAACGCCATGGGAAAAACAAAAATCGACTACAAACTATGTTGGCGAGAGAACAACGTGTGTGAAGACTGCATGTTACCACGGTACTTGACTAGACGCGCTGACACCTGCCGTTGCCCACACCAGGGTATAAAAAGGGACCTGGATAATCAAGGAAATGAGTTGCAGGTGCGCGAGGGGAGGTTCCACCGAGCAGACCAGTCAAGTCACCTAAGGGGGAAAGCACACTAGCAGGAAGCAAACAGTGGTAACAAAATAAAAGACAGGAAGCACGGAAGCCGAACCCTGACAAGATGAAACAAATGTATGTTTTTCAAAAACAAATGTGCAAAATGTGAAACACTTTAAAAAAGCCAAATACTTTACAAATTTACAAAAGCCATGGTTCTTATGGGAAGGGATTGTACTAAGACACTATTCTTACAGAAAGGGAAAGTACATTTTCTTATATAGCACCACTTCCTTTCAACCTGTCTTTCAAAATAAAAGCCACTGACTTTGGGTTTTTATAATTTCTTATATTAAACTTTTGCCATAATGTTAACTGTATTGATTCTATGAAATTAAATAAACATTTTAATGTCATTCCATAAGCCTTGTCATGGCAATTTGTATATATTAATATTGTCTGCTAATCGAGTCCTACTGTCAAATAACTGCTTACTTTATCACTTACGGGATACTTGCAGCATTTGGTACATTCCTCTTTCATAAGAATTATTGCTTTTGTAAATTTGTTTTGGGATTTATAAAAGTGTTTCACATTTTGTTAATTTGTTTCAACATTTGTTAATTTGTTTTGGGATTTGTAAAAGTGTTTTATGTTTTTTTAAATTTGTTTTTCAAAATATAGATTTGTTTCAACATTTGTTAATTTGATTTTGGGATTTCTAAAAGTGTTTCACATTTTGTAATAAAGGTTTGCACTTCCAGGCCACCGTATCAATTTACAGAAAGATAACAAGAAACAAGTTGATGAAGTAAATAAATATATAGTGCAAATAAATAGCGCAAATACTTGATATGTAGTGGTGTTTCATTTTATTCAGTTTGTCACTGGAGTTGCTTCTTGCACTTCAGTCCACACATACAACCTCTCACCTAATGTCAACCATTTCCACTGTTTGTGCTATTTTTCAAAGTACTGTAAAATGCAGATTAATGTGATTTCCACAGTCCTCATTTATTTGCTGAAACAGTTTCCATTACATGTTTTTTGAATATGATGTTGTGTGTTGTATAGTGTTCCCGCACCTTGGTTGACATCTAATTCAGGGACTTTTCAAGAATCTTCCAGGACCGATTTCCTCAAATTCAAAATCCTAATGTGCAGACACAGCTTAAGATGGGAGGGCAACCTGCAAGAGCTGTTCTATCAATGCGACACGTTTCACATCTGGACAAGTGATTCTCTTTGGGATCTTGGTCAAGCCGGTCTTTGTAATTTTCTTTGGTGAGACAGAGATTTTGGAATTTGCATTTCCCAGGCATCGTGTCGTTCTCTCTCTTGCTTAACGTTACTTGCTCATTGTTCTGCGCAGAATTTCATGTCAGTGGTGGACAGAGACAGTGTACAGTGTCCACAAGACCGCTAGTAACTATGACACGACATTTGTTCCGCATAGGCCTAGTCTATGTGTCTCATGGATGAGATGGATGAGACAGCAGGTGGCGTCATAACAAACAAGTGAGACATTTATTGAAATGTCAACTTTCTGGAACACTTTCAATCACCCATTCACGGTGATTTTTAAAAACTTTCAAGGCCCTTGGATTTTTTTTTTTTTGAATGCACAAACTTTCAGGGATTTTAAGGAGCGATGGGATGGTATTTTTATGCTCATATTGAAAATGCAGATAAAAACAGGCTGAAATTATTGATTCACTGCTGTAGTGAGCGATTTCTGCCTTGCATGTCCCTTTCTGATTCTGATCATGTCAACAGGCACACATATTTTGTTGATACGCCATTTCTCCACAGTGAGCACCGATTTTAAAGTCACTGTACCGTAAGACAGGCGGCTTCCTAAAGAAGTGTGTTTCTGCTAAGTGGGCTAACAGGGCGCCGGGCCGCAGAGTTTTAAGTGAGGGGACGCCGCTTCATCAGTTGCGGGGCTTTAACTCGTAGTGGCAGCTTGTGACAGAGGACTGTCACTGAGGCAGAGGTCTGCAGGAGATGCCTGAACAGCAGCAGAGCAGTGGAGCTTAAAACAGTCAGTGACAGTGGCAGATAGAGCTGGCCCTCCCTCCATGAAAGACCATCACCACTGAAAATATTAGCAAGGAGAAGCCCACTGGGAGACATGATTCAAAATTAGCTTGCTCTTTTTCTCAGTATGAGTCTATGACTGCTCATTAACTTTTATCTATATGATCCGATAGTGTCCTTGATGTGTGACCCGCAGGGTGTTTTAGGATAGTGAGGAAAACTTTTCTCACTGTGGAGGTTCAGTCCCCATAGTCCCCATCATAGGGCTGTTACAATGATTTGTTACTGACAGTTAAAACATCTATGGCTCCGCTTAGACCCGTTATTAACATCTATAATCATATTGACCACAAGTGGACAGCTGTTACAGCTATTCCCCCCTTTGCTCCACCTCTTGTGACTATTCGTAATCTGATATCTTATAGACTCGGTATTGAAATTCAGTATATTCGACTGTACAGATGTGTTCTCACACAGTTCGTGCATTATTTCCCAATTGGAAAAATGTGTTGATCATTGTTAGTAGTTTGTGGGAGTGGTTACATTCAACATATGGAAGATGTAAAAGTAAAAATACTTCTAGTTCAATGTGTAATTGCAGTAATTGATAAGTTGTCTGCTGAGGAAGGCGGCCTTTCATTTGGATTGGAAAGATTCCCATTCACACAAGAAAAAGGAAAGTGGACACATGTGTCTCCAAACCATGTCTGAATGTGGCCATGGCAACTGGAACTGAAGACGTATTGAGAACACATGTGGGTGAATAAACTGGAAGCTGACCAGTGATTGAATCACTTGAGATGGATGTTAATACCCAGTCTGAATCATGCATGAAAATTCTTACAATGCATTGTGGAGATATTATAGCACCCTATAATAAGCATTCATTATTATTCGTAATGTTTTATTGCCTCAAATCCTTATTTTTTTAATTTGATTTTCATTAAAAAAATTACCCGAGGTTGCCAGGTAGTTTTAGGGTCCAATACTAGATGAATTAAAGACAGGAAGATACATCAGAGTGTAGGATCTTTAGCCTGTAAAATCTCCACATCAGGAGGACTATTCACAATCTAAAATATAGCTGGGTCTGGGAAGCTCTATTTCTTTCCTAGGGGCCCTCAGCAGCTTGTGCCTGCATCTGTGGGCCTTGGTGTTTTGCAGCTTTTCTGGTCCTGTCTTCAGCTTAGCCTCACTAAATGGGAGTATTTGCCTTCCCCTCTGCCGTGGTAATGTCTAACTCAGTAGGGGGCAAATGGGCAAGTCATGTCTCAAAATGACAGGATATGGGAGCTTGTGAGTTACAGCCACTGAGCGTAAAAAAAGTCTGTCCCTCTATCGTCAAATGCACCTCAGCTGTGGGCTAAACCCCTTCATCAGCATGTACGCAGCCAGTTACAGTGGTATCACTGATCACCATTCTTTGAAAACAGCCAAAGTTTGCCACAAATACTGTTTTCAAGTACCGGCTCTATGTGTACATTTTCCTGAGGGACAGGAGTACTGGGTGTGGCCAAACTCATTACACTGATAACACCTCATATCTGATTTAACAGTTTTTTTAACATGAGTATGTCTATTCATGTTATAATTCTTAACAACTGAGATTCTACTCAGGGGCGACAGTAGCTCAGTGGTAGAGAGTCATCTTTCAGCTTGAAGGTTGTGGTCATCAAGAGTAGAAACCATTTTCCATTAACTCTTTCCACTGGCCTGGTTTGCACCATGGCCTGGTCATGTTTCCGAATCCATACTTCCATCTCTGGATTCACCATCCTTAGGAACTGTTGAAGTACCAAAAGTTCTGAAAAAGTCCTCTACAGTGACTGTTTTGATTTTCATAATCTTGCCATGCAGAGTTCCCTTGGTGTTTCATCTGGTTTGATGTCTAGGGCTCAGAACCTTCAGCGGTAAATGTCAGCAGTGATTTCATATTCGGTAAGAATAGCTCTTTTCACTTTCTCATAGTCCTCTGACTCTCTAATGTCCATAAGAATGTATGCAGTACAGGCCTTACCAGTTAGGAGGGGAACCAATCGGACAGCCCACACATCTTGAGGCCAGTGGCACACAAGGGCCATTCTTTCAAAGGAACTGTTCAGTGTCATCTTCTGGGGCTAGTGGCAACAATTTTGGTTCACAATATAAGGGAGGACCACGGGAAAGCCTGAATGGCCTACGTCTGGATATAGACATCATCCTCATTATGTTCTCCTCTATCCTGGTTCTGGTCCTCATCTCCCTCTTGTTCTGTGGCCTGCTCATGCGTCCCGCATGAGATAAAAATGATGTTCAGTATTTCACCAACACACTTCGTGGTGCACTGATTCTTTTTCCTGCCGCTTCTCTTCCACTGCTTGACTTTGCATAAAATGTTTCATCATACTGGAAAGCTCCTGCAGCTTGTCCTCTGTGCTCCTGACCACTGCACCTTGGAGAACGGATGAGGTAGCTCCCAGCCCTAATCTGGCTCCTTTCCCATTTTTAGCTCCTCACCATGGTCAAAATCCCACTTCTGACAACACTTGTCATCCTGTGACCCTGAGCGGCCTGACAAAAGGTGAAGAAGCAGATGTTACAAACCCCCACAGTGGCTATTTGTTTACACTTGTTAGTGAGCAGCAATTCAGGCGTACACAAAGTACATCAGGACACCAGCTTCTGTCAGGACATCACGAAAAGATCAGCCCTATATAGCATTCACCTTTGGGTGACACCAAGAACATTGGCGCATTATAAACGCTGACACATCTAGACAAATAACTACATAAATAAGAACAGATAAGATTATTGCCGATATTTTACCATATCATAATAGTTAATTATAGCCTAAACAAACCACAACTCACACAGCTATCTATAATAAACCTCCCACCCCTGCACCGTCCTACCCTATGGTTTCCTTCTGGAACAATAAAGAGCTGCTTTTTTTTCCCCGGGGACTCTTTTACATGCACGCTCTGGGAGGCAAAGAGAGACGGGAACAGTTAAGTGTTTGGCACATACGAACACTTAAAATAACTGTAGTTCATGATACTTTTCACGTGCACTAAACATAAACATAATATATACATGTACATACTGTAAAACATTTAAATGTGGTGCACATTTACCCGTGATCTAACTTACTGTTTGTCTCAATACTCACAGATGGTGTGTCAATCAATCCCCCTGGAAATACTACCATGGAGAAAAACACCCATATTACCATGCTTTTCAATAAAGTCACCAGTGAAATCCTTGTGATTTCATTTCATTACTACTACAAAGACACAAAAATAGCTGTGTAAAAATAGCTTTACTCCTAAATGCAAATGTAATGGAGACTGAAAGGGCCTCCATTACACTGACTTGCAAATAAAGTTGCTCTTTTATTGTTATCAGTGAAGCCAGTATGTAGTTTTCTACACCTCTACTGGCATATCATGGCGATTTTATGATATAAAACAATATATTTCATGCATACATCTCCTTTAAAAGTTCAGTTTAAAAGTGTAGCCTGGTGTAAGTTGCAAATTACTTTAACGTCAATCTTGCTAGAGAAGCTGCTAAAACATAAGTTTCCAGTGGGAAAAGGCTGTTTAACATCAAGAAAGTGTAGTTAAGATACCAACCTGTCACTGTATTCAGGACACCAAGCATTGGCAAAGGTTTAGCTCACAGTTAAAGTTGTGCTTTTCGTCCGTTACTTTAGTATGAATTTTCACATTTGATGCACAATCACCCACAGAATCAGTGCATAGTACTGAACTGCGGGAAAAACCAACAACAACATCAACATAAAAAAAAATATGTTACAGTATAACGGCTTCTGATGCTTTGTGATCATTAAATGTGAATAGAAAACAACAGTATTATGTTAGAGGCTGCTGAGGCTCGTCATGGACGACAACCAGATTGCAGCTGTGGAACTGGTGATGAGGTGCCAGGCAGCTGGATGGAAACGGAATGGACAGGAGGTTAGAGCAGACAGATAGAGAGTGGCAGAAAACATGCAAAAAAAAAAAAAAAAAAAGTAAGATTGAGCTGTTGTCATGACAACATTGAGTGCTCCATCATCATTGCTTATTGAACAGAGGGTTACAGACTGCAATTTTGCACCAGGTTACAGCCTACAATGAAGAGACAGCAACTTGGAACATTTGCGATGCATGATCTGTTCACTCTTCTGTTATCAAAAATAGAAACACAATCATATCATATCATATTTTCTTTTTTTATATCCCATACCATACATATTGCAACCCCAAATAAAAATGTATACAAAAACAGAATGCAATGATTTCCAAATCTCATAAACCCATATTTTATTACCAATAGAACTTAAACAGCATATCAGATGTTGAAACTGAGACAGCTAATAATATTAGCTCACGTTGAATTTTATGAAATTCAAAAAAGTAGGAACAGGGTGATGTTTGCCATTGTGTAACATCCCCTCTTCTTGTAACAACAGTCTGTAAATGTCTGTAATTCTCTGAATCTTTTGATGATATTATACACTGTAGA
Source organism: Brachirus orientalis (assembly GCA_016785285.1). Classification (NCBI taxonomy): domain Eukaryota; kingdom Metazoa; phylum Chordata; class Actinopteri; order Pleuronectiformes; family Soleidae; genus Brachirus; species Brachirus orientalis. The sequence continues at coordinate 1,045,499 of JAFBJR010000182.1, forward strand.
TGGTGGGGTCTTCAAAGTCTTTGCAATTTTATGTTTACGAACATTTTTCTGAAATTGTTCCACAATTTTAAGACCCAGTTTTGACTGATTCTGATTTGACCTGTTGCCAGTTAACTTAATTAGTTGCCAAATGCTCCTCCAGCTGTTTTTGATATATGCCATTGACTTTTCCAGCCTGATGCTGCCTCTGTTCCAACTTTTTGAGATGTACAAATCATAACATTTTATTTTTATTTACAGAGTCCAAACTTTTTTGGAATTGGCGTGCTACATCTATTGAAAAACCATAGCAAAATAAGACTTTGGGATAAACAATATCTATTGTATATGTATACTTAAATACAATTTACATGAATAATAAATATAAAGCAAATTAACAACAATTTAGACAAAAATCATTCAACTTCCACAATTTCCTTTTAAAATAAATTTAAAACTTTTGTAACTTCACACAGTTCAAGCAAGGCAAAGCAGCAGATCCACAAAACAGTCCGGCAATGCCTGAAACAGCCCCATTCAATGTAAATGAGTAATATTTCAGTTAAAGCCTCCATCACATACATGTGAGCGCAGCCTTCCTAATCCACAGTGATAGTGATGGAGAACTAATACTCTCTTTACTCTTCACATTACTTCTCGCACCTAGAGGAATTTCAAAATCCATCTGATTTGATACTTACATGATATTTTCATTTAAATGAAATGCATGGGGTTGTGTGTATTTTCCCATTGAGGCACATATCTCTGGGGGAGGAGGACTCCCATGGGGTGGAACTATAAATGTGTGACACGCTCCCGCTTGCTTGCATACACATGCAAGCGTCTTGATCTGATTCACATGTGATCTCTATGTCAAAAAAAAAAAAAAAAAAAAACACAGTGAAAACTCCCCACAGAGTGAGAAGCAAAAAAGACAGAGGGTTCTGCTGACGTGAAGTGGTCCTGGTTTCTCTCCCGCTCTGTTTCCCCACTGATAGGATATAGAACAGAGATCCAGGATGTAGGTCTCTTTGCCTGAAGGCCTCTTAATGTTAGCTTTTTCATCTGATCTCTATGTCTGGATTAATAAAGGATTGACTGGCTTCAAATGGAAAAGTGCTGGAAAGACACTATTTGAGATTGCCGCGCTGTGCGTGTGTGCTAACTGCTCTTCAAATAAATCAATTAGTAGTAATGAGACCTCAAGGGAGGCAAACTACTGTGCAATTCATATTTGTTGTGGGGCCCCACACTGCCTGCTGTATTTTGGCTGACCTTTTTAAAGAATTCATAAGCATTTCAAACATAGTCCCGGTTAACATTAGCATTTCAGATCAAATTTATGCAGCTAAAATAAGAATGGGGTTCAGAGCAATGAGCAGGGCTGCAGGAGACAGATGCGAGTACAGCACTGTCATGGTGTGAAATCATGGACAGCTTTCAGGCTCATTGGCTGCCCCCTTGAGACAGAAGACGTGCAATGGATATTCATATAAAAAACAAACAAACAAAAAAAAAACATCACAGGCTGCGACAGCACACAACGAACCAAAAGTGAATACAAAATCTAGAATTAGCATTAGAACACCCGTTAGAACTCAGTGGGATTCAGTCAAAAGATAGGTCAGCAGCTGTCCTTTAATGAAAGTGAAATTTAAAATGGATGAAAACTTACAGGGAAAAAAAAAAAAAAAAAAAAAAAAAAAAAAGACTGACTTCCATGCTGTAATGGAGACAACCAGACATAGGCATGGCTATGCACTATGCCTGTATTCCACTAGGGGGCTCAATCTTAATAATCCATCGTGATGTCAAAATAACAATATTTGTGATAAAAGTGTTGTTTTGCTAAGGAATGATAAAGTCCCACTGAGACTTTAGACATTCTCATCTCAGGGCTCTTAGGGCTCACACTCCCAAACAATGCTTTCCTCCATCATGTGCGCCGAGGATCTCTCTGGAGATCGGAGTACAGGGAATACACTGAGACAGCCGAAGGAGAGGATTTCCCTGAAGCAGCATGACTGCATCAGACTTCGCGATTTGGACATCACATCACTGTTGGGATCTCTGGATTTACCTCTGGCACCATCAAGATCAGACACCATCCTACTTCCCTTCGCACCTCTGGACTAAGGCCGAAGACATACGAGTGCAAATGACAGTAAGATCATTACAACGCTATTCTGATTTCTCCTATTACTCCTAAAACCTTGTGTTAGAGGAGCCTGTTTGGAGGTGACATCTGTGAACGTTTGTTTTCGAATCTCAAAGCTTCACAACAGTAGTTCATTTTGCAAATGGTAGACCAAGTATATTTTCACAGTCTATGTATTACACATGTTTAAACGTAGTGATTCAATGATTTTGACCAGAATCAGATCGAGACCGCGTCTGAATAACATATGCCGTGGAATAGCAAAGTCTTGGGTAAAGCTATTCTTAGACGTTACAGCCGTCTACCTCCCTGTCGTCAGTACAGGTTTTTATTTAAGGAGGTTTAGAACCGAGAAAAACGTGTCTGAAGAAAAAGGTGCATATAATTGCGGGATACAAGGCAGGGGTCTATTTGGCGTCTGCTTTCCCTTTCCTTTGAGCATGGTGGCTCTTTATTTCCACCCGTCACAGTGCTGCCTGAAGCATGCTGAAGCATTTGAGACTGTAGGACATTCATACTGATTCCCCCCCCCAGAACTCATACCACATTCTTTCTCAATGAAGCCAATAAGACAAGAAAGATAGTGTTACTAACATTAACAAGCGAACCTGCGATTTTTTTTTTTTTTTCATAAGGACACAACCTTCACTTTTTATATCACTAGCATTTGAATTCCCACGTATGGAGAGGAAAAAGAAGTGTAATCATATGTAAAGTACCAAACGAGACCCTTCACAAAACTTGGTAACACACGTGATAAACTGGAATTTCCTTGTTTAGCTCCACTTTCCGCAGGGACATCGGTGTTTAGGCCGAGATCAGCACTGACGTTGCTTGAGTAATGGCACCCCGCTCTGGACAGGAACTCATAAAGCCTCCTATAGCACTTTATGTCTCTATATTTCCCTCTGTGGAGAACAAACTAAGAGTCACTGTGCCTGTGCACTCCTTATCTTTGAATTATAGATAGAAAAAGCAAAAATGACACATCTTTATGAAGTGGAGCCTATCCCCACCCCCCACATCCTACTTTCTTCTGCTGCGTAATCATCACACAGTGGATTCTACATGCATTCTACAGTATGTGAACATATGACGTTCAGCTATGTCTCCAGAGGTCCGATCTACTCTACATGTGAGAAAGAACAATGGAGCATCTGACAGCTGACGGGTGTGTTTCTTTAAAATTCATGCAGCCTCTCAATGTTAGAGACATACTTTTGCATCACTGTTGCTGTAGGTGAAACATGCACCGCATGTGTTTGACAGTGGCGAGAGCCACTCATCACCATCACAAACCTTAAGGTGCGTCTTGAAATGGATACTTGATCTTTGTCATGCTTTCTTTTGGGATGTTCCATTTGGGGATAGTGATTTGTTTTAAATGCTGTCCTCGTGAGGGAACGGTGAATTATCCACTCCAATGAAACACCCACTGCTGTTGCAATAACAATCTCCCAATGTCACCTTGCCCTGGCAGGCTACAAATATACAGAAGAGAGCAGCTATCATCACTGCTGTGTGTTGACTGATAGTCTGGTAGCGCACACTGCAGTTGGCAGATAATTGGAGAGAAGCTGAGTCTTCCTACAGAGCTGCCACAGCCCAGGATGTAAATACTGTATGTGTGGTGTAAACGTCATTATGCAGCAACTCCACCAACCTTCTCCTTGGTCCTGCAGCATCGCCTGACCTGGCATTATCCTTCATCCTGGACTGTCCTTCACGTTGTTTGTGTTGTTTTCGTGTCGTTTTCGTGTCGTTTTACGCTTTCCATGTTTAAGCGACATATGCTAGTTGGACACTGTAAATTGCCCGTAGGTGTGAATGTGAGAGTGGATGGTTGTTTGTCTCCATGTGTGGCCCTGTGGTGGACTGCTGACCAATGTCAGCTGGGTGATCCTGTCGCAGTCCCATGCAGATTTTATGCGTAGTCTAGAAACAAATAACAGTCCATTGTATTTTATTTACTTGGCAACATATAGCCCATTTACATTTGAACATATTAAATAGAACAATAAAACAATAGAAACAATAAACAATTAAATAAACACTGCTAGAACTTTTCCTTGTTTCATTTATTCATTCATTAATTTTTATCAATGTGGGTTTATTTTTTGGGGGGTACACAGACCATTTTCTACAACTGGACCTGAAATGAACTTCCCCTGTCTTAAAGACCAGCAAATGCCACTGATGCACACATGGGGAGAGAAGCAAACTCGACACAAAAAGGCTCTTGTTCGAACCGGTGACCTTCTTGCTGTGAGGCAACAGTGCTAGCCACTGCCCCGCCCCATGTCCCATGTGAGTTCATTAAATAAATTGATTCACTTAATTTTTTTTTTATTTTTTCATGTAGTTGAAGAACTACATGAAGGAGGGAGTTGAAGAAGTATATTCAATAAACTAAAGTTATTATCTTACAGTCAAAAGCTGTTTGCCTCTGTATTGGTTTAGCATCAAAAAATGGTCATCAACACCTAAGCTGTATTTCCTAACCCTAAAGTCAGTGTCTCTTAGTCAGTGCCTCCTTGTCTTTTTTTAATTTTTTTTTCTATTACAGCATGCACATACGTTTTGGTGTGTGTGTGTTGTGTACCACCAAATTTCAACTTGTTAGTCATTAGTAGAAACATGACCCCTCATTGCCCTCATTGCAAATTACTCTCATGGATGCAATAAAAACATTTTTCCCTTTTTTTTCTCTCTTTCAGATTAGGACATGGTGTTTTGAGATACAGCACTTAAAGTATCTTTAATTATTATCATTATTTTTACTTTAAAAAAAAAAAAAATAAAAATAAAACAGAGTTCTGGTTCTACTTAATCCACATTAATCTTTTCCTTCACTAAATCCCACCCCCATAAGACACGTGTTAATAAATGAATATAGACCTTAGCACATGTAAGTGTAAAAAAACTAAACAAAACAAACACACATTTTATATATACATATGAAAAGATGTCACACACACAGTTCTAAAGAGTCACTGCTCAAATGTTCACAAGCACCAGATTAATGAATCAAAAAAAAAAAGCAAAGTGCTGCGGTGGCTCTGGATCCCTGAGGTTGTAAGTCCTGGCCCAAGTTCTGGAAATATTATTGATCATTTCATTTAGACCAACAGTGACCAAATGGAGGGGATTCTCTGTGGTACCTTATGCCAGGTGGAAAAGAAAGATCACTCTCCTAAATACAGCAGTTTATTGTGTGTAGACAGAACAACACAACCCTTACATACTCCACTGCAGTTTTTTTTACACTAATAATTAGTTCATGTGTTTGTAACCACTGCCACAATACAGCACAGATCAATGCGTTAATTATTTTTTCCTAATGGGTAAAATATTAATCTTATAGCAAGTTACAAGACCTGTATTGCTTTGGCATTTTATGCAACATAAAATATTTTTCAAAATGCCCCCCTTGCATTTTCATGTGTACAACAAATACGCTACTTGAGAAAACATTGATGTCATAGTCCCGCCTCTCTTTTGCTCTCTCAAGCTATCTTTGTCATATACTACTTATGTTTTGAGATTGATTAGTCTATTTGCTTTGCGGTAACTTTTATTTTCGTTCCTTAGTTCCTCTGGCTTTCTTCGTTCGGTCTCTTTTTCTGTAATTCGAATAAAGCTTCATTTAAAAAAAAAAAGAACGTTTGTGCACAGCGTGTATGCTTCATGTGCATGCTCCATATCGTCTTTGTGTATGGTGTATGTCTCTGGCAGTGTTACCGCGTCTCGTATTTCATACAGCACCCTCCAGCATTTGGAGTCATTTTGGGGGCTTTCACATGGAGGAGGAAATTTCTTCGAATGATGCCGCGTTTACAGAAAACCTGTTTCAGAACGAAAAAGAGAAAGATTCTGTTTCCGCGTAGTAAGTTAAAGTGTGCCTTGATTCTTTCGCTCCCATTTCTTTACTCTCTCTACTGGTCACATTTTCTAATGCACACAGACGCACAATGACAAACACAAATGCAATGACAACAGGCACGTCCGTGTAATCAGTGTGTAGTTGGATACAGCTCACATATGTGTGATCAGATCACATATGGCCATAGAAGCAACATTTATGACATATGTTTGTGCCAGGTGTCAACAGTAATAATGTTCAGACCCACGCATGCATGCAGGAGAACCAATGGTAGTCTTCGTTTGGCATAAAATCTCAAAAAGTTTCATTTACCCCAAATCCAAAGATTTTATCCAAAATCCTTACACACTGGACGTTTAATATCAGGTCTGAACAGACTCTGCTGATGCCTCGTGATGCTCTTTGCTTCTGCAGCTCCTCACCATAACAACTCCTCCTTACCCTGGAGTCATGCTATCCAAAGGTACGTGCGTTCATCTGCTCCCACCTACGCAGAGAAAGATGTCATGGAAAACTGTTGGTTGCTGAGGAGCACGCTGCTCGAATCTCAGAGACGGCATCATGCAGACTTACGCATAAAACAAGCTGATTACTCCATTCAGCTCCAATCAGGAAGCATTTCTGTTGGTTTGTTCGGCACAGGAGATGGTGAACAACACTGAGCCGCCTACAGCATTATACACGTACGTTTCTGCATGTTAAGTGGGGCAGGAGGTCGATTTACAGTACGACGATCCAAATAATTCATCGCATAGCATGAACACAATTTCAAGTATGTTAATTATGCGTAGACTTAAAGGAAAATAAATGTGAGCGTGAATGGTTGTCTGTCTCTATGTGGCCCTGTGATGGACTGGCGACCTGTTAGCTGGTGGGGGGGTTAAGCGGTAGAAAATGAGTGAGTGAGAGTTAAAGGAAAATAAATGACTCCAAATGAAAGACATCTACTGAAAAACAAAATTACAAACACACTGTATATTCCTAGAATGGAAGGACTATTTAGGCCTGATGTGTGTAACATTTCTGCCTAAGCCTGGAAAAAAACAGCATCAGGAGGATTTATTTGTTTAGCATTAAATTTAAATGATGTTAATACTTTGACTTTCTGGTCTGTCTTGTAAGCCCAACTTATTTTCTTTGCATAACACAATACCAAAAATATATCAAGCAGGAAAAAGGCCACTGCATACCAAGTGTCAGTAGTTTATACTGGTACAAACTCATATGTCAGCATGCCAACGCACCCATCTATGACGATGACCATGGCAGACGTGCTAACATGCTAACCGGCATGTTAGCCCTGTCAGCATGCGGCTATTAGCATTTAGATTAAAACAGCCTCGGCAGAGCCTCGTAGAGTCGTCTGCGGCCGTGTCAGTCAGCAAGATTGTCTTCCCCGAGACTCTGAGGACACTGATGGACGCTCGCAGGCCGCCACCGCTGCCACTGTGGCTTCATATATTATTCGCTGCTAGTGTTGTATTCAAACATGGCATACACGAACCAGAACCGAAACACTACCCAAGATATCTAAAATGTCATCCACCTGGGTCAGTTGAAATATACAAACCCCCACACTAATGAAGTTAGAACATTGTGTAAAATGTGAATAAAAACTTGAATACAAGGATTTGCAAATCCTTTTCAACAAATATTCAATTGAATATACTTTAAAGACAAGATATTTTATGTTCAAAGTGATAAATGTTATGGTTTTTTTTTGCAAATATTCACCCATTTTGACGTTTGGACAAGGGCAACAAAAGACTGGGGAGTTGACGAATGCTCAAAGAGCACCTGATTAGAACATTCCACAGGTTAACTGGTAAAGTGGAAGCAGGTGAGTGTCATCATCAGAAAGGCTCAGACATTCACAAGCAAGGATGGGATGAGATTCACCACTTTGTGAACAACTGCGTGAGCAAATAGTCCTACAGTTAAGGGACAACGTTTCTTAATGTACAATTGCAAGGAATTTAGGGATTCCATCATCTACAAACCACAGAATTATCAAAAGAGTCAGAGAATCCAGAATAATCTAAAGGATATTGCCATTTTGACTGAGGAAAACCATTGACAGTTAACGCAGTTCATTGCTACAAACTTTATATACGTCATATATCAGCAACACTCAGAAATGCCGTTGGCTTCTCTGGGCCGTAACTCATCTGAGATGGAGTGACGCAGCGTGGAAAAGTGTGCTGTGGTCTGATGAGTCCATACTTGCTTTTGGAAATAATGGACGTAACGTCCTTTGGGCTAAAGAGGAAAAGGACCACCCAGATTGTTATCAACTCAAAGTTGAAAAGCCAGCATCCGTGATGGTATGGGGATGTGTTAGTGCCCATGTCATGGGTAACTTGTACGTCTGTGAAGGCACCATAAATGCTAAAAAGGTACATACTGTAAAGGCTTTGGAGCGACATATGCCGCCATCCTTGCGACATCGATTTCAGGGACGTCCCTGCTGCAAGACACATTCCGCATAATTACAACAACGTGGCTTTGTAGTGACAGAGTGCAGGTACTAGATTGGCCTGCCTGCACTCCAGAACTGTTTACCATTAAAAATATGTGATGCATTATAAAATGCAAAATAAGACAATGGAGACTGTTGAGCAGCTAAAGTTGTACATCAAGTAAGAATGGGAAAGAATTCCGCCTACAGCAACAAGCTTCAACAACTAGTGTCCTCCGTTCCCAAATGCTTATTGAGTGTTGTTAAAAGGATAAGCGATGTAAAACAGTGGTAAACTTGACCCTGTCCCGGCTTTTGTGAAACGTGTTGCAGGCATCAAATTCAAAATTAGTCAATATTTGCAAAATTTTATCAGTTTCAACATTAAATATCTTGTCCTTGTAGTGTATTCGGTTGAAAACAATGCAATTGGAATTGTTTGTATATTAGACTGTTTTTTATTAGTAATGTATTTCTCTCTTTACATGGTAAAGACTTCTTCCACTCCTGTTTAGAGCAGAACAGCAGTGTGGAAATGAAGCATCACATTAGAACATGAAAAGAAAGGCAATGGCTGGTCTCTGCTGGAAACAAACACAAATGGAGACAGATGAGGAGGGGTCCCGCCTCAGTGTCACCTCATTACTTTGGTAGCTTTCACATTATTCCAGTGTCACATCCGTGCTGGAATATCAGACGGCGTTGCATCATCCACCTCACACTCTCTGATCATACCCACCTCTGTTCGTCAACACCGTGAGCCTCAAGGGCTCTGTCATTCATTCATCCCACAGCAAGAACAGCTCAGTGACTTTCACAGTAACCCATAAAAACAACAAAGATTCTCTGCTCGCAACAGAAAGTCCCCCCCCCCAAAAAAAGGTGACACCAAGCAGCATGAAAACAGTGTCTCAGCACAAACCCCAGCTTCGCAGTCAGCTCACGTTTGCAACCTTCACACAGAACGCAGAGGATGTGATCACACAGAGTGTATACGCGTGCCTGAGCCTCAATGATCCTGTGTCCCTTGTGCACACGTCTCCAAGTGAAACATCTTATCTTAGGTTCATGCAGCAGCAGCTTCAGGATCAGAGCGTGGAAGACTGAAAGGTTGAGTTTGACTCCAGAGATGCAACAAGAGCCTGTTAGTGGATTTTTCCAAAGCTTCAGTGAACCTGTATAGCATTGTGTTAAGGCTATGCTGGCCAGTATGCTCATTAATATGTGTTTATGACGAGACTGGCTGAGCGCCTGCAGCCATGGCGATGCCACTCATGCAGTATTCATTGTAATGTAGAAAGAGCTGCGTCCTGTACGACGTTGCCTCATACTCACCGAAACAGACATGATCATTAACACCAATTAAGACTATATGTGTGATTATAATAAGTTATTTTTTTGCACACATGCCAATTATTGATAGTGAATTTGAACTCTGCATGTAACCCATCCTTTTTACACACCAGTGGGGAACGCACACAAGCTGCAGCCCTTATATCCCATAGAGCAATGGGGGATTTGGTACACCAGCCCTTCACCCACCCTCGGGTTACAAGCCCAATTCCTTCCCCCTTTCCATTATGCCAAAATAAAATTGACATTGTTGACCAATATATAGGTCAATATATTGTGGCCAATATTCTCATGACTGGCTATAATGGGGCTTTGAATGAAAGAGGAAAAAGGTCAAACATTTAAAGGGTGCAGGTTTTTGGTGTGGTTGTGTGAGGATTTGACACATTCCATCCCCGAGAAACACCTCTCCGCTCGGACGAAAGTAGAGGAAAATTTGCAACTTCACATCACAACATCTACTGCTACTTCCATCATTCAGGCAAAATGTGTTATTTTGTGGCTTCAGTGGGCGAATTCAGGTTTACTTAAACCACACAATCTTGCCAAACAAGGCAGCAGTAGATCAGCAGAGTGAGGGGTCGTTGAACAGTTTTGAAAATGCTGTTTAGTTGTGAGATAAAGCAACAAAGACCTTAACAGACATCTCTGGGCGAAACTTATATTAAAGTGTAACTTAACCCTATAAGTTCAATACTTCACACTAAACTGTGAAAATGTGTACTTGGATCAGTAAATAACATCACTAGATACCCATAAACACCAGATTACACCTGAAGAAATTAGTGTAGGTATTTAGTTTCACTCACACGAAGTGATAACTTCTAAGAATCTTAATTTCCATTGTGCAGCCATGATATTTGTGATTCAGCAGACACCCTGTGGTGGTTTTGTATCCAGAAGTTCACAAAAGTCACCTGCAACCACACACCTACTGGACAATACCAGCTATTAATCAGCTATATCAGCTATCACCAATGTCCACTCATATGTGCCGAGATTTTATCATCTATTTTCTTAGATAAAGAGAAAGATAATTTACTGACATCAGGTTCTATTGAAAAAGACCTTAAACTAATGATTGAGGCTATTTGCTCTTGGAAATGTTAACTGACATCATACAGTAAATCAGTGAGCACCAACCAGAACACCTACCCATAGTCTTCCATTCAAACTCAGTTTAACCACTGGATTTGCGCCCTGGTGGCCAAACTAATAATATCTTTTCACTTACTATTTAGCTTCAGGAGGAACCTGGAAGACTATGTCCATCTTTTCTTGTACAGTCTATGTTAGAGTGAGTCTTATTTGGAGAGACTTACTTCCATGTTGGTCTCATCTGGCAAAACAAAAGACTACGTCAACACTTAATATACTGACTTGCAGCCGTCCGTGTCACTGGCTGGTTCTAAGAGACAACAGCATGATCGGCAAAGTGGCAGTACCTAATACAACCACACATTTGAAAAAAACCCAAACTATCCCTTTAGTTAATATGTATGGCTGTGAGGAGGCACAGAACTCTGGACATATTTAAATGGCCTTAATCCTGACCTTTTGCCCTCTGTTTTATATATACAGTATGTATAAATATATATAAGAGCTCCACTTTCTGTTGCTCATCAAGAATTCATAGAACTATAATTACTCCCATCATTCTTGCCCGCCATTGTATTTTGAAATAAATAAGTATTGATTTTCACTGATTTATTCATGTTTGTTCCCTTTGTTTCATCTATGGAAACGTTTGCAAACACCTCCCTCACATGTTGCCACTGATTGAATAGAATTGGCTGGGAGAGGAGGAAACAAACTGAGGCAAAATGTGCTCAGTTTGTTGGGCTGTATCTTTTCCCTCCTCCCTTCTTCTCCCATCTCTTCAATCAAGCCTTGGCCCTTTGCAGGCTGTTCTTTAAAAAAAACAAACAAAACACAAACAACAAAAATCCATGCAATGTTGCTGCTGCTGCTCCTGTCATGAATACATTTATGTTGCATCCAGGGGACTGTGACGTAAGAGGAGGGAGCCCGAGTCCCTGCCTCTATCAGCTCTCCACACAATCAGGGCTTTGACCCGCAAGCAGCAAGCGTCCAGAATGGAAATGAACTTGCCGATGAAGAGGTAGTGTGATTGAGAGAGTGGTTTTGGTGTGTGTCGGGACAGTCTGTATGGTGTCTAGACATCGAAGAGGCACTTTTGGACCCTTTGTGGTCTAGTTAATTTTTGAGCTTCCTGTCCATTGTTATCTGTTAATTGCTACTTTGTAAATATAGGCCTTTCTCATACCATAGTGGCCGAGGGTCACAGCATTGGGGAGGACTTCTCACCTACTCAGTCTCCATACTAATGCAGCAGACAGGGGCCGGCAGGGAATTCTTAATCATGCCGCAGGGCATCGTCCTCATCAGCACCGAGCGGCTCCAGCACAAACAACGAAGGTCGTCGTGCTCATATTTACAGGACACCAGGACTCTCAAATTACTTCGCTGACCATCGCCTCCATAACAGGACTCTCTTTAAATTGTTTTATTATTTGAAAGTCCTCTCACTGAGGAGGTGTTTTATGAACAGGGTGGTTAATGTTTGTAGACAGGACCAGAAGAACAGAGGTAAATAAACACACAGCGAGCAGGCTGAGGTTGTCCTTCTATAAACATGTGGGAGGCAGAGCAGCCTATGGCATAAACAGAAATTCACACCAATCACGTCCACACTATTTTGCTATTATTATTTTCGTGCTGACTTCAAAGGAATTTAATGTTCATAAGGTCAAAAACTAAGTTTGTGAGGTTGTGAACTTGACCTTTGGTCACTGAAATAGAGCCACTCAAAGGAATAGGTCAGGTTTGTTGATGACTACATAGGAGTCGTACACCTACATACTCAGCTCAGAACATCTTTTCCACTTTATCTCACCATTAAACAGCCTTTTCAGGCTTGAAACTGAAGTTTTTAAGGAGAGTGAAGACCATTGAGAAAACCAGTGTTTTAGCTCATGGTACAGTTACATGACAGACTGAGTGACAGAGACACGTATCTCACCCACATGGCCATCAGGCACAGCCCACACTCCACCTACCAAGTGAAAGTCCAGTTCCCAGTCTAAATGCAAGCCTGACCCAGGGCTTTACCATTCCAAACCATACTGTACTGTACTAAACCGAACCGTATTATGATGGAAACAGCACCCTTAATTTGACATTTTATCAAAATCTATTTAAAATCCAACACCTGCACACAAACCTGCAAAGTGACACAACAGATCAGGAGAATCACAGCATCCGGATGGGTCATAAGTGATTGTGACTCCATTTTCAGGAAGAAAGACAGGTGGAGGGGAGCAGGCTCCATTTGTTTTCAAGTAGCGTAACTCCATGGCCACCTGTGTGTCTATGTGTGTGCATTTGGTGTTAAAGTAAACACTGCAGCAGCAGCAGCAGCAGCAAAAGCGCCTTTTTCATGTTCCTATGGTTTTTTTTTTTCCATCAAAGCTTCTGACACAGTTCATAAAGTTCAATAACTTCCAGATATCTGCGGCGATAGCTTCTCATCGGGCGACGCATGTAAATGCTGCTATATGGAGCTGTCATCACCAGTTGTCGAGCCACATTTCCTTGTTTTTGCTGAAGAGCACAGCACTGACAACAATGGAGGTTCAGCTGTCAGCTGCCACATAATGAGAGATAGGAGATGTTCCCTCCAGCGCTCTGATTGATAACGCTGGTGAGGTCACTGTAATTTACCAACATATGATCTGTAGGAAAAAAGATGCAGTGCATCATGCGACCTCCCCAACATGCTCCTCTTTCATATGGAAGTTATAGAATTCACCATCTGCACATCTACATGTTATACATGCATCACTGGGACAAAAATAAACCAAGAGACATGTTTATTAATTGGCTCCTTCCCAGAAAGCGATGCCCCCATTCACATCTCCTCTATTTGAATAACAAAAAACCCTGAGTATTGAATTTGCAGCAGATGTATATATATTTATATAAAACCTCCACATCAATGAGCTATATCAGATTTACAGTGATAAAGGTGGCATTGTGCAGGCGTACAGAGGAAAACGATACAATACACCCACGTTTAAGGGCTTGTGATGACATTATACTCATCTGAATACAAACTGGACCATGTAAATGACAAATCAGTCACATCACCTGTGACCATCAGACTTCCCATTGTCTCCATAACACATTATTTGCATGTAATTATATGTTTGGAATACTAAAAAAAAAAAAAAAAAAAAGAGAGAGAGGGAGAGGAAAAACAGAAAGGTGCCTCAGGTTAATAACAGATGTAGATGGAGGATAAAAATAACCAAGAAAAGTCTAAAGCCCTGAATGCTGATTAAATCCCAGAACACCAGAGTTGTAGCAAACACCATATTTACCACCTCCAGAGCCTCACTGTGGGAATAATGTGTACGAAATGAAATATTTGCTTTATATGGAAAAAAGGAGAATGCTCTGAAAATGCTAGTGTGCGAGCAAAATATGATGGAAAGAGTAAACAATCTGCCTCCTTATGGTGTGTTCACAGTGTAAATTTTTACGCATGAGAATACACACACAATTAGTGCAAAGATGTGACACAGCCATGCTGCTTGCACTACATGTATATGCTGTATATATATATTTATTTATTTAGTTAGTTAATAACAACATTTCTGGTATTACCAGTACTCCCTGGTAATACCAGAGTATACAACCTATAAAAGGCACATTCAATTTTATTTTTCAATAACTCCACACAATTTTACGCATCATGTCACTACACAAATTATGACAGCTAAATAAATATAAAAAAAATCAATTAATTAAGCCCCACTGAAGATAAATCCATAATCTTAACAAAATAAATCAGTAGACAGACAAAAATTAATTCATTAAAGGACTTCAAGATAAATATATTATACTTCTATTATTTATATATTGATTTTATTTATTTATTTATATCAAAACAGAGGGATAAGCTGTGAACCTTAAATCTTTGGTTTATGAAAAAAAAATTTAATTAACAACATAGTTGAAAGGTCTGTCGCTCACACTGTTTGTACAAATCTTTTGTAAAAAAAACAGTATGTTTTACATCAATATAAAAATAAGTAGTGAGTCATAACAGATTTTTTTTTGCTTGTTTGTTTTGTTCAATTAAAAGAACATGTCCACAATGAACAGGAGTAGATAATATCTCCATGTGTAATGCATTCAAAATTTGCCATGCACTCCATGCTGGTGTGCAACAACAAAGAAAGTAACTTTTGCAGCATTAAAGGCGGGGGGCGCTGGTGCCTATCTCCAGCTAACATGGACAGGTCACCAGTCCATCACAGGGCCACATAGAGACAGACAACCATTCACTCTCACATTCATACCTACAGGTAATTTAGAGTGTCCAATTAACCTAGTCCCCAAATCTGCATGTTTTTGGACTGTGGGAGGAAGCCGGAGTACCCGGTGAGAACATGCAGAAGGCCCCTTGTTCCAACCGGGTTGTGAACCCGGGACCTCTTGCTGCAAACCACTACACCACCCGTGGGCCCTAAGTAACACTTACATACTCTTTTTGAAGTAACAAAGAAATAGTATAATGTGTTGCATATACATGTATTGAAAGTTATAACTTTTTCCAATGACATGTTCACTCACATGTCATGTCTTTTTTTTTTTCTTTAAACCCAGATCCCATGATAATACAGAATCTGAACATGACCAGGTTGCAAGTTTTTTAAATGAGGACAATGATACAATTGTATAATTGTATAACAATGCAGTGACAGTTGTCTCAAACTTTTTTTTTCCCCCAAGGTCAACATTGAACCAGCAGTTCAGCACTGAAACAACTGTTGGGGAATTTTTGCTACTGGCCTGAGCGTCTGTGATGAGTTAAGATGACATTTATTTGAAAACACTTGGCCAAGGAGAACGAGCTGACGCTACCTCCAGTTCTGGAGATCAGTCCTCAAGATGACACATCTAATCATATGTCTAATGACCTTGAACAAATTTAATTAGAAGATCAGGAAGACGTGAACTCCTTCTGGAATAATCTCCTCCTGACTCCATCATTTTCAAATGTTTTGGTTTTACACCAGGCTCCGAGTGGTTTCTGACCGGCAAGGACCGAAGATGAGCGCTTTCTCTTAGAGCTCAATCTGTACATGTTCTCCTAACAACTGCAAGGCAATGGCCAATAATATTTACTAATGCTATAGGAAGGCACTGGTTATATTTGATTCATTTACACTGCATTGAGTTCTTATGTCCAATAACTGTCTTTCATACATGAGTTCAATAAGCAATAACTTACCGTATCATTTAGAGTTTCTGTCCACACAGGCAGCGATGAATTATTCAACATTTGATTT
This sequence comes from Brachirus orientalis, assembly GCA_016785285.1. NCBI lineage: Eukaryota > Metazoa > Chordata > Actinopteri > Pleuronectiformes > Soleidae > Brachirus > Brachirus orientalis. The sequence continues at coordinate 1,061,710 of JAFBJR010000182.1, forward strand.
CTCTTTCGGAGAAAGCCACCAACTCACTTTGATGTTCCGTCATTGAGTTGCCCTCTGCGAGCGCAATCTGTCTATCCAGCAAGGAAAAGAAGGGAATATACAGACCAAAGGTGCGTGACAAGACATCAAAAGACCCCATTTCAACCTTAGCAGAGGCCATTTTCCAGGTGGTCCTACTGTTAGTTTAGTGTGTGTGTGCTTTTATTTGCTACCTCTTTTGGACCTTTTCTCAGATAACACTGACCTTGTCAGGACCAGTAGACCAGTGGGCCTAATGATGCAGAGCCTCACTTCTGAGAGAGACAGAGAGAGAGAAGCTTTGGAAGCAAAAATATTCTTAATAGAAATGTGATAGTGGTTTGCAGTATCATCTCGCAGCCCTTTTGCAGCAAAGACTGACCATGACCTTCCTGTGTGAGATGGAAACTGAACTTAAATCCTGTACATTCCGTGAGTTGCATAACGAATCAATGTCTAAGCGCTGTTAATTAAATGCTGACCTCGCAGTGACAATGCCACCGGTGCTGACATTTAGCACGACCATACTAATCTTATTTTAAGTGCAAGTTACAAATTTGCATATCCAGTTTAAACACAGTGGAGTGTCCATTTTCCAAGCACAGAGAGAAGCTTTCCTAAATTAGTCTTAGTCCATGTAGCAAAACAGGCACAGGAATGGAGTAGAGGGGGGGGCAGGAGTTTGAGTAGACCATGGAGTGGAATATCCACCCAGTGTCACCCACACTAGCATCCGAAGCATGTGTTAGGAATAGAAGTGCGAGGGAGCACCTGAAGTCTTATTTCATGCTATGGCAGCGTGAGCAGAGCTTTGATTCAGTCAAACGTTGACTGTTTTTTCCTCTCCCTGTTACTGGTATGCACGCATACACGTTGACATACAGTATGTTTACAGACGCGTTGGAACATGCTTAATCTATAGAGATCAAAGATGCAATTAAGAAACATTGACAACGTTTATGCCTGTTCCTGAAGTCGGTGCAGCTGCTGAAAGGTGTCGTCGAAACAAAACGAAAGGAAACCACTGTTTCAATTCTCAGACAGTGTTGCTGCTTCAGGGAAAACCACAGTCTATTATTTTTAACAATACTGGAATTCTGAATTTCAAGCAGAACTATGCAGGATTTTAATCCTAATTTTACAGCTTCAGAGTCATTGCGATGGTTGAATGTCTTGTTGTGGGGAGATTGGGGGTTGTCTCCACTCCCCCTAGTGTCTGTTAGCAGAAAACCAGCCTTGCAAGATCAAGGCCACTGACCTGGATTCATCAGAATCTGGAGGTCAAGTTTGGGGTCTCACGACAAACACAAATTGTTTCAAGGCACTACACACACATATCCTTTCTACTTAGCGGCTGTAAAAACAAGGCAATAATAGCATTATTTTAGGCATTCATCATGGCAGAGCAGGTGAAAAAGAAGAAAAACTATTGTCGGAGGAAGCGAGGATGAGGAATGACCGTCTAACCGAGCGAGGGGTCACACATTGTGTGAGGATAAAGTGATAGACAACGAATCAATGGATGTTTAAAATATGTACTCTGAAACTGTAAGGAGAGCTCTGTGGAGAGAAAAGATGGAAAAGCGACCAGATATTTCAGTTAAAGTTCTGCTTTAACTTGAATATCACAGCATTAGAGGTTGTTCTGACTAGTTTGTCAAAAGAATGTAAAAATGTTCCACAACTATTATTTGTGAATTAGTACGACAGGTGAGTAACCGTGCCAAATAATCAACAGACCCTGCAGGGGCTGAAGAAGGTCTATAAATCTAAGTGACAATAATGAAATCAATTAGAGCCACAATTTATCTTGAATGCAGCGAACATGAGCCATTACTGCAACACCATGAACGACTGAAGCAGAGAAACTGAGTTTGATACAAGTGGCTACCCTGCAATGCTTTGCAGTATTTTTTCCAATTCCAAAGAGATTATAATTATTTATGGCCACCTCAGAATAAATATGCTGTGTTTTTGAAAAAGCCAGATAGTCTGATAATCTGCTGGAGAAGCCAGAAATATATATTATATACAGTACACTCCTGGTGTTGGAGTAGGTTTGTAATTTATGAATGAACCTGAAAAAAAAAAAGAGCTTTTAAAATAATAAGGTGGACTTACAGACCAGCACTGTCATCCCTACCATACCACTAGTAAGTCTGCAGAAGCCACAGATGAAAGTGATGTCAACCTTTCATTGGGACAGAGCATTCATTCTCATTTACACAACTAATGTATCCATAATAAACGAATGCTATGGCTCATTATGGAGACAAATAACAAAATATTGGGAAAAGATACAGGGCAGTGGAGAGGCTAAAGCAAGAGGCAAAGTTCTAAAGCAAGAGGCAAAGTTCAGAGATGAAACTTTTTTTTTATTAAAGTGTAATCTTACATTCTCTTTCACTCATTTCATCTCTTCCTGTGGTGAACCTGAATGCTATATGTTTATCAGCAAAGTAAGGAAAAGTGGGTCGGCAGCTGCTGACATCAACAATGACAGCTTCATGACTCCCTGGCCATCACTCACACACTGAGAAGCAATTGCGGCTTATTTAATGGAAATGAATGAACTGTCAGTATTGAGTTAGTAGCTTCTGTGGAAAACTCGGGAATGTGAGGTTGAGTTTACTGCAGTGACAAGGCTGCACACACAAATACAGGTTACTGTGGCACATGTAGGATAACATGCTGCCGGAGCACAAATGGAACCTCCCCCCACCTGTTTTTCCTGGAAAAGGAATAATAATAACCCCAGTTTAGTGGAGATGCTGTGATTTCCCTGCACAATTAACTATCTGAGGCAGCATTGTTGGGATCAGGCTTGTGGGCTACATTAACAAGCATATTATTTCTTAGTGTAAGATGTAGAAAAGAATATTTTCACAATTCTTTATTTTATCCTTTCATTAAAAAAAAGTAAAGTGAGCAGCAGTAACAAATGAAAAATCAAATACATATTCTTACTTATCGCATTCTATAAGAGTGCCCATAAGAATGTATGCACTTTAAATAGTCTGTGACAGTCTTTTTAATGTGGGGAAATCTCACAAATAAACATTACTTACTCCGTTAACCTCTCATCTGACCAGTCATGGTGGTTGCTGTTAGTGTTGCTGCAATGCATGAGCTACTTTGAGGTCAGCAGTATTAAGTGGCCTTGCAGTAAATTAGCAGCAACCAAATCTAGTGCTAACGTTTCAGTGTTATTGTGAATATTTTTTTTATTCTCCAGCATTTTCCCTTGTGGTTGTTTGTGAGTTCCATGATTGTGTTTCCTCCATTGCTTTCCTCACTCCCTTCTCTTCCTCGCTTCTTTATTTCTTTTCCTTCATCTCTTTCAATCCATAAACCATACCGTATGTGGATAGAGATGATTGTTGTTTGGGGGTGGGTGGTGGTCGGTTGTTTTTCTTGGTAATATTTTAATCCTGTGAGACACTTTGATTTGCATTGTGTGGAAAGTGGTATAGTTTGATTGATTGATTGATTGATTGATTGGATGATTGACATAATAGTGCATATTATACTGCACATTTAATCAAATTGAACATCTCTCGCTTGTGTTGAAAAACTTAAAATTTGTAGCAGTTTGTTAGAACATGTAGCTCTTCTTCCTGATAATCTGTTACTGGTACTTACCCAGACTTGCCTCCAGCTTCGAATATCTTGGCTCACAGAACTGATGAGAATTGGCCACCGACTGCAGCAGAGACGAGAAACTGGCCACTAATCACATACTGTCCAGTTAAAAACTGAATAATATCTCAACTTTCATTGTAGGTGCAATAGAACAGCCACATCTGAGGGTTGTGAGGGAAGCCGGGGCTAATCACAGCTCATACTGGGCCACAAGCAATCATAGGACTAACGTAGAGAAATACAGTACAACCATTCATGTCCACGTTTACTGTTACTTTTGCATTTCTGGACTCTGGGGTGATGCCAAGGTATCTGTAGAAATCCACCTGGATGAACCTTGTTTTCTCACAAAGTGACTCAGAACCATAGACTATATCATATACAATAATTTTGCTTTGTCCTTACTAAACAATATTTACTCTTCTTTTGATTAAAACTGTGCAGCCTTTCTCTTTTCAAATCACACCATGTGTAGTTACTTTTCTCTGATTTACAGTCTCACTGGAGCTGCTGTTATACTGTATTTTACGCAGAGTTTGTCTTCGATAATGCCACAATATACATTTAAATATTACTCTGTAAAAAAAATAAATAAATAAATAAAATATTTCACAATAAGAGAACAACAGAAATAGTTGGATTTGTGGCACATGCAACAGATAGCAATGTTGTGATGTGCAATGTTGAAATTGTGGTAAGTAGTTTGTGGTAAAAATGGAGGAGAGCTCCCAGCAGAACCAGTGTAGTGCTGCTTTAATCATGTGTCCTGTTTTGGGTCAGCCTGCATGGCTCCAGTTCACTGATATGATTGGTTTACAGCTCAGTAAAATGGTCTGCATTTCCTGGACCTCTCGTGTCATTAAAGCTGGAAAAGCTGCACCAGTTTAAATACGCATGCTGTGTCCAAACATGGACACAGCAGGCGTATTTGCATGTGTGGACTGGAGTCTGCCATTAAGTGACCTCGACTGTTCAGGTTTGTTGATTTACAGTGAAACACATTTTGTATACATATACATACACATACAGCTCATTACAATAAACATACAGCACAGAACATTGGACAGGCCTGACAGTTATACAAGGTTATCATGATGCAAGGTTGGTGCAAAACTACATAAGAGAGTGTGATCTTCTATAGCCCAAAAGGTCATGTGAGCTAGATGAGATAATGACCTTGCACAGTCAGACATTGGTATGTTACTCTTAACCAACTGGACCAGGCAGAAACATCACACACAGCCATGGCTTTTGATTATTATTTTTTTTTTCTTAGCAGAAATATTAGGCTTCTAAACAAGCTTTGCAAAAGACATCTACTTCAGTACAAGATTAATGACACCATCAAGAAGAAATTACACTGCTGCCGCTGCTGGGTAGTTTCGGTTCTGCTCAAATGCAATTATTATGCATCTTCCATATATATAATATGAAGATGGAGCTACACAGCAACACATTTCTATTTTCTTCGATAGAATCATTTAATTTTGAGCACACTGCTTCTTGGTAATATAAATAATTAAATTGAGCGCTCTGTGTAAATGCCCTGCTGTGAGGTACAAATGTATAATTAAAAACAAATAAGATGATCCATTTCGTGATCATCCATCCCCCCCTCCCCCCATCACTACCTCATCATTAGAAAGCTTTCCTGACCTAAAACACGGTGAAGGAGGGTGAACACTGACGTCTAGACAAACTAAGGTGACGCCGTCTCTCATTTCCATGTTTGTGCATCATCACGGATCAGGCGTGTGTTCTTAAAGTGAATGCGGACGTTTTAATTGCATGAACCAGTGGGCTGAGCAAGCTGGTTTGAGCCTGCGTCTAAAGCTTTGTCTTATTATCAGTGTGACTAAGCTGAACGCTGGCAAGAGAAAGAACAAATGGTGCCATGATGAGATTAGCCCTGCTAAGACAAAAGGAGAGCATTTATAGTAAGTGCTGAGCACTGAAATCCTTTGTGACCCACCACCCACATCCTGGGTTTGTTATTAATCCAGCATTCTGCCAGACGCCTTTGTTGAATGCAGCGCTGTGCCAAAAGAAGACTTCTCAAGTCATATATCTCCAGCTGAGTTTGCTGTGTGGTGCTGCCACTGTGCTTTGTCAATCTCTTTGTGTGGTTCCATTGATTTTCTTGGGGTTAAGGTTACTTTTTTACCCCTCAGAACAACAGAACGCCATGACCCAGTCAAAGGAGGACAGCTTTGAGTGCAGGTGTGAATCCACCCAAGACACATTTAGGTAGGCAGACCTTGAGATCACATTGACAGAGATGGACATTTGGCAGTAGTATGTAATTATTGGGGGGACAGAAGTGAGAAACAAGATAGTGTTTTTGATTGGATATGACTTGGACCTGTCAACTTTTCAATGTATTCTGGCAGCTAAATTGGCCAGTGCAGAACTTTTATAATGTTAAACAGCCTGGAATTCTCAAGTCCAGACTGTCAAGCAAGACTACAGGCATGTTGGTGTGCGCCTGTAATTCAAAGTAACAGATGGCTGAGGCTGATGGCTTGATTGAGCTCAAGAGGTCTAGGCTGACAAAGTCATTTGGGTTTTTGAACTTTCATATTGATATGGTTGTCCTGGTGGAGCCACCAGGGGTGCAAATGCCCATGTCAAAAAAAAAAAGACGCCCCTTCACCGGTCAGTGTACTCAAACTAGAAATATTATCAGAAAACTGAGGAGATTTTGAACATTACTGCCGACCGGTAAACATCATTTAATCTGTGTGAGGGTTAAAGGTATGGAATTTCATCCCTTTTTTTGCTCTGTGCTCTCCATTCATTTTCTTGGGGGTATGTTTTGTATTTTCCACTAATGTCTTTGCCTCAGTTACTTAGCCGGGGTAATGCCAGACCACATCACAATCTAATGAGTCTGGAAAGGGTATAGTCACCTCCCACTTCCATGAGGCATGACTAATAGACGTAGAAGAAAATGCCTCTCTACCCAAATGGATAGACCTACAACCACTCAGACCAATAATCTATGCAAAACATGTCAACACGTGCCTGCTTTAGTTTTCTACGAGTGATGGCTATCTAGTAATGGTGTCTAACGACTTTTGCCTGGGGAAGCTCTGTGGAGCAAATCACTTAAATTGTAAGCAACAGCCGAATAAAGACACTTGCTCTTCAGTGGCCACATGTTGGATGTATACAAAAGCTGCTAGATGTCTCTTTTCTGTCGTCAAACCTCTAGTACACCAGAGGGGGGAAAAATACATTTGTGAGTGGGTTCCTTTTCTTTTGGGAGGTTTTGTAGTTGGCCATAGCGGCATCTTTGCCAGAGAGATTTGCAAGAGTGACACCAATTTGCCGGTAGATTTGGCTGGGTTCACCCAGGCTATCATCATCCCAGCAGGCATTTTTCATGTGGATTTGAGGTGGTTTTCTTAAAAACACAGTTTTGTTCACAGTTCTTGAAAAACAGGAATATTAATTACATGAACAAACCCTGACGAATATTACTTCTAACACTAACCCCCATTTCTCATTCTCAGCAGGCACTAAAAAGGTAGTATCACTGACCGGATATGGGTGGGATCAACTTCTCAGTGTGTTCTGGCAGCGAAGAGCAAAGAGCTAAAGTAATTGGAATGCTTTCAAGAAACGCTACACTCAAATTTTACAATATGAGGGACACTCCCTTGACTAGTTGATTTGTATTATGAGGTGCTGTGGAATTAGGATTTTATTGCAACTTACAAATTTGCTTCACAATTCCCTCTTCTAAAATGCTCCTAAAACAAATGTCCTACCTCCAAATACATGTTACAATCATCTCTGTTTCATACTTGGATGCTTCTAGTTCAACACAGAATTTACTCAGGCGGAACACTTATTCTGCATGAATAGCTTTCTATTGTGTTCAAGCTTGTGAAGCTTACTTTCTGGTATTTTGAAACTAGTCATCTAACAGGGCTTTTTTTCTGAAAAACAAACAAATCGTTTTAACTTGACTTGCTTTAAACAATACTCCAGACACAAAAAACAATTAGAACTTAATGCATAGCTAATTTTCTGTCAGTAAAATCAAGAATCACTGCTTTAATTGTGGAAAAGAAGCAGTGCATTTTAATTTGGACCTGGCAGCAGGTATGGATCTGGCCTTGATTCATCTATTGATTTCAGTTAGTTGTGGTGTTTCTTAAGACTACATTTATGATTAATTAACACATTGGCTTTTCCTTATGGCTTGAATTATGATTAAGTTACTGAGGTATTTACCCAGGAATAGCCCAAATCCACAAATGCAGATTTTTGTCCTAATTATATTGAAGCTGATAAATTTGATTCAGTCATCCCTGTGGTATTATACTCAACACATTTGAGTTGAAAAGAAAAGAAATACATTATACAGTGTTAGGTACATCAGTACTGAAGAAAGGGGAGTGAACTCACCGGACATACTTTAGGATGTTTGTAAACAGCTGTGCAATTTCATTTTTTTAATTTAATACTTTAAATGTCATGTCATGCGCAAAAAAGGTGTTCAGTGTATATCCGTGAATGTACTTAATATATATATTCACTGTGTATTACTATGTGTGCATTACTGGGTGAATTTCTATTAATTATATTGCATCAAGCTACCCAGAGATTGCAGATGGAAATTAGCCTGTGGCTACATGTGAATGTTAATGAATATGTACTGTACATACCTTCAAACCAAACAACAGAAACAACAAACATCTGATTGGTTAGGTGTGTACCTCTCAAGAGAGATAAATCATCAATTTCAAAAATATAGTATATGACTCAGCAGAATTCCAGGTCAGAAAACATTAAATATTCAGTGTGTAACAAGCCTTTATTTATACTGCTTCAAAACAATAATAATAATAATAATAATAATAATAATAAAATGCTTGGTTTCCATAGCATTGAAATATGCCATTTAAATGTGCTTTAAGGAAAGGGCTTTGCTTTATACAAGTCGCCATGTATCTTCAGCAGCCCAAACTAAATAACCAGCCATATGTTACATTTCACGTTTCAAAGCAGAAACCTAACTGCAAAAGCCACCGTGGTTTCTTTATGCACATTGGAAGGGGATGGGTGAGTGGAGGAGTTATCCATTTTTTACAATGTCTCGGTTTCACCATTAGATGTCACTATTTCTTACACACGGTCCCATTAATGTGTGAAGAAACTGCATGGAAAAAAGCATTATCTTGTGCGCATGCTGTCAGGTGATGACTCATTAGAAAGGGTCAACAGCTGACTGAGAGCTGCTGATGGATCAGTGTGTAGGTTTTATCCATGGGCGTGTCAGCACAGTGTTTCCTGTAATTGAAAGTTGGAGTTGTTCTTATCCATTATTACTGGGGAAACCTCACATGCCTCACTGTGATCCTTCCTAATTACACTGTTAGTAATTAAAACTTGCTGGATAGCCAAGCATTGAGCTGGGTTGGTGCTCCTCTAATTAATTTGTCTTCTCTCCCTAGGCGTTTTTACTGTTTCCCCTACCTCTGATGCTGTTTCAAGGTTTACCTTCGGTATTCAAACCTTACCAGTGTATTATTACATTTTCTGAGTTGATAGGTAATACTCATTTTTCACTGCAGTGAACGTTTTCCCTAATATATGCTCTTGCTAGAGTTGAAATGACAAGTTAATTACAAAACAAACTTTAAATTCCATATGATTTGCACTTCATTTTCAGCTGAACAAACAGCAGGCGGCTTTAACATCTCATCAGGCTTTGCAGTGATGTCCCGACAGTGGAAGTTTACTCATTCCTGTTGTCGGTCGCGCTGGGAGGGGAGTGGAGGAAGAGTGTTGAGAGCAGCAAGGGAGGACAATAAATCATGTAGGAGAAGCAATGCCTGAGGGCCAGAGCAGCACAGCAAGTGGTGTGGATGGAATCGTTGATGAGGGAGGGGAGGAGCGAGGAAATTAATGAATTGACTAGAGGAATACATGAGACATGAGAAAGACAGGGAAAAGCGTGTGTTGCATCAATAAAGGAACGCAAGAAAGAAAGACAGAAAGCAACGTGAGGTGAAGGTGTACAAAAAAAAACTGGACAGATTGTGCTCAAGATTGCTCCTGTTAGAAATGTCTTTGTGTGGAAATAAATGATCTCGGACCTGAGGAACCACTGAATTAAAAGTTCTGAGTGTAGAGAAACTCAATCTTCACATCAATCAATATCAGCGATGGTTCAAAAAAGGTTTGCACTGAACTTGCTGTTGTAGGCGCTACTGGTGTCCAACTGGGGCAGCTGGGAGTTTTATTACAGTAAAAGTAAAAGTTAGTAACATTCCTGCAGTGTGTCCAGCCATAGGGGCCACGTCCAGTGTGTTTCTAGTGCTGGTCCCAAGCCCAGATAAAACAGGCCAAACCAAAAACAGGTGATCTGCTGTGATGACCCCTGGAGATTCTCACAGTGTGCACTTTGTATTATGTAGATGGGAAATAGGTATTTTATATTGTTGTTTTACTGTATAAGTGTTATTCTTTTTATCTCTGCAAAGCCCAGCCAGGGACGAGAGTTGCAAACCAGCAAATTGCAACATACTCTTCGTGCACTACATCAGATGCACTTTATGTCCACTATGTCTCACTGCATCGTGCCTGATAAATAAACAAGGACAAAGATTAAAAAAAATCTGTAATATGTATCTTTTAGAGAGTCTGTGATTTTGAATGATGAGACTCAAGATTGCAACCGTTGGGGAGAGAGGCAGAGGGTGATGTTGTCATGAGGGAGGGCATTGAGTTGTCCCTCAGATGATGAGGTTCCCACAGGTTTCCTCATCCACTCTCTTCCAGTTCTTCAGTCTTTTTTGGTGGTTCATGCACATTTTTTGTTTGATTTGCAACACTTGAGCAAGGCCCAGTGTGTGAGAATTAGTAGACTGCAGAATACAACAAGCAAAGGACTATTTAGTCGCTCCTTTCTTCCCCACGTGTGAAGGGGAACTACACGTGGTGAAGAATGGCGGTGCAAGATGGTGGACGACGTTAAAGCATGATCCCTGCTTAAAGTACGTACATGCAGTATAAAAGGCTGTGAAAACCATCCATCAATCCATTGACTTTTTATCATCCACATGAGGGTGGCAGAGCTGCTGGTGCCAATCCCGATAGGGTTTAAGGCAGAACATCCTGGACAGGTTGTGAGTCCCTTGCAGGTCAAACATATCAAAATGAACAACTCTCACACTCACACCTACCAACAATTTAGAGTGAATTAACCTTTGCATGATTTTGGACTGTGGGAGGAAACCAGAGGACCCACAGGGAGAAGATGCAAACCCCACAAAAGAAGATCCTGACTGCCTATGAAAACCTATGAAGTCTTTTTTTTTTATTTTGCAGAGATGATACACTTAGACAACATACTTGTTCCCAGTGTATTCAGCTGCTACAAATCTCTCAAATAACCCCTCGTAAAGCTCACATTCTAGACAGATTTTCGTTTCCATGGAAATGTACACTACCAAATGCGTATAAAAAAGAAATTAAAAAGTTCTTGAGAGTGGGTTTGTGGTCATACAACGACACCAGCACCAACATGCTCTTATTAGCTGCTTAAAATATGCAGAGTTTGGTCCTGCATTTTAATGCCTGCTGTGCTTTCTTTGAAGTCAGGGAGAGGCTAGTATCATGAAATGGGCAAGCTGGCACCCCACCATAAAAACAACAACAAAATAACAAGCTAAGCTAAACCAACATCGCAAAAGGAATTTAGCTACACAAAAAAAGGAAAATGACTCACAAACTTTAAACACTGATTGAAACAAATGTATTAAGTTAATTCAAAATAAGGTTGGTATACGAAGACAACTCCCTTACCTTAGTTTGTATGAACTTAATTAAAGTGTTGCTGATTTAAGTCATTTTTCTATGTTTGTCAACCACTCACTACTCAGTAGTGTGTAACTGCAATCATTAACTGAACTGTCACGCTCCTGAATCCTGTCCCTTATCGGGACCTCCACAAAAAAATCTAGTGGGTTCACCTGTTTTGCGGAAATTCGTTCCTTAATCCTTCAAACAACCAAACCAACCAACAGCTGGACACGAATGAAAACATAATCTCCTTGGTGGGGGTAAAATCCAGATTTTACCAATATTCCATCCATCTATTCAGCTATCACTGAGACTGACTAACTAACCAACCCAACCAATCCCAGTTGACACTGAGTGAGAGGTCACTAGTCTATCACAGGATCAACACCCACAGGAAAACGTCCATTCACTCTCACATCCCCACCCACAGTCAATGTAGAGCCTTTAATTAACCTTCTGCTGCAGCGGTTGGCATTGCTGTCTAAAAGGCAGAAGGTTCTGGGTGTCGAGCTGCTGATTAGGGCCTTTTCTTTTCAATAACATGAAAGCTAAGTTAATAGCTTACTTAATAAAAATTGAACCAGCTTAATGCCGAGTCAATACTATGATCAATATAGCAGTCAGTCCAGTGAAAGTCAGAAATGTTCACTTTGGTTGTTTATGAAGTAATAACAGGAATAAGTGTGTGCTACTGCTATTGACACAATGTAGTGTGTGAATTTCAGTGATGATTGTGTGTGTGTGTGTGTGTATTCTTGTATGGGTATCTTTGTGAGGACCAAAAAGCTTTTAAAGCTAAGGGAGTGAGGACATTTTGGCTGGTCCTCACTTTCTGTCGCTCCTTAAAAGGCCTTTTTCAAGGTTAAGACCTGATTTTAGGGTTAGACATTTAGTAATGATGGTTAAGGTTAGGGTATGGGGCTGGGAAATGTGTTATGACTATGGGTGTCCTCATGCCGTGCAAATGTGTGTGTTACTGGTGTGCATAAATTTGCCTTTGGTTTAAGTCTAAATGTGTATTCTTCTCCCCTTCCACTTCCTGCCTAATTTTGTAAATATCAAACTATGAACGACCAGGTGGTGCATTTTATATTTAATATTTTACATAAATATAAAATTAATGACCAAGGTAATTATTGCAGAGTTAATAAAATGTATAATATGCAACAACAATGTAAATTTAAAGTACTACTTTGGTCTAAAGTTGCTGGGATGTCATGCACTACCTGTCTGGGGTGCAGAAATCTTTAGCCATAGACTTGCGCTGTAAAGTAAACATGCACAGCTCCTCTCATTACAAGAAATGAGAGCTTGCAGGGTGCTGACTTTCTGTGGCACAAGTATTTAGGGAGAGAGAGAGAGAGAGGAAAAGTCATGGAGAAAAAAGGAACAGAGAAAGAAAAGCTACCTGTGAAAGAACTCGGGACCGACCAGTCAGACATTAAACGTTTGCTGTTTCAAGCTTCTTAAATGTGAGTTTTTGCTGTTTTCATTGTCATACATCATACATCCACAGATGAGTGGGTACTGATAAATGTAAATGCCTTTTACTCAAGATTTAATCAGTATCTTTTGAAAATGTCTGGTTTACCCACTCAAAATAACATTTAGGACAACATTAGGTGTTACAGTGCATAACAGCAGTCTGTAACATTTCTGTAACTAATCAACTTTAGGCAGAATCAGGTTTTTTGCCAAACGAAGGTTTCACAATACATGGAATTTGTTTTTGATGGGTAGGAAATGAATAAGACTACGAAATTAAAGACTATTGTGCCCTTATATACAATATCAACAATATGACTATAAAATAGAAACCTGTGCTGTATTAATACTGTGCAAAATGTCAAAGCAGAATGCAGAACTTCTTCGTCCCTGCTTTTTTGGGTCCACCTTTTGTTAAACGTTTTACAATTCTACTGAATCGTTACAGTGGCTCCTTGTACAAAAATGTTTGGAAACACCATGATATAGAATAGCTGTGGCCAACATTAATATTTAGGAATCTTTGGTGCCCAGTTTTTTTTCTTGATTCATACAATCACAGTTAAAATAAAGGACAAGATAGGTTTAACAAAAAGAATCTTTAATCAATTAACTAAGAAACTAAATAAAAGAAGCAAAAAACTAAACTGGATTAGAGACTAAAGGTCTCAAACAGGTCACAAATCATGACAGAACACATCTTGTCAGCATAGAACAGAGGATGAAATGACAAAAAGACTGGAGAGGAAAGAGACTAAACAGACACAGAGTGGACATAATCTGTGACTAGACACACTAGGAGGCCACAAGAAAAACATATAACTGATGAGACACAAGGAAATATATAACAAAAGAAAAACAAAGTTCGTGACAAGAACAAGAGAAACTGCAATAAATTGCAACAAAAAGTCTGATTTAAACTGATTAAACTTCAAGGGACCAAAAAGAAAACGGGGTCCTGGGGTCAGATGTTTGTGATGACATGAGAATACCAAAAAGCACTTGACCTTGGACAGAAGTAATTGTAGATTACCAGAAAAAAATGACTTCACAGAAAATGCTTTTTTTTTTTTTGTGGCTATTTTCATGTTAGAAAAGAGGTTGAGGGTGGCAACCAGAAAAGGAGAAAAAAACAGACAACCAGTAGAGGGAGGATGTTCTGAAACAAATCCACAGCATTGCATCTTCACGCTAAAAATATCACATAAACCTGTGATTTATGAACTCGCTAAAAAAACAAAAATCATTAGTATTAGTATAGCCGGTGGTTGGTGTGGCTTGTGATATTTTCACTCCCGTGTCACCCGTGCATGGATTGTACATTACAAAAGCACCAGAAACTGAAAGAACCACCACCTTGGAGCTTTATTAGTTACATCCTTACATCCAACCTGTGGTAGATCAGGCAAATGCATGAAAAGTGGGATTCCCTGCACCCAGGGCCAGCCCCTGGATATTAAGAAATGAGAGAACCACTGATAAAGGCTGAATCACCCCAGGGCCACGTAGTTTGTGCATCCAAGACCCATTGAGACCCTGAAGTGGGGCCTGTTCCCCTCGACACAACTGTCCCGGCCATACACCCATAGGATAATGAAACACTATCCTAAAGAGGAATAGGCAGAGGTCTAAGGAGGGCCCCTCAGCCAGGGGTTCCCCCTGGGGTAAAAGAGACGGGTTCCAACCATGTGCAGCAAGACTGACTAAAGGTACAACAGCACATACCATGAATCTTTGAAACCCTTTGGGATCTACTTATAAATACTGGAGGCTTAGGAGCAGACTGTCTACACCAAACACTGCTCTTCTCAGTCTAAAACAGATATGCCTCATAAATTTTCTTCATCTTCAGGCTTATTATAGTCATCATCATTAGTGGACAGGCTGTCTGTGGTTACTGGGATCAAAGCAAATCCTGACCCACGCAGTAATTGTCTCAATATTTTTTCCTTCGCATCTACTTCCTTCTTGTCTGTCTCTAATCCGGCCCCCACTTAGGGCCATCTGATATGCCTGACAGAAAAGGCTGCCTCATTAGAAGATGCCCCCCCACGGCTGCTGCCTGCAGCAGGGCTTTGGCTCAGTGAAGTGTGATGACCCCGACCGGCGCCATATCATCACACCTCAGACTTGCCTCATCCCCCTGTCACCATCATGTGGAGTATCTTTGCTTGACCCTGCCTGGTCTTATGGCTACATTTTGTTAACAGTGAGTTGGGTTAATACATTAAAGTGTGAAAAATAATAAAAAAAAAAATGTTCACCTTGACAAGTAGTCTGCCAGACCTGTGTATCTGAAGTGAAACCTCAGTCTGTAATCAGATAAAACGTCTGACTGAAAACATTATTTTACACAGAACATATGCTGTCACTTTGTTCTTTACCTTGAAATTATTTCATTCATGGCCTGGCATCCCAGAAGATATATATGTTACTTTTTTTGCAAACCAAGGAAAACATTATATTTTTACAGCACCTCCTGTATTTACCCTCAAGAGTTGTGATCTGATCAGTATCTTGTCAGTTTGTACAAGTGAAAAATTCTGATTTCGGCTACAACCAGGCTCTTATCGGATGTTAACAGCTGTTATGTACTGTACACTGGTGTCCACTCATGTGGGCCATACTTTATAGTCTGTTATTGTCTATGCTTTACCTGTGCAATGTTGCTGTTGTGGGTCCTCCTCTCCAAACCACTTCCTGTGTGCAGCTCGGGAATGTCATTAATGTCATTCAATTCTTTCAGCACTGGCTTGAATGTAATAGATTATCATTATGTGTTGTCTTGTATGCTATTTTAACTCTTAGAGCTCATAGCACTTAGGCTGCTTTCATCTATTTGTTAAAATGTCTATAAAGACACTGCAAGAATGTGCAATATGGAGTGTCTTACATCCTTTTTTTTTAGCACAACCTAGACAATCTGATGAAATTATTATTTTTTTTTTCATTTTCAGTATATAAACACACCTGAGCAAAAAGTACTAAAAAAAAATTAAAAATCTGATATAATTTGTGAAATTTGGAAACATGTCATAATTCAAAGTTTCGCTTGGTTCATTTTAATGAACAAAAACAAAAGGAAAAAATGTCGCTTTTGTGACGTCTGTACAATTATTGCGACTCTCATTTGTTTTGAAGAAAAATATGCAGTATAAAATTAATCATAACTTTGACTCAACAACACATAGGAAGACGAAAACCTAATTTTTGAATTATAAGGAGCATATAAGGAGCTGTGTATTATTCCCACAGCAATATTCAAATTGTGTGCCTGGTTATTAATGTTTCCCATTTTATCTCACAATTAGCCGACCTTTTTTGTCAGGAAACTGAAGATTGGAGCACTTAGAAAAACATTTTTGGAACATCCAGTGTACTATTAGTGCTTGTCACAACACTAAATGGAAGGGTTATGTCGGGAAGGGATGGGTAAAAATCTCTGCCAAATCCAAAATTGCAGATCATCCGCTCTGGCGACCTCTAGAGAGAGAGAGAAGCCAAAAGGAAAAAAAAAAAAGTTCACATAATTTTTGTTCACAGGACATAGCAATTGTAGGTCCACATTTGCTACAATCAGTAACCTCAGTCATTTCGCAACTTCAGCGACTGAAAGCCAAAGTACCTAATTCAGTCCCACTTCAAAAATCCCAACTTAAATATTTAAAGTGGGTAAATGATGCAGGTCCCATATGGTTTCAGTAACATAGGTTGGGGCAACCATGGACAAACCAACTTGGGATTCATATTTTCAGGCCGAATATAACCCTTATATTGAGCTTCAGATCTGACCACACAGAAACACACATAAAATTTGATCTGTAAAGGCCACAAATAAAATGTTAAATCAATCATCGCAGGAAATTTGGAAAAGTTCCTTGGCTGTGCTCGTGCAAAACACTGCAGACATATGATATCAAAATAACTCAAATTGTGAGGCCACTGAGGTTTTCAGGAAATAGATGTTTCCTTCAGAGGCAATTTAAAAAAATATTAACCTTATGGTGAGTAATAGGAGCAGATGGACAACTTCCACTGTGATGCATCGCTGTGAGCTCCTGAGGTGATTCTAAACAGACTCTCATCCTCCGTGTATCATCATCATCACCTTCCGGGGTCTGGTGCTCTGCTCTCCTCACACTCGGCACAGTGAGCTTGCTCGGCTGATGAAGCAAGTGCCGTCTGTCGAGCAAAGACGCTATTATCATGCACACGAGATACTGCCGTAACAGAGATCTTAAAAAAAAGACCCAATAGAGTCATATGACAGGACTGAATACATATCTATGGACATGCTCTGTGGGTTTTTATAATTCTCTGTGACAGAAAACGGTAACCTGAGAAAATATTAACATTTATCTGATGCATTAACATGCACATTCACGCAGAGAAGACCTGCCAACAGAACAGTGATCTGCATGTCGGTCTACTCCAAGTTATTAAACCCCAGCAGGAAGCTGATGGTTGATTAGATTTCTTCATTTCAAAGCCTCACACATTCCTCCAATTAACTGTGAACATTACATCTAAATGTTTATTCTCACTCTCATTAAATTTGCTTTTAAACCAGAAACCTGACAAACAACTGTCAGAGAGAAACAAGCTTATATTGGAGACAGATCTTTATTTCGTCTTCTGCTCATTACTAATGACAAGGAAAGGCTGAAGTATTTGCGCAGCACATTTCGACACCGATGCAATTCAGAGTGCTTTACATAAAATATTAAAGGCATCACGACATATAGTCAAAGCAGTGGAAGAAAGGAGGGGTTTAGAAAGAATTTAACAGGAGGTAAATATAGATTTTAAATGACCAATGATGAAACCAACAGTGCAGGCTGAAAGAGATTTGGCAAAAAGGCAAGACTTTTAATGTTGATTTAAAGGAACTTGCAGCCTCTTCTCATTCTATGAGTGTCAAACACAGCCGCTCCGTCACGTCCCCTGGCATCAGCTTAAAGACACACACAAAGATATCCTTCCACATCTGAAAGAGACGCACCAGGCAGCGAATTTAGATGCTCAGAGCATGAAGCAGTAACTGACAAAGAGAATCTATACTCTCTTTTTTATTTTATTATGTATGAATTATCACTGGTCATGGAAATGCACGAAGGAATCAATAAAAATAAGTCTGAGTGTGAGCCAACTGTGACTATCCGCTAACCTTAACCCCAGTCCTATACTGGTCTCTAACCCTAACATCATACTCTGATAATTTCACCACTGTGGATGGGAAGGGATGAGAACCAATTGGCAGGATTCATAAGTGTAGAATTGTCAAACTAAGCGATGGATTTCTCGGTATAAGATTGTTTTTAATTTAAATTCAGCTGTAGGGATGGATGAGTCAGTAGGTGGGGAGGCTCTGTATGCTCTGAGGTTGACAACTGCAATACGTTCCTCTTGACGTAGCTGGACCACATACAGAGATGCTTCACTGGTGATGTGCCTCATGCACTGCTAAAGGCGCTAAAGAGAGACAGTTGACCACTAAAACATCCCGCTTTTAACGTCCTCAGCAGGCAGACGCAGTTTGAAGAATCCTACCCTCCAGCTGTCGCTTCACCGCTGCTGTGAGGTGCATGAGATTAAACTGTGGACATGTTCAGTGATCCATCACAACAATCAGTTGCCATTAACCTCATCTCTAGTGGAAAGGCTCAGTGTGCGTTTCTGTATACTACCAAACTGAGGAGCGACAAAGTTCCTGTTGCAGCCGTCAACCTCAGAGCAAACCGAACCTCTCCACCCACAGACTCAGTCCTTCTCCGATGTAAACATCCCGCAACAATTCATCAATAAATTGGAATTGGAATCAACTGCAGTCGTCACATTGATATTGTTGGTTGGACCTGTGAACACGCCATTGCTTTTTCAAGTCCTGCTTTGTCATGAGTCCTTTAAACCATAACATGCTGTTAAGTTGAAAGATTAGATTTACTGACTGAAATTGAGCACTATTCTTTAATTACTCTTAACTGAGTGACTTCACTTTTATGTTTGTTTAATTTGAGAAAATTCTCACTTATTCAGAGTCTGTAAGGGGTTTTAGGCACCAGGTGATTCATAATTCTTCATTATTATGCGAACATCTTTAGTTATTTTTCATTATCTGAGCCACTGGTAGGCCCCAGAATAGTCTTGAGCAACTCCATATGTGATTCCTATCCATTCTGATCAGAACTTACCTGTTCAACAAAGTAGACAATCTTTTAAGTAAGATTCAAATTAGGTGCTTGCTAGAAATGCTGAAATCCAATCAAGAAAAGACGAAGAAAAGTCTGCCCAGATTCTCACTGGGAATATTGGACAAGACACCTTTTATAGCATTCCAGACAGGACATATTTAGCCCTCTGACAATAAAGGCTTTTTATATTTATTAATATTTTTAGTGGCAAACCTCGACTGGGTTATGGCAGCACCACACAGGTTATTGTTTTATTAGCAATGTCTACCAGTCTGCTGGTGGTACAGTCGTTCTGCACGGCCAGATGCCATTATGATGTTACATTAAAGTTCAATTACTCAGACATTATGGGCTTGTACTTGAGTGGCAGTAAATGAACGAGCAGAAATGGGCTCTGAGGTCTGATGTGACAGAGCAGCAGCAGCAGCAGCAGCAGCAGCAGCAGCAGCAGTGTTTGAGTTGAAAAGATAACTGTCTCTAATAGAAGGCATTGCAGGAAAGCACTGTTTTCACTGAGAGGCACAGCCATGACAGAGGCCTTCCCACAAGATAACTAATGACAGGGCCTCTGCTGTTCACTCACACACTCTTAATGCAACATACAGTACACAGGAGTGACTGCTGAAAAGCCGCGTTGGGAGAAATTAATTACGAGTCGTGTAACTAATTACTATTTTGGTAAAATGCCAAAGGCACAAATGAAGAGACGCTTTGCACATTTAGTATTTCCATTTCATTTAATATCACTTACTTTGGAAGAATTTTGTAGAGCATGGCACGACCCACAGTTTTCTCTCTAAACCTGAACGGGACCAGAGAGGGCATTCTGATAATTGTGTTTTAACCCAGCCTGATCCTAGTGCACCCATTTCCTCCATCCTTAGCCAAGCTAACTGATGTTACCTTGTAAATAGGTAATGACATGTAAAACTAATTTAAAAGTTGCATTCAGGCACTGTCATGTAAATAACTAGCTCGAAAACTCCGATAACAACCGATAGTGAAAGTGTTCACAACGCACATTAAAATGAAATCTGGATCCATCTCCTGTGACCACATGAGATAAGATCTGGCTTCTCCTGCACTTTTTGTAAATACACACTGACATGACTTTCATGACTTTGAGCGTACAGATGTGGTCAGTGTCAGTGTACTAGTGTATGTGTTGGATGCACAGATACAGCGTTCCATGTGCGTCCTCAAACCACTACAGAATGTGATTTTAGTTCTCTGATTGGACGATTCAGGATGTATTGAGTGACTGTATTTAGCACAGTCTGAACGGATGTTTACTCACTCAAGGATGGATGTTAATGCAGGTCGGTCTGAACTAGGTCAGACAGTAGATCCATTTTATTTATTTAAATGTCGCTAAACCCCCCTCTTCTGTGAGAGTGATGAGGGATGAGGATTAAAATAGCCAATGGCAAAATTTTAATGCAGTAGCTGGTGTTAGACCAGAGAGAGGCAGTAGATAAGATGATTTTTATCACCACATGTATGATTCCAATCTAAACCACAATATTATCTAAGCCAGTCCTAACTTGTAAGGCTCCAGTCAGGTATCCACCACTTATGTCTGTTGGTTAATAAACTTTTTTTAAACCTTTGTAAATGTCCTGATGTCACCGTGTACCTTCCACTGAATGGTTCAACATGTATCCCTGCCTATGTTTTGTGTGGTGAGTCTCTGCACCACAATATGACTGTCACTTTGTCGCTTCAGCTCCCCACTGTTACCTCACGCTGCCTTCCTGTTCCACAGAGTTTGTGTTTGCTTCTGTAGCCCCATGATCCTCCCTGTGGTTTTAGTTAGATTCTCTGTTTGCATCTGTCTTCCCTCCTGCCAGCAGGGGCCGGTTTTCTGTTTTATTAAATTATCTCCAGTCTGCACCTACCTGTCTTCTTTGCATGTCTGCATTTTGCTCCTGAAACCTCAATGCACAACACCAGCTAATTAAAATGAGAGACTAAGGTTTAGAGGCATTTCTCCCTCTCCCATCCTCCTCACCATTTCTCTGCATTTTTTTAATGGGATGATAGTAATGTCAGAGAAAGAGAATAACGCTGCAATATAAGCATAGCAGGTAATGTTAGGAAATGTAAGCATTTTGTGTTGCTGCTGGCATTCTGGAACATATCATGCAAAGTTATGAAAAATCCTGAAATATTGCAAAGTTTACTTGAGTTTCCTGAACACATTGCATTCTGCAGCCTACATTTAACACTGCAGTTCACCCAAAGGGGGGTTAACTTGAAGAAAACTGAACTGAAAAACAATCACACAATGAATTCAATATGTTTGTGTGGTGGAAGAAATTCAAAAAAGTCAAAAGCTGGGTGAATGTGTGATGGACACATGTGCTGCATGTAGATGCACTGATGCATGTGTGTGTGAGTGGATAAACAGTAGAGTGGAGCCATAGGATGTATAACAAAATAAATGTAGTCTCTCTGTCTTGAGATTGAAGCCAATGTGGAAGTGGCTGAAACTTGTATTCTCTTTAATGACCATCAGTTTTTTGTATTTAAGTCTATGAGACTGATGAATTGATCGCATCAGTAAACAATGGTTGAATCATTAAGGTTTTCAAGTTTTCTTCAATTCAACATGATTTCCATTTTGTAATTTGTGGCATGCATTGAGGCAGGGATTTTCAGGTTTCAACACAGTGCTGGCCAAATTGCTGACCTTGAGACTTTAAAATGGGACTTTACAAACAATTGGGTGATGTCATGGTTTGCACTTGTGTCAAGCACTATGAGTGATTATTAAGTGCCATATATCGACATTACCATTTACCCATACCCTACAGTCTAAGACTCTAATGTTAATCCAGCTTCCAAACAAACTGTGAGAATCATTGTCAACAAGGACATTGAAGTCACTACTAAAATTAGTCTCTATTATGAACTGAGAAATTAACTGATTCATAATAATTTGTCTAGAGCTGCAGTGCATGAATGTAATTTCTGAACTATAAATCTTTTTTTTAACCTTTGCAGGTTAAAAAGATGTTTAGATGCTTTATGCATTAAGTAAGAAATATGGCTCATTGTATTCACATTAACATGAGCCACAGATTTATACTATTAAATACGCACCATATATCACATTGTGTGGTGTCATATCACACTGGTATTTGCTACATTACTGAAATCAAATTGTTGACTATGCTTAAGATATGAGATGTCTAATAACACTCACAACAGAGAGACTCTGCCTGGTCTGGATAGTTTGTAGAATGGACAAAAGCTCTCGGAGTTCATTCGAAATGGTGCAGTCTGACCAGGCATTCTATGCTAAAACTATGGAGGGGAACACATTCTGGTTGGATTGGTGTTCACCAGCCAACATACCAAGCGGCACCTGAACACTGCAACAAATCCTGCACAAATCCCTGAGGAGATGCCAACCCTGGTCTGGATAGTTTGTAGAATGGACAAAAGCTCTCGGAGTTCATTCGAAATGGTGCAGTCTGACCAGGCATTCTATGCTAAAACTATGGAGGGGAACACATTCTGGTTGGATTGGTGTTCACCAGCCAACATACCAAGCGGCACCTGAACACTGCAACAAATCCTGCACAAATCCCTGAGGTCCCAGGCTAGAAGCTAAAAGCATAATCCTCTGGACCATGTGGCACATCCCTTAGCCCAACACAATCTCAATCCAGAGACAGAGCAAGAGTCACAACACAGACAGAGGCAGGTTCTGTACAAGTTACTCCGCCATTGCATTGACCCGAGGGAAGGCAGATGGTTCATCAGGAGTGTGAAGACAGGAGCATTATTCCTATAATAGGCGCGGTCAGAGTTGATCAATACTGTTTTCTCACTTTCAGATTGATACTGTATGGTTAAAGGAAATGCTTTTGTCCACATGTCCCATGTGTATACCCAAACTGATAATGAATGAATCCAACAGTTAACCATGTGCCTCTCAGTTCTATTATATTGCTAATCCCTATGTGCCTGTTACAGCCCTATGGCACTTTTGGTTTACTCCTAAAACAGGTGACACTCCAGAATTACTTCTGTGCAGAATCCAAATGACATCACCAGTGCAAGATGGTGGTGCCAAATGTTTTGGACTTATCTTTGTGCAACTAGAGTTATTGGTTGAATTGCTTTGTCCACCTTTACACACAGCAGACATTATGTCAACGTCAACATCAGCAGCACATTTAAAACAACCTTAGTTGAGCAAAGAGTTGCACAGGCACAACCCATACACAGCAGAAACAGGTAAGACAAATCAGAAAGCAAGCCAGGTGTCCAGCTCATCCTGATATGAATGCCAACGTGATAAGTTAAACTATTCCAAAGACCAGCGACAGCCATTGAAAAAGGCTCCATCACCTCTGGGTTAACACCTTGTTCTAGAAACATCCAGGTGCAACTGGTTTTAGGGTCTCGTTACTAATATTTATTCTTTCAAGAGTTGATGTTTCTCCAGGTAATTTAACCCAAACTAACAGTTATTACAATCTTGTGATTATAGATTTTGGTATGTGACCACTGGTCTTGAAAAGAAAAAGAGTTACCTTACTCTAAAGAATGTCAGAGTTGTAAAATCATCATGTTGGGGTTAAGCTGAGGTTGGTGATGTTGAGGGAGTTAAGACTGTGGGAGGAAGCCTGAGTATCTGCAGTCAAAACATGTAGAAATCCACAATGGTGAAACTTCACCTCAGACTTAATGGCAATAGCTCATCAACTGTGAAGTATGAACTGAATTATCATCTTTGTAGCAGGGCTTGAATTAAAAGGTTAGACGATGAGAAAGTGGATTTCAGTTCCAACCAAACATTTTATGGAAACAAATGTGTCGAAAGATAAAAGTACTCAAAATGTGTTTAAAAAAACTCAGTGTTCTACATGTGGAGACATAGAACAAAGAGGTACATAAAGTCCAATATGATAATGTGTTAAGTGAAAGTATTGTATGGGATTACAACGAGGGAGGGAGAGTAGTGGTGGCAGCTTTAATGAAGGCTGTAAGGAAGATTAATGAGAGCGTATTGGAGCAGGCAGCAGTTAACAGGCAGACGAGCCTTTTAGAAAAGCTGCAAAACAAAAGAGCAGAGCACAGCCATCGTGATGGCAAATGAACGGGACAATTAGAACTCAAAAACGAAACAAACCGGCATCCTTAACTGGAGCAGACGTCAAAGGTGAACACTATTTAACCTTGATGAGCATTCGATTCTGGGATCAATCAGCCCTTCTCCCAGGATCACACCGCAGTCCCTCTGATAGCAGGCTGGACACTTTGTCCTCCACCTGCTCTCCGCTCATTATTAGTCATTAAAAGTCATTATGCTGACGTGTGGGTTCAATTCTGTTTGATCTGCTCTATCTGAGCACCATAGGTGAGACAGTAAATCAGTGGTAGAATGAGTCGTCTTTCAGTTGGAAGGCTCCGGGTTCAATTCCCGCCTCCACTAGTCTGCATGCTGATGCGTCCTTGGGCAAGACACTTAACCCAGCACTGCTCGACTGTACTTTCTACCGCTTTATCCACTGAGGGTCGTGGGGGGCGCTGGTGCTTAGCTCCAGCTGAGATGGGGCGAGAGGCAGGGTCACACCCTGGACAGGTCACCAGTCCATCACAGGGCCACATAGAGACAGACAACCATTCACTCTCACATTCACACCTATGGGCAATTTAGAGTGTCCAATTAACCTAGTCCCCAAATCTGCATGTTTTTGGACTGTGGGAGGAAGCCGGAGTACCCGGTGAGAACCCACGCACCACGGGGAGAACATGCAAACCCCTTGCAGAAGGCCGTGAGTGATACAGATGATTAAAAATACAGGTTTTCTGAACTAAGGTCCTATTTTTTCAATAACTTTTTTTAAAAGATGCAGTGTGTAAGAGTTTGTGACATCTTTCTTTCATTTGTTGCATTGGACTTTGACCCTTTCTCCACTGATTTATTGTGTTTACTTCCACCACTATAAAAAGATATTTGTAACCATTTTGTAGCTTTTATTTGAAAGAGGAGATAAGCTCAAAAGCTGGAGAGAGAGGTGGGTCAGACATGGGACTGCAAGTCGAATTCTAAGAGTCACTGCAAGAGGCCTCAGCTTCAGGTTACCACAGAAGCCCCTGAAAAACCTCCAAAAGTTCAAAGTCCAAACCGCACGGCACTCTAGTGTGTAAGAATTTGTGACAGAAAGCAGTTTGCAACAAAAAGAGGACTCAAAAGTGCATCAGCTGATGAGGTTCCCATAGATACAAATGATATTGGTTATATTCTTTATTGGTTCATGCATTCATTTTATAAGCAACTCCACTTTGTTTGCATAGTAATCTTTCACTTTTAAAATGCACAACACACCTGCTGACAAGTTTGTTGGTTTGGGCCACTGTAGAGACATGGTGGGGCAAGATAAACAAAAACAAGACCTAAAATAGATATGAAGACCTTGTTCTAAGGTTATCAAAACCAAACAATTGTTATTATTGTAGAACAATTATACACTCATGGGTAGTGTATCCCATTTCTACGTCTAAACACACAGTATGCAATTTCTGCCACTAAGAGTCTCTTATAAATGTAGTATTCATTAGTCAAAGGTTAATGTTAGAATATAATCTACCAAATACATGGCATTGATCTTATAATTTTTAGATATTTTAATCCAAGAATATTACAAATTATGTCTCTATATTATGTCTGTAAAATGTCTCTATGAACTTGAATTCCCCTGTTAAAGTCGTGCTGTCATCTTTGCTGTTCCAGGAGTATTACATATAATTAATTTCTTTGTATCATTTCTGAAATTATGTTGTGAATCTTCGTCAGCTCACTACACTAGCAAATAAACTAAAGGAGAGATAAGGGAGCATGTTGCACTGATGAAGCTAGAACAAATGAACTGAATCTAGTCCAAATACAGTATCACTGCTTTCGCGGGGGTGGCTGTGATTTACAGTCACTGACCAAACAAAACACAAAATGCTATTGATTAACTGCTGTTTTGTTTTGTTTTTTTTTGTTTTTTCCCCCCAGTCTGAAGGCTGGTTTCAGGCTGGTTATGAAAGGATTAGCTGCAAAATGCTGACAGCGATCTCAAGAGTTTCCAATCAGGCTTCTTCTAAACCCCTTATTTATCTCTTTATTACATGGGGGAGAAGTGGTGGGAGGCAGGGAGCTTTATGTCGGAGCGTCAGCACCCCAGAAGCCCCAGAATCTTTATCTGCTGCACACACAGCATTATTGCGATGAATAGCGCCTTGTTTAGATGCTGACTTAATGCTGCACTCCTCGTCCCTGGAGAAGCAATGGCAGGATTTCAGCTACAAGTTGCCTCCTTAGTGCTAATGAGAACTGGGACTTACACATGTTTCCATTTGTCACCCATTTAAATTCCATGTAAATTTGCCTGGACTATGCCTCAACTCCAATACATAAAAACAGGCCTTTTTCTTTCTTTGCGTGCTTCTGTAGAGGTCGCAAATTGTTGATTTTTATACATTTCACAGTAAATGATTAATTTCTGTAGCCTTTATGGAGTGTGGACCTCCGGTGTCTAGATAGATTGGGCCAGAGGTGTCAAACTCAAATGACCCGAGGGCTTGAGAAAAACATAAAAGTAAACTGTTCTGGCAAGATGTCACAATTAAGATATTCATGATGACATTTCAGAGTGAAAGGGCTTTTTTTTTTGATACAGAATGATGTGTCCTTGACAATTAAAAAATATATATTTATGAAGCAAAATAAATCTATTAATACAAAAAAACTGAGAAATAAATGAAAAACCGACTAAATATATAATGTTGACAACTGTAATTAAAATGCAAAACAAGCTTATACAGTATGCAATTTAATGTTGAATGTAATGCATTTAATAATGCAATAATTCCAACCAAATGTTTTATTATTGTTCTTACTGTTACAATTTTATTATTTCATTTTCAATTCATTATTATTACTATTGTATATTGCTACCCAGCACCTTATTACTGTTTTTTCCCATTAAGACCAGTACTACTTATGTATATACTGTATATTATATATTTTTTATATATTTTTATATTTCTGTATTTGTTTTTTTTTTATTTTATTTTACTTGCTCTTCCATTGCCTCTTGCTACCTTGCCTTTTTGCTGTAAATGTGTGTTTCCCCCCATGGGGGAGGAATAAATCTATCTATCTATCTATTATAAAATTATAATGTATCTAGATTGGTCATTTTGGGGTTGCGTTTCTTGCCCAAGGAGACACTGGTCGATTTGCAGAACTGGGGATCAAAACAAGACACTTCACCACTGATTTCCTGTCATACACAGGGAATATACTTATCATTGTAAAAATAATAATAATAAGTTGCTCAATTACCATTTTGATTAATATAGTATTCAATTAATTGGTGATAATGATGTGAGAATCTGATTTTGGACTTTGCTCTTTAAAATAATTTCAACTGATTGAATCTCAAATTTAGAAAACAATTTACACCTGGCACTTACTGTACTTTAAGTAGCTGTGATTGATTTGAGTTAATATTACTTGACTCGATTAAGGCTGACACGAATGATGCAGTTACCAATTTGATAAAAGCTAAATCTAGAATAGTATCACTGCTTTCCTTTAATTAATATTCCATTACGGATCAGAATCCTATTTCATTTTTCCAATTTACGACACATGAAAATATTGGAAACAATGATTTCAGAACTACCTACCTATATTTCATATTTCAGTTTCAGTGAGTATATACAATTCATCTTTAGATGGATTTGAAGACCTGGAATTATAAAACTGTGTTACCTGGGAGCCAATTATCCTGTCCTGTTAGCCAAGTGTGATGGGAAAGTTTAGATCCTCTCGCGTGCATGAGAATTGATGAAAAAAGATTTGACTCTTGTGAACTTTTAATTGGAAAACCATATTTCACGTGCCTTCAGATGGGTTTGACAGGGATCTGTAAGCTGCTAAGAGCTTCTTTTTTAAAATGTGCCTGTGGGTGTACATGCTATTCTTCTGCAGTTAATTTCATACCTTCATAACCTTCTTAATATAAATCACTATCCTTTTCCCCCCACTCTGGTTGTATTAAAACAAATAAATAAATAACTCTTACCATGAAGATATGGTTAAATCCCAATTTGTTGAATCAGTTGGTGATAAAAAGCAGCAACTGCACTTTTATTTAAATGGTGTAGAAATGTTACTGATCATTACTTTAACTATAGTTATTTGTTTGCTGTTGGTGCAGTGTCCCTGAGAGACTCTTTATTACAATGATCCATACGACGATCAATACATTCGTTTGCTGGCTGTAGAGCTGCATACAGAGAGGTGATAATGTCCGTCTGGAGGAAAATACATCGTAGCTCTCCCTCAGTGCCAGATATGGATGAACATGTCTGCAGCATAATCAATAAAGGACGTCTGCCTGAAAGGCTGCTGACTTTTGCAACTTTAGCATTTGAATGTTTTGTGTTTAGCGTGCCACCAACAGATCCTCCTGAAAGAGAAAAGCAGAGAGTGAAATGACGTTTTACCTTGAACTGAACTGAAACAGACACTGAGATGAGGGTGCGTTTGTGTTGAATGGTAAAAGCTTTTGTACTGGAATTTTAAATACACACAATTGTACCATTATGCACAATGGTAATTTGACATTAATTAATTATATATATATATTTTTAAAGTAAAACATGTTTTCTATATATTATAACCATAAAAATGAAGTCATAAATGTTTCATAGTAGGTGGATATTTAATGTATAATATTTGCAACTGCCATACTTTACTATTTAAGATTTTGTGTTCAAAGAGACAGAAAGAGACATGCCACAGGTCAAATCAGTGAAATGTCCACCCATATAAATGCCCAGCTGGAGAAATGAAAGAAAGCAATAAAGCTCCTTTCCGTAGCATGTAGAGAATTCAAACAGCTCTTATTATGGCTGCTGCAGGTCACGTTGCTCACTTAGGAACCTTCCTTAGCAAATTTGACTATTGGGATGCACCCAGGGCTGCGGTTGTTTACTTCCTGGCTTTGACTTCCTGCCTTTGTGATTGTCTGCCTGATTCTAATAGGTTTTCCTCATATGCAATTACCCTCGTCTCTCCTGTGTATTCCGTCTGTGTGCTCTGTTGTCCTCAATGTCACTTAGTCTCTTAATGTTTCCTGAAAACCCTGTGCCTCTGCTCACCTCCTTCTCATGTTTGTTGAACTCCTTGGTGTTCTTGTTGTGACCTGAACTGTAGCCAAAAAGACCAAAAGCCCTCCTTGCCCAAACACTAATCTCAATTTTAAAAACATCCTGTGATAAACAAAGGAAAATCTGGAAGAAGAAAATTTAATTGCATATCATAGTAGTCTTAATTGTACAACTGTGATCACTCAAAAAATAGGTTTATTTCAGGTTTGAATGCTAAAGCACCTTAAAACTGGAGTACTGTCATTACTGATAAATAATTCCATTAATAATTCAATTCAAAAAACAATTAAAGACAGTGTTTAAAATATAGCAACTTGTATTTAAGTTGCATGTTACAGGTGATAATCCCACACCTTTAAGAACCTCAGTTAACAGCAAAACTGAAAAGACTGTACATTAATACTACAATACAATAAATATTAATTTATTGTCAGTTTCTGCCAAATGAAATTAATCTTGCCTATATTTTACAGATTGGACCTTAAAAAATAATACAACAAAATAGGCATCAGTAGAGGATGAAGATTATGCCTCGAGCTGTCACATATGACGCATGCGAGTCTGTCGCAGATCGCATTGTAGGAAGAACTCAGGACAGAGAGCCTCCATCCCAAAGTTAGCATTGTAACCCGCCTACCCCCTGCTTTCAATTCAATTCAAAATAAATCGTCCTCTGTGATTGTCCTGCCCTGTGTCTGCATTTTTGGGCCCTGAATGGCAAACTAACAGCAACTCATTGTGATCATTTCAATCAACAACATACTGTATGTCAAGTTATGGGGAAGATATCAGTAACAACAGAAGCACAGACAGGAGAACATGGATTTATACTAGTTTAAGACCTGAACACATGAATGACCTGAACTGAGAGAGTCCAACATATTTCTCCCTGAAGATTTATTAGGATGATCACTTCCTGTAAAAAAAACTGATCCATAAGGTCAGTGCCACTTTCAAAACACTGTCATTGGCATTATGACAGATATGGCATATGTAATAAATATACCTCAGGGTTATCCACATTTGTGTTCTGCACTCTCTATGGGACATAAAATGTCTTGAGATCTAATTCCCTCTGCTGTGTCGTGTGGGAGCAGTGGCAAAGCAGTTTGCATGTGTTTGCCCCATATTTGTCTCTTTAGCCAGCGTTCTTGTCAGGGTCCAATTTCCTGTCTTTTATTTTGTGCGTTACTTACTTCCTGTGGAGCTCTCTATATGCTTTGTTTTCAGGAGACTTGACTGGGCAGCTGGGTGGAGCCTCCTACCCCGCACCTGCAACCCATTTCCTGATTACCACCAACCCTTCTTAAACCTTGGTCTTGGCAGGTGTCAGCGCGTCTCACTCAGTACCGTGGTAACTTGCATGCTCACACCAACGTTTCCTCTCTAGGACTTAAGTAATTACTCGTCTTTTTTTAGCCCATGTTTTTGACAGCTTGTTTTTCCTCCTTTTTTCCTCTGCCCGGCAAGCCAGCCAGTCTCTCCTCGCCTTTAGTTAATCCCTTGGCTTGTTCTTTGTGTTCCTTCTTGTGAGAATACATTTTTGTTCATTACCTTTTTAAACTCAACTGGACGTCTGCCTTTTTTGGGGTTCATCATCACAGTTCTGCTTTCTCCACTGGAAATGCAGGTCTGCCATTTATAGAGGGGTCTTATTTGTACGAGGACGTGACAGGAAGTTGAGGAAATTGCTCTCTGGGAGATGTTAGACACAATATCCGCTTCATTTGCTGAGCCTTGACTGAAACCTGAGAAAGAAATAATGTCTCTGAAGTGTCTTTCCTCTGTACTTGGTGATGACATCCTATGGAAACTGCCTTATGCTAGGGCCAGAGTCATCCCTTTCACATCAGCAGGGCTCCTTGCTGTTTCCCGAACCTAATTTTGAACCAGTCGGCATGTTCAAACAAAAATTGCCTTGGAACCTGAAAAGTTGGTTCTGAGCTGGAGCCAACCGAACTGTGACATCATCAGCGAGGGTGTCATATTCTGGGTTGTGAAGATGAGCGGTAAATAGAGAAAGTATGGAGAAAAATAATTTGTGGTCTGTCTGTCACCAAGGTTCTGAGACTCCAGAACTGAGCCAGAACCAGATCCATGTCTATCTGAAAGCACTAAGTGTGGCACAGTACAGTTTCTTTAACTCTTTTCTAATTTATTTTCCTTATATTAATTATCTATAAGGGCATCACTGACTAGAACTTTTTGTAATTGAATGTAGACATGTAGATTTTGGTAAAAGCACAAACTCAGCTAACTAATTTAGGTGCAATAATCTTTTTTTTTTTCTTTGAAAGAATGCTCAACCTTTCCAAACATGTTAACAAAATTATAATTGCTTTGAATCCCCAGGATTGGCCAAATTTAATCTAGAAGCAATGTCTTGGTTGTTTGTGTCAGTGTTACACATTGTACATGCATGAATATTTTTTTTTCTGTTTAAACCCCTTTAAATCCCTTTATGCCTGTCATGGTGAAAAAAAATAGGACCCAAAAATGAATCAATTTCAATTAAATTTAAGCAAAAGTGACAACAACAAAACCAAGACAGGAGGGAAAAGCACAAGGCAAAAAAAAAGAAATAAATATCTGCAGAAACTAGAATGGCAGGAACACATTACCAATAATAACCAGACAGACCAGAACAGCACAGAGCAAAACTGAAGACAGACAAATATATTAGGGAGGCAGTGACAAGTGAACATAGGTAAACACATCAGGGTGGGACAGACAAAAGCTATGGAGGGGAAAAGAGGAAAAAAATAAAACAAAAGTAGGAAAGCATTACGTCACCGAGGAGGTTCTGTCCAGCAAAACATGCATGCACAAAGAAACATGACACAGCATACAGTACATAGAATAAAAGTTTTTGCAACAACAAACCTTAATCATCACAGTTGCGCTCATAAATTTATCATCGAACATTGGTGTTTGCTCTTTTTAAATCATCCTGACAAACAAACAGCTGCGCCTGTCATTTTCTTCTCTCACCAGTGATCATCTTATAACCTGCAGCTTGAATATTCACTTCTAATTAAAAACCCTTGGATTGCTTTCCTCTCCTCTTTTGAAGGGGCCCCTCTACTGATTTAACCGCCCCTTGCCACACGCTCACTCAGAATGATAATATCAGCTTCTGAAAAGTAGCTTAATTAAACAAGTCCGTGTGGAGTTGAATATTTACAGCAAGCGCTTCAATTAATTTCACAAAGTATAAACTTGACTCCCCCCCACCCCACCCCCCGCCGACATGATAATCTTCCATCTCACTGTTTTGATTCTGATTTGTGGAGGGACAAGATGAATCGATAAAAAGCCGTACATTAAATGGTGTTTAAATTCCTGACACACCGCTTCCTCATGTTCCACACACTACAGTATTATTATAATCATTATGAGAACGAGTTCATGGTGACGACTGTGCTGCAGTCAGAATCATCATTTGTCTATTTACTTCTCTTTATAACTGGCTCATATAAGAGTCACACTCTGCCAGGACACAAGGACGCCAAAGCCTTGTTCAGGCATAGAATATTTGTTGGGAAAAAAATAAAAATCAATCCTCATAACCACTATCTGTATGTGTTCACCCCATTTTTTGGTGAAATGTGTTGTTGATAATCGTGTCTCTCAATTTTATTTGATTAACCTGCTATTTTTTTTAATCCAGGTTTTATATTCCCAAATCAAAACTATCACGACCAGCTGCTCTTACGTTCACCTGCGGAGATCGCGGCTAAAAAACGGGAGCATATTAAGAAACTTCTGAACCAGAATAAGAATCAGAATTCCTTTAATGTCATTGTATGAGTACAACACAATTTGAAAGTGCAATCCTCCAAGTGTATAATAATTCAAAACAATACATACTGAAGTAGCAGGTAGTTTAAAAGCTAAAATGAGATAACATACCACATATATCAAGAATTCCACATTCACATTCTGCAATCCTGTTAATTGCGTAGTGAGAATGTGTTCAAGTTGTCTTAGAGTTAAGTGCAATTATGGCTCTGGCAGAGAAACTGTTCTTGTTTTTGTCCTGAAACGCCTGCCCGAGGGCAGCAGCTGAAAGAGCGGGTGTTCAGGATGGGATGGGTCCCTGAGAATACTGTGTGCCTTTCTGAGACAGCGAAAACTGTGCAAATCTTCCAAGGAGGGGAGATGGCATGGCAGCCGATGATCTTTTCAGCTGTGGTGTCGACCCTCTGGAGCGATTTTTCGTCTGTAGCCGTGCAGCTGGAAAACCAAGCGCACATGCAGTATGTTTAAATGCTCTCTGTGGAGCAACGGTAAAAGGACACGAGCAGTTTTTGTCTGAGGCGGTTATTCCTTAGGGTTCTGCGGAAGTACAGTCTCTGCTGTGGCTTCTTAATGACAGCCGTAGTATGTACGACCCAGGTCAGTTTGTTCCTCTATGTAGACGCCCAGGAATATGAAATCTGACACCCTCTCCACACAGCCTCCACTGATGAACCGGGTCTGAGTGTCCACTTTATTCCTCCTGAAGTCTATGATTATTTCTTTGGGTTTTTTTATGTTCAAGGCCAGGTAGTTAGGGTTAGGGTTAGTGCACCATGCTGACAGCTTCACCACCTCGTCCCAGAATGCAGACTCACATATTATATATCATATCATGTTGTTAGTGCTCACACCTCCATTTATATGCGTCCAAAATATGTCTCTTTTGACAATGTTCAGAACCGATCTGTCATAAAATTGTGTTTTAAACAAGTCAGAGTGTACAGATTTGTGTGTATCAGAGAGAGAGAGAGAGAACAATATGACAATATCAGCTCTACTGTGCTGCTTCAGCATAAAACAAGATTGTACAGTTTTACCCCTGACAACAGCCAATGGACGAAAAACAGCTAAGTAGTTATATATATCTGAACTTATCAACAAAAACCATGAAAGAGTGGAGGAACCGTTTTTCTTCAGTTGTAGTTTCTTCTTAATTGGGATGCATTTGCAGAAATGAAAACAAATATAACAGAAACACATTTAAATGTCTACAAGACAAGCACATCCTTTTAACCTACCATGAGTGTATGAACTGTGAAAAAGGTGTCGGTACTTCCTTTTATCGCTATGAGGCATACATGTCATATTAAATGATTAACCGAAATTATGACATTTTTCAGTTAAAAAGATCCCAGAATCTGAATTTATTCAGTTAGTTATTCCATAAACAAATAACTAAGTATATAGTGTAGAACAGTTGCTTTCGTACCAGCTTATATTATGATGAAGTTTTAC
Source organism: Brachirus orientalis (assembly GCA_016785285.1). Taxonomy (NCBI): domain Eukaryota; kingdom Metazoa; phylum Chordata; class Actinopteri; order Pleuronectiformes; family Soleidae; genus Brachirus; species Brachirus orientalis. The sequence continues at coordinate 1,096,308 of JAFBJR010000182.1, forward strand.
CTTTAATGAGTTTTTTATTTTTTTATTTTTTTTTTTTTGTGATCCCATGGTGGACACAGCAGAACAGTGGAAGGGCAACAACTTAGAAAGTCCCATTTGTGGTGTGGCTATAGCATCCACCAAAATAGGAACTGGTCCCAGTGGAGCAGTCTTATATTTAGCCCTGCGTTTGAGTCCTCCTTGAATCATCCAACATGTTCTTGGACTGAAGCAAAGAATTTTGTTCTCATTAGAAAGAGTGGAATGTGGCACAGCTCACACACTGTCCCAGGTGTCGTCCTGCACGTATGATGTCAAGAGTGGGACACAGCACCATTTACAAGGAGCTGACAGCCTTGCCTTTTTATTTATATATATTTTTTTATTTCATTTAATTAGCAAGTGATGCGAGAGGCGTAGCAGGGATTGGGGTCACAGCAGCTCCTGAGACGTAGCACAGCTGCCGTTTCAGGGCTTCAGCCTTACATCTCAAAAAAAACAAGTGGAATTGATCCTCCTCTACTTTAAAACTGTGTGGTTAGTAAATTAACATCACAGCAGCTGGTTGGATTAGTCATCACATAGGCTCATACCGTAATACTTCACTGATTAAAGGTTGACACTTAATTAACTTTAGTTGGTTACACCTACATGAATTAAATTCATTCAAGGCAGGGATGTCAAGCATATGGCCCACGGACCAGAACCGCCTCACCAGAGGGTCCATTTTGGCCCGCAGGATGAACATGTGAAAAAACTTAAGAAATGTGAAATATTACATTTTTCAGTTCCAGATACCTGTGACTAAATGTTTTGCACCCTTTGTAGCTCCATGGGATCTGTAAATTGTAAAGCACGTGTGTAAATGGTAAACTTAGACATAATGTTATTGTAATTGCACTTATGTATGTGGCTCCTAAACTAAAATGAGTTTGACAACCTGATCTAAGGTAAAGTTGGCAAGTTACCTTGATAAAATGAGCTAACGGTAATTTTGCAGAGCATAATTTGTATGTTACGTGTTAAGTGCAATATTATTATTTTTCGAGGTTAAGTTTGTTCACCTTTTTTTCAGTGCATGTTTTTATTTGAAAACTCCCACTTTTCAAATTGAAAGAGTGCCAATGGTGTTCTCAAACTGGTGCATCATCAGGGCTCTAACATGTGACACCTAACAACAGGTGTATGCGTATTTTGTTTATTCAATCAGTTTGACTAAACTTCAACCACAATTACAGGACAAGTCTGATGATAAATATGTATGGACAATAAATTTAGAACATTTTAAAAGTAAAACAAAAGAGAAAGTTGAAGAAAAAAATTCCAAGGCACTCTTTTAATCTATGTATTTATTGAAGTGGCATGGTCATGTTGAACCGTTTAAACAAAAACTTGTATCCTATGTGTTTTGACGTCAAGCCTTTATCAGGGAGTCAAACAGATTCTAAAAAACACAAGGTCATGTTATAGTGGCATTCAGTCAACTGGAATCTCCCATTTGGACATTTGGGAAACAAAGAAAAGATACAACTTACCAGGGGCTTCCTGTAAAGGTCAAATGGAGGCTCATGTAAGAACTTGACACTCAACGGGCACCCACTGCCACAGATCTAACACCCTCCAGAGTCATGGCATGAAGTGTCTCACAGCCTTTGTAATCCCCTAATCATCAATAACCTGCCTTGTCAGAGAGCTGTAGACACATCTTACAGTACTGACTGCAATGAAAAATCACATTTACAGGGATACTTCTGTGGCAGTGTCAAGCCACGTCCTAACTGTGAGCTACATTTACAATATTTTCAGCTGTTTAAAATGCCGCAAGGCAGCTCTTTTCACTGGCACTATATTTTCCACCACATATTCCTTTGTGCATAATCCCAACAGTGCTGAAGCAGTGTTATACTGCGGTGTAGTTTCAGTTAAGCATTTCATTAATGTGCTTTTGTTAATTACTGCTCTTAAATGGTAGAACATTTTTCACAATTGTCTACCAGAACAAACAAACAAACAAAAAAAAAAAAAACACAGCTCTACTCTTAGGAATGTTATTCAACTGTGACCCCCCCCATTATCTGATAGAGTCCAGTTGTTTACATTAATGATAACTAAATGTTAATTATGGAGTTCCACAGGACTCACTGCTGGGGCCTATATTTTTTACCTTATATATATGTTTCCTTTAAGGACCATTATTAGAAAACAAAACATACTTTCATTGTTATGCAGATGACACAAAGCTTTATGAATGAGGCCGGAAGAAATAAATCAGGTTGTTCAACTCCAGGAATGTCTCAATGACATTAAGTCCTGGATTTCCTGTAACTTTCTACTTTTAAACTCAGACAAAACTTGGGTTATTATACTCTGCCCTAAACACCTTAGAGATAAACTTTCTGACCATTTTGTCACTTTAGACGACATCACCGTGGTGTCCAGTTCCACCGTAAGGAACCTTGTTGTTATTTTTGACAGGATATATCATTTGATTCACATATAAAACAAATTTCCAGAACAGCCTTCTTCCACCTGTGGAACATTATTAAAATTAGAAACATTTTATCCTTAAAGGATGCTGAAAAGCTAGTTCATGCTATTGTAACATCAAAATTAGATTGCTGTAACTCATTACTGTCTGTATGTTCCAACAAGTCAGTTAAAAACACTCCAGTTAGTTCCAAATGCTGCAGCACGAGTTCTGACAGCTCCTCTACACTGGCTCCCTGTACATTTTAGAATTCTTAAAGTGCTTAATGATCAGGCCCCATCATATCTTAAAGATCTAGTTTCACCTTATCGGCCCAAAAGATCACTTCGGTCCCAAATCACAGGCTTACCTGTAGTTCCCAGAGTCCATAAGAGTAGAATGGGAGGCAGAGCCTTTAGTTACCAGGCTCCTCTCCTGTGGGACCAACTGCCAGTGTTGGTTCGGGAAGCGGACACTGTCTCTGTATTTAAAGTTAGACTTAAAACTCCTTTTTGATAAAGCTTATAGTTAGAGCTGGCTCAGGGAAACATGAACCATCTCTTAGTTCTGCTGCTATAGACCTAGACTGCTGGGGGGATTTCCTGTGGTGCACTCACACTCACTCCCTCACACTCAGTCAAGTTGAGCCGAGTAGTGCTAGACCTGTATTATGGAATAGCCCCAATAGCCACACATGCTTCTTGTTCTATTTATTGATTGATGAATATTTATTGATTTATTAACACCCTTTTCTCTCAGTTCCTCTTTATTTATATTAAATTCTTTCTTTGTCATTAAAACTGATAAGGTTTTATTATATTTCAGCATATTGAAATACACTTAGTCCGATGCTGTTAAAAGTTCTTATTATATGCATTTTACAAAGATTTCCACTTTTCACAACCTACCTTCACATCAACTCAGTTATCATGTCATATTATAGATGATGTGATAATCCTGTGTCCCATCAGTGTGATCAATCATCGTATGAGACATGATTCCTTTATTGATCCTATGTAACTAAACCTTCATGTTTTTCCATTGATCAGTAACTGTCTGGGAACTGACTGATAACCTAATAATTGTATTAATGCCCACAGAGTCTGTTACTTGGACAGACAGTGTTATAGATTTTACTGAGCTGCAGATAAAGCCACAGTCATAACAGTAATTAATCTATATATAATAAGATCACTGGCTCTGTCCTCACACTGATGTCTGATCGATCATAAAATAGATAATGTCAGTAAAGGAAGGTCAGGTGCCCATAGAAAAACACTGATGGAATAAGAAAGGCTTCTAATGGGCCCATGTGGTTTGATAGGTTTACCTTTCATATACTGCCATAAACACACCCCAAATACATCCATGTTAACTGGGTAGAGAAAGACGTTTGTTGACCTTTACTCCCTTCATGTCCTATCCTCCACAAATTTTACATGCTAACACAACATACTATTTTTTCCCCCCCAAATACTGAAATGTACCACTAATCTTCTTTAGTGGGAAACAGTGAAACCAAAGCCTTGCAAAGCACATCAGCCTTGTGAAAAAAACAAACAAACAAAAAAAAAAAACATCAAAATGACAACAAGATACCCTACTAGACATAGTCCATAAGCAGACTTTAAAATGGCATAGTATATGTAATTAATAATGAATTATAAATAAAATACAACAAAATTTCACATTTTGATACAATCTCACTATTCTTCTATTCTATTCAAGTCCACACACACACGCCAAACTGCAAAACGGAGGGATAGAAGTAAGTGGTAGGAACCATATTTGATGGCGCTACAGACTTTTCTATTCAAAATTTGATGTTCTGTCCGTCAGTGTCGCCAGATATTGCATGAGAACCAAACAATCAGGTCTAAGAAAACAAGCCCAAAACAAGTGACCCCCCCCCCAAAAAAAAATAAAATAATAATAATTCAGCACAATGAAAAGTTTTTATTTGGCACCTTTGCCTTTGGAGCTAACATTTATTTAATATTATTACACATTTGGCATAACACTTGCATATCAATTTTCAACAGTTGTACCAAATGCATTACATGCACAATGAACCTCTGATAATTCAACTTTTCACACTCACATAGATATCATCCTAAATCCTAAAATTTTATTATTGCCTTTCATGTGGTCATCTTTTTTCTTTTAGTCTATCACTCAAGAAAAAAAAAAGTCAGCCTACTCGACCTCTGATTGGCTAGTACTCTCGGCTAGTTGCCATCAGGATCAGAAGCAGAGTGTGGGTGGGGGAAAAAGTGCTGTCACCTGTGTGTGGGGAAAGGGAGAGGTGGAGAGAACAGGGGTTGTGGACGGATCCAGCAAGTGGACAAAGTATCCTGTGTTTAAATCCTCTGGATTCACTGATAAATCAAATTTCCAATGTTTTTTGGTGTGTCCCCGTGTCCTTCCCGTATCTAAACATCACTAACGTTTCACAATAAACACTTCAGCCACTTCTGAGAAAAAAGGCCTTCTCTGTTTACCTGAGCTCGAGCAAGCGGTTCTGATGAGTCAAGTTTAGTTACGTAACTAGCACATTTGCCGTGCATTGAACCCTCCCCCAACAGCTACTCCTGTTCATGGGCATGAACATTCAACCTGAAGAAGAAGAAGCACCGCAGAGCAGTCAGTCAGCTGGTAGCTGGCCAATCACAAGAGACTCAGTGTTCTGGGGGGCGGGCATTAGCTCAGAAACTGAGTGCCTGTTCAGGGGCTGGCAGAGAGCAGCAATAATCTGGCTTCATCTGAAGAGACTATGAGGTTTTTGACCATAAATATTATTTAATTTATCTAAGTAAACATCAGTAATCACAATTTTTGGTCTACAAAGACCATTCCATGTGACCTTTTAAATAACTCATGACAGATCCTGAAGCTGGGAGCAATCCCAAAAATGCAACTACACTTACTCTAACCCGCGACAAAAAAATTTTGTATGCGACTTTACAGAAAAACAAGTCCCCGATAATAACGGGACTTGGCAACTATGTTGTCCTCTTCTGCCTTTTATAAGTGGAGACACTGACGATGCTGCAGAGAAGTATTACCAACTGGTTTTTCAGATACAAGGATGGGGCATGAATAATTCAAGCTGAAAATATGACGTATCTTTTGAGAATTTCTATTCATAGTGAATTGAGATGCAAAAGATGCAGCCACAAATTCAATGCCTGTCCTTAGCGCTTGACCCTCAACTGAGCAGATGTCTGCTTCCCGCCATTATCTGAGCCACACAGGTGACACAGTGAGGTGATGAGTTATTCCATGGGGGTAATCTGCTACAGAACAAGGACACGTAAAGATCACACTGCACTGTGGCTGCTTTATTTAATAATGGCAGCCAGTATAAGCCACACACACACACACACACACACACACTGTATATAAAATGTGCTGTAGAGAGAAGAACACACCCTGTTTTCCCCTTTGTCACTTATTTGCAGGCAGTCACTTATCAAACTCTGCTCCTGACCGAGGCCCAACTGTGGGAGCAGAGCCCCAGCACCTCTGCCCCTCACTGACCATTATCTGGTGAAAAGGTCATTATTGTTGTGACTTCTCCACCTGCAGTGCCTGAAAGAAAGGGAGCTTTGGACCAAAGCAGGACCAGAAGCAGATGAAACACCAGAAATATAAAGTATTAGAAGGAGAGGGGGATGCAAGGGCTGTACCTGCTAAATGGATGAGTAAAGATGAAGAACTGATTCTAGACTGGATTTTGAATAAGCTTCCAGGCCCTATAAGCTTAACGGATTAAAGAGAAAAAAAATGGACATTAGCCTGTGCACAGGCTGCTCTATATTGAGGCTCTTAAATCTGAATGATATTCAGTGTAAAGTAAAGCAATTTGTTAAACCTATTGTTCTCTCTAAACTAGAATGTAGTTAGCAAACCAGTGACTGCATGATGGAACAGTCACTACTTTCCTTGCATTGTTTAACATATAAAATCATTCTTTTTTTGAATGTTTTGACATGTTCTAAACAATGCCAATCTCAGCATATTGTAATCAATTTTTTTTCTACCCACTGAAAGCTGTTTTCCACTCATCTACCCAATCAACTCTTCACCAGACCTTGAGCTGCCATTTGTACTTGTAATTCAGCTTGTATTATATAGTAAAAATGATGTATAAAGTGTGGCAATTGTTCTAAGGTCTGGGCATTGTCTGGAACCTGTCATGATGATTTCTCAACCAAGTTCCTGGATAATATCAGAGTGAGCTCAATTTTCCATTGTCCAAAATCTGGGATATAACAATAAACAAATTAGTCTTGTATTGTCAGAGAATAAATGCCATGGTTTGGTGCATGCAGTCATATGACAATACATGTGGGTAAGAAAGGTATAGCCTCTAAGGACAGCATTCAGACTGTTATTTTTAAAGTTTCCATTCTCTCAGGATTGTAATTTTTACTTTCATACAAATGCTACATTTGAGGCTCAGTCGCTCCTGGCTGCTGCCACTATACAAAACATGTAAGTGCTGTAAGTTTCACTCCGTCAGGTTCAAGTCTTGACACATTTCAAGTGTCTGGGTTTGCAGCCATCACCAGATCAATACCAGCTGTCACTCACTCGCTCACTCACGGCCTGAGAGAGCTTTCTTTTCCTTCTTCAACCAGACGCTCAAAAATTGAATGAAGGAGTGCTAACATTTGAGGCATTCAGCACGAATGGAAGGTTTACTCTTCTCTTTTACAGTCTATATCAGTGTTGCATCTCTGCAATAACCCCCACCCCTACCTCCCACAGCAACAACAGCCCTATTAAGAAGAACAGGGGCTATTACTTACTGTAGCATGTTGGAGAACCATTGATCAGAGGCAGCTTCGAGCACCAGGGCAACCTGTGAGTGGAAAGTGAGGAGGCGTCATCGCTCTTATTACTCATATTGATCGGCGGCGCACGGAGAAGATGGCTCTCCACCTTGACGCCATCTGTCATTGCAGATGCAACAACAACCAGTTGAGTTACCACACTGGGAAAGTCTCCCTCTTCTCTGCGCCCTCCCAGGTTTAATGTAAGAGGAATGTTGGCTGTCGCACAAATGGCAGAGGTGGAGGACATATCGGGGCAAACAATAGAGTGGCGGTGCAGGTGCCATATGTTAAAGCGTGAATTTAAAAAGAAAAAGAGAAGTGAAAACCTTACAAACTCCAGTGATATCTTTTTTCTTCCTCAGCACATCATCTGCCTCCACCTGTTGCCCCAAAGTGCTTTACCTGAAAAAGGAACCAATATGAACACTTTCCCGAACTCTCCTCTCTTACTGTGTCTCTAAACTGTTCAACCTGAGCTGTCCCCTGAATATGCTCATTTCCATCCTGGTCCCTTCCATAGAAAAATCTCAAAATCTTCAGCTCAGCCACCTCCTGTCTTTTAGACAGTGTCACTGTCTCTAAAGGTGTCAGTCTTGGATCCAGTGGAACACAAGTGTTGCGAGATTGGGTGGTACTGAGATTGCTTTGGGAGAGTGGGCAGATGAGGAAAAATGTGTGTGTCCCACTTAGGGAGAATGGAACCCGCAGGTGATGTTGAGAAGATAATTCAAGCACGAGAAAAGGCAAGTTTGACATATGGAGTCACTTCTGCGTATAGGTAATGGAAAAATAAACAGTGATTTATCATATGTATACCATTAGCATGTTTAAGTCATTGTCACCAGCAATGTTTTATGTTTACATGGAAGTGAGACAGGACAGGTGCAGGACTATCACACAAATGGAACAGGATCAGGGCTTCAATGAGCCAATTTGATTACGATTCACCAGAAGATTTTTGATGTATCTTAATGTTTCACGTCCTGAATTTTGAATATCAATATCAGAGTTGACCTGTTCTTAAATCTTCTTAAGATTTTTCCACAACAATATGTACCAAATCACCTTAAACACATGAAGTATTATTTTAACATTTTAACTATTACATGAACTTTTAAATGAAATTATTTTCCTTTCAACATTAATTCTTCTTTACATTACAATGAATTGTAGTTTGGCCTCTGCAATTATTTTTGCAAATGTAAAATTGCTTTTAAATAAATATGGTTTTTAAATAAATTTGGTTTTTGTTGCCACTGATTAAGCCTTTTACATGCAGGCTACTTTAGACATAGTTAAAGTGTAGTAGATTTTTTGACAAACAAAACTAGCATGAGGAATAAGCCGCATTGATTGCAGTTCAAGCAATCTTCACTTTATGTATATTAGGTGATATGTATATTGTGCATGTTGATACGGTGATGACGATGCATTTCATACATCGTGCAGCCCTAAATTAATTGCAACACAAGCTCAATTTATCCCAGTGTTTCAGAATCCCTCATGTTGCAGACAGAAATCGCCCCTCAAGTTGCACAGCTATTGTCCATCTGATAATCAGATAATGCATTTCTGATTTGCCACTGCTTTGATGCTGAATTGCTCAGATTCCACAGATTGTCAGTGTCAAGCAAGTTTTCTGTTTATCAGCAGGCGAATGTGTTAATGCAGCGGAGAGCGAAAGTGAATATTGAAAATCCTATCCACCTTTTTAATTTAAGATTTATGGGTTCATGTTTAAATAACATAAATGAAATATCTGGTTTATCCCTACAAAATCATAATGTTGTTTCAGCAAGATTATTTGCAACATTGCTCTCAAGCTATCATGAAATGGGTTAAGAATGTTTGTCGTCTCAACGTAAAAAGTTGAAGCAAACTAACTGTCCTACGTATGTTAGCATAGTTGTATATATATAAAAAAAGGCTTTTATTCAAGTTTTTCTATTTATACATCTAGTTATTGTTAAGATTTATTATTGACTGAATTCACACTTTGTATTTGTACACTTGTTGTTTTTATCATTCAATTAACTGTTGGTACCGTCACAACTACTGCTGATATTCTGTTCTCTAAATGCCACAAAAGGAGTAAAATATGGTGTGCGACAGAATTACGTTGTGTTGGGATTTCCCTCTGCCTGTCATTGAGCCAGTGTGAGCTGCCAAATCGCAGGTGTGCACCGTCACGTCTCACCACCGTGCAGTCGCATTTCAAATCAGTGTGCACTGCTAACAGCAGCATGCAGGGCAGCGGCGGCACATGGCTCAAAGTCTTGTTTAAAAGTTGAGAGTTGTTCCTCAGCTCTGTGACGACAGTTTGTCTGCCGCGGGCGCAGACATTATCTTCTGGTGTGCTCGTGTATCGCACAAAAGGTTTGGCTCTTCTCCACGAGCGCAGCCCCTTTGTCATCTGTTATCACATGGAGCCTTATGCCTTCAGCTGACAAGTCTCCATTCCATCTGTTGTGACTGCAACAGATGGAAAGGAGATACACAAATTTTCTGCACTAAGTCGGTGACTGTGGCCACGTTCAGAACTGGTTTTAACATCTGTCCTGAGAGATTTGATCACAAGTGTTTATAGTTCCGAGTGTGACCCTTGACAGCTGAGGTTAATGTTTCTCCTTGGTGCATCTCCACTGACCAGATCTCACTTTATCATACTATAATATTTTTATAATCAGTGGGACAATAGTGTGGCTGTAGTTGGTGTGTGTGTATTTGTATTTGCGACCTCTTAAGACCTTTTCTTGCATAAACACTGACCTTCTCAGGTCCAGTAGAGACCAAAACCTGGTCCATTATTAGGCAGAAACTCATCTGTGAGGAACTGGTTAAGTTTTGAATTGCAGCAATAGCAAACATTGAGAAAGTGTAAATACACATACTAAATGCATAGAGAACAGAGACTTTGTTCCATCGATGTTACACTTGTAAGTAAAGTGCAACTATGAGAATGCCAGGTCACCATCCGTATGCTTTGTATGCTTGTGTGTTTTTCAATCCTCATAACTTGTGTGTGGCCCCTCTCTTGGTTAGACAGTCATTTCCCCGACAACAGTTTTCTCTGCTTCTTTTTTTTGCCGGTTCTGCCTTGATGAATGTCTAATATAACGCTATTGCTGCCTCGATCTTGTGGACGGTAAATGGCTAGGGTGTGCTTGTGTGTAGTGCCATAAAGCGACACAAGATTCTTGGGAGAACCAAGACCTGATTCTGAGGACTCTGGGTTAGTGGCCCTGATCTTGCAAGGCTGACTTTCTGCTAAGACAATAAGTGGAAGTGGAGTCAGCCCCCACAACAAGACATTAACCATCACAATGGCTCCAAAGCTGTTACATTTTATTAAAAACATCTTCCGCCAGCGACTAAAAACACATCTCTTTCGACTATACCTTGACTAAGACAAGGAAAAAAATTGCTTTGGATAAAAGCGCCTGCTAAATGAAATGCACTGTAATGTAGTGTAAATTAGGGCAAAAAACCCTGCATAGTTCTGCTTTAAATTAGGGTTAAGGTTAGGAATTCTCAGGTTATAGTTAAGGTTGGGTGTTTGTTTAGGGTGTCCAAATGAATGGATATCCATGCAGTGACCTAACAAGAATAGTTGCACAACCCTGTGTGTGTGTGTGTGTGTGTGTGTGTGTGTGTGCACGTGTTCATCATGTAACTGCATTGCATCAATAATATACTAGAACATTTCAAAGGTGATATTTTGACAGTGTCTGCTGATGGGTGGACATCATTGGACCCATACATGGGTGAATATGGCGACAGTATTTCATCTGTCTTTGCCCCTCCATTCATTCTAAGGGATGTTTTTTTTTTTCACATTTTTTGCTATTTTTCCATCTCTTTTTCAGTTACCCAAAAACACCTCGACAAAGTATAACAAACCATTCCTGGCCAAATTGCCCAATTCCATGTCTAAATTGTCAGGTATTTTCAAAGCTGCAGGTTGGGCATTTTGCAGTGAAATTGTGGCAGAAGTGGAAGAAGATGAACCAGATGAATAAGACATTTGTGCTCTTAATGCCACAGATGATGTGACTGCTTCTTCACCTCTCATCAAGTAAAGAATTATTGTGTATGTTCTCCATGTTATATTATTATTTGTCTTGATCCCTTTTATATCATTTTGTTTCATCTTTTGTGCCTTTTTCATTTACCACAAAAAGCAGGACTCTAGGGTGTAATGGTCCTCTGTTGTGTGGCATCAGTGGATAGCTGCAGAGTGACGCCTCCAGAGACTCCGCATATCAAATGGAGCAGTTGATAGATGGTTTCAGTCAGTTTTGGACTCTGGGTTTTAAAATGCCACCGAAAGAGGGACCAATCCATATTCGGTCTGACAAAAAGCACTCGTACTGCAGTCTGAGAGGAAGCAGCACAAAACACGAGTGCTCTGTATGAGCTGGGTGGCTTTTGAGCCTGCATAGAAGTAGATATTGGATAAATGTAACAACCTGGTCTCATAAATATTACATTCCCATACAACTATAGTGCTTGCTGAAATTACTTTTCAGGAAGGATCTATTTTATCCCTAAATATCACCAATATGGCATAGTTCAGAAGTATTTGAGGCAAATTTCTCACTGGCAGTGAAAGGGGTTGGTGGTTGCATGGTGGGATGCAAGTCTATAAGCAGCCAATGGGGCAAGGCTTCTGTGATTTGCTATAGAAGAGCTATAAAATTTGAAATCTGAAAATCATGTGACGCCAAGGAAATTGAGCTAACAAGATCTCCAACAAATCCTTCCTGCACTATTTTGTACAAGTTGAAGGGATTTGACAGTCCAAACAGTGAGTCACAGATCTGGTGTTTGCTCGTGGGTGGTGAGTTTGGCAGGATCAGAACAAGATGACGTCTTCCTTATAGGGTTGGTGTTTTGGTATGTATCATCCAATAATATGACTTTCAAAGGCGAACCCTATTTAAAACACCGCATGTCAGCACAGCAGCCTTCGAGCACAGCACGAGCATGTAGTGTGGACACAGGTGTACAATAGAGGCACAGCTGCCTATATATATATATATATATCCCATCAGGATTATCCAGGAATAGCTTTAAAGCCTTTCTGGGCAGAGCAATATCTGAAACACCCCGATTTAATCTATTTTGCACCACTATATATATATATATATATATATATATATAAATAAAAAATAATAATAATCAGTGCCAGGAGAGGCAGAAAGCTAATTTGACCCATCCACTATATTGAACCAGGTAGCAGAAAATGGCCTGATGAATAGATGTAACTGACTAGATTCTCTCATGAGAAATTGGAAACATGAATAAACAATGAAAAGAATGCATTTTAAAGCTTAAACTTCTTTTATTTAACACGGCCGATCAGCTCAACAAGGCATGTTCCAGCACATGCATGTTCAAGTGCAATCATACAAGCTGAACTGAGCACACAGAGCTCCTCCCTGTTGGGAAACAGCCTTGATTGGAGTGGATGTAATTGTCATTGAGCCTCCTGGCTTCAGCGTGTGAGTCACCATATATGAAAGGAGACATCTGCTGGAGCAGAAAACACTGGAGCATCCTACTGGAGCATCTGCTGTGCTGACAGGTGGAATAAATCACTTGCTCCAGTGCAGTCTGTCACTGCAGAGCCCAACCTCATGTGGACTATACCCCCCTCTCTGCTCTGTGGACTCATGCATAGACACAGAAACAAGAGCACACACACACACACACACACACACACACATATAATAAAATATATATACTCAAAGAATGTGATACACCATCTATCAAAAGAGTCATTTTTTAAATAATCATAACTTAGAAAAGGCTTTTTATGTATTTTACATAAACAAAGCAGTGTACATACTACAGTCTGGTGAGCTTGAATAAAAACAGGTATTTCCCTAAACCTAAAAGGTCACCTCATATGAAAGAAATATGATACAGCAATAATGATAATAAAAAACAACTCTACATTTTGCCTGAAGACACTCTGTGATCCAAAGCTAAATGTATTATCCTGGAGATAGAGCCTTGTTTTAAAATCTGTTTTTGTTTTAGGTTTGATTTTTGTGTAAATCACCTTACATTTTTTTTTTTTTTCCTAAGGTGTTATTTTAAACAAACGTATTCTCATTAGTTAAGGCAAACCTTAATATATATTTATAGTATGCACACAGCATGACTTAATTAAAGAGGTTTATTGAAGAGGGCATTTGTACTTTGTTAAACATTAATTTGTTTTTAACTGAACCTTTTTCATGTCTTACATGAGGACATTAAATGATATGAAATACTGAATTACGATGTGAAATCTCACATTGTGGCTCTTGATTTTGTACACTTTTTTTTAACCTTCATTATTAGAATTAATATAGGCGATATGCTTTTTTTTGTTCTTGGTGTTTTACATTTAAATTAAAAATGAAACGCACTGATGATAAACTGAGTTTGAAAAACAATATCTTATTATTTTATTTTCTATTTTGATTGTACGTTTGAATCATTAGCTTTAGAATTTTAAAAATAACATTCCAAAAAAAAAAAAAAAAAAACATTTTCAACTTTTTTCTACTTTTTTGTCCAGATGACACCAAATTATATACAGTATTTCTGTCAGTAATGCCAAATGCTTTATATGTGGTTGACCTACAACTTGCGAAGTAAGAGTTTACCCAATTTTACCAAAGGATAGGATACACTGTAGGCAATTAAGAGGAGGATAGATGCAAGGCAAGAAAGTCTAATTCCTTGAGTTTAAGAGAATCTGATGGGCAGTCCTCTCTGCCGTTAGAACTTTCTTTTGTGTATCAGAGATGTATCCATTTTCATGCATATTAATAGACTGATTATACTCATTGCACACTTTTACATTGCACACAAGAAATGTATAAAACATTACTGGTTATGTTTCTTTTTGTTCTTTGTTGTGAAGGTTATGGCTTTGAATTTGATATGATTTGGAATATTATTGGAATGCCCACACTACAGTGCAACAACATTATTAAAACAACTGTGTCAGCTAGTCCAATATGCGTGGGACAATGTACAGTACTCTGTAAATTTTCCCTGAAAAACCATGTACATGTGTACCTGAAAATTGTTATCACATCAAATATTTTTTCTAAATATTTTTTCTAAACTTTGTATAAATGTTATTTGAATATTTGATGGAATAGAATATCTTTATTTATTGTCATTCAGAACATACATCTGTTAAATGTACAGTAGGAATGAAATTTCGTTGCATCTTGCTCGCCATCGGACAGATGGAATAAATTAGAATAAAAATGTAAAAAAAGAAAAAAGGTATTTATATTTTCTAAGGTAATGCAGGGTTTACACTGTGTTGAGCTAACGGTAGAAGCTAAAGAGATGCAATAAAAGACCCTGGTATATTTGATCAGTTTTGCGGGATCTACAGTCTGTTGAGCTTAGAGAAGTAGCTTCAAGATGCATTCAAGAAATCTCTTAAATATCACATTTAAGATTACATAGGTAATTGGAGTAGGAATATCTGTTTTTAATATATATATGTATTTTTTTGCAACTTTTTTAAATATATATTCACATAGTCACAATAGCTGATTGACTTTTTATAATTAATGAAATAATCAATGAAATGTTCAAACACTTCTGCCCATCCCTAGTAAAAACAATTATTTTTTTAAAGCTGGTCCACTTTTTCAGCAGTGTCTAAAGCTTTTGCACAGTCCTGCATCCTTAATTTTTGATTCTGCTTGTTCAGTACAGTGCAGCTAGTCCAGTGTGACTCCTTCTGACAGGAGGCCACTCAGTCCATTTCCAGAGGCCACTTGGGACTTTTGTGGCCGTTTACCTCGTGTTTACTCACAGCGCCGAGGCCTGGCTGAGGCTCCGCAGCGACAGCCATCAGGGGAATGTCAGGATGACAGACGAGGGCCTGCAAGTGGATATATATCTGAGCGAATGTGACAGCGGGAGGAACGGATATAACATCTTACAGTCCCTGCCCCTCACTGTTCATAGGTTCTGACATCATCTGAGTGTCACATATGATTTACCCAGAGATTTACTTTCCGAAACACTGATGTGCAGGCAAGAGTAGCTCTACAGATGCTGCAGAAAAAGAAGAAGCGGGAGCTGCTTTGACACCCATGCTTCCATCAGGCATGTAATATTAATGCTACATTATGCAAAGAATTAAGTATCTTGGTGCTGCAAACTGCGGCACTTATGTCAAGTGCTTTGTCAGATCCAGTTCCGCAGAGAATTCAAGGGTAAGGACGCAGACAGATGAGGCTGACACATGCTAATGCAGTCATCATGTTGTATATAGCCCTGCGTTCATCACAGAGTTTGCTCCCATGCTCTTATTGCTCACACACCAGTGGAGTGAATCAGAACAATATGTGCTGTTCTGCTCAGAGATATCCACCCTGGGACCTTTTTTATTCAGTAACAGGTGCATTGTCACATTAACCCTGACTTGCTACTCAGGACTACCTTGTAAATATCTTTCTGTAAGAGTCCAGCAAACTCATAATGTGATGGTTATTAATCACAGTGTGTGACATGGATCTGATAAACTTGTTTATGGAAGTATGAGGCCAACTGCACTCGTACTTTCATGTTTTCAGAGAAAAGTCCAAAAAGGAGGCAGCATACAAGAGTAGACTATCTAGTAAAATGGTTCTGATTCATGGCTTGTTTTCCTTCCCTGTACTTTAGCTGTTAGAACATGCACATGTTCAACCAGTGCAGTAGGATATGCCATTGGCAATAGTTTTGTGTATTTTTGCATTTGGAAAAGCAAAAATAAGAGTCGAGTTGAGCTGAGTAGTGCTACAATGATATGTTGGAAAAGTAACTCGCAACTGCTGTGCTGAATTGGGGCTTTCTTGGTCATTTTTTGCAAATGCAGTCTTGGGAGATGTTACACTTTATCAAGTGAGACACCATGAAATGGGGCATTTGTATTAGTTATTGGCTATCAACGATGAATAATAATATTAACTTTAAAAAAAACATATACATGTATATGTATACTGTATATATGAACTGACCACTAAACGATAAGGGATACTGAGAGACTGTTTTATGGCCCTTTGTGGCCCACCACATGGTCCTTTTATGGTTTTTGAGCAAAGGGTCATGTGGCCTCCACCTAGGATGCATGTTTTGCACTTTTACTGATTTATTAATGCAATTTATTTAGAATTTGGGTGGTACCATTCATAGGTATTTTAATTATAAAATATTTTCTATAAAGTATTTTAGCATCTCCTGGTTTAAGAGTTTAACCTTGGTGGTGTGGTCAGCTTTTAACATGTTATATATATATATATATGATATATATATATATATATATATATATATATATATATATATATATATAATACTGATATTAATTCTAATTTTTATATACTGTATATAGTTGGCTGCAAGAAGATGAGGGAAATCACAACTATTTGTCATTATCATTTCCGAATCCATCTTGTGGTCTTTCACAAGACACAACGCCCTTCACTTATGATGTCAACATGCCTGCAATTATCCTAAACATTACCAACAGGGCACCAGTTTAAATTCTGGTTAGACAAAGGATCTTTTTATGTTCACCTTGTGTGTGTGTCAGTTTCCTCGGGGTTCTCTGGTTTCTTCACATAGTCCAAAAAAAAAACAAAAAAACATGCAAATTTTAATTGGATACTATAAATTGACCATAACTGTGAAGTGAGAGTGAATGGTTGTTTGTCTTTGTGTGTTTGCCCCTGCGATGGACTTGCCTTTCACCCGACGTCAGCTGAAATTGGCACCAGCCCTCTGATGACCCTTACGCCAAGGATAAAGTGGGAGACACTCACAGAGTGATAACCAATGGAGACAAACAGTACAGCTAAGAAATGCTATTCTACTTGAACAATAAAAAAATAAAGTGACAATCCAAGTTCACTGCAGTATAGTCATAAGCATACTGGAAAGCTCCACCCATCGACCCCTCAACACGCTCCAACATTAGATTGTAATCCACAGTCTAAAGTTACAGATCAGGTGAATGAAATACTGTGTGCATGTGTTTGTCTTGGCGCTGCTTGGTCTTGGGTTGATAGGGTTGTCTCCTACAGCCCAGATATAAGTGGTCCTGAATGAAAACCTGATTAGACAGCAACACATTTGAACTTTTGACTGTGCTCAGACTCACTACCTGCTCCCCAGAGCCATATATACTTAAGCATTCCTAACACTTCCATGTGTATATAAGTGTTTATAGAAGGACTTATAGCAAAAGGTAAGCTCTGTATCCTTAACTAAACATGGAGCAGCATGAAGATGAAGTGATTCTGAGGTGAACAAGGATACCAGAACTACAGGAGAGGAGGCACTTTGTCATGTCTGTGGTGTAAAGGTGGATGCATATTTATGAGAGATGTGAATAAGTAATGAAGCCACATTGTGCTAAAAACCCAGTGAATCCACACAGAATGCTGGTGTGTGTGTGAAGGATTCTAGAAGTAAGCTGATTATCGACACATGACCTGGAGAGATCTCTTCATGGTCAAGGTTAGATCCACATAATTCAATTTTTGTCAAGAAACACAGACAATTCTGCTTCAGATATGCCTGCTTTCCACATTTATACAGTTTTGGAGCCTCAAAAGCAGACAAAAATTTAAAAAAAAACACAGCTGGCTCCATTTTTTGGAAACTCTGAAGCTGTGTTTGTCTGGAAGTGGAAAAAAACATTGGAAACAAGACACACTTACCCGCATTCACTTTGGGCTGGGTACTTTCAGTGTTTGCATGTCTGCAGAGGTACAGTATGTCAAGTCAAGTCAAGTCAAGCCTATTTCATTTATATAGCCCAACATCACAAACACAGCTTGCTTTGCAGTTTGTACAGAAAATGGCACTGTCCATCCTTAGACCCTCACATCGAATGAAGAAAGAAAATGGGAGAAACCTCAGAAGAGCCACAGAGGAGGAATCCCTCTTCCAGAACAGACATAGCATCACATTTATAGAGTAGAAACATATACAGTACATGTATATCACAGAAATTTATAAAATGTAAAAGGTAGAAAATACCTCTGACATTAGTTTCGTCATCTATCAACTTTCTCGTCCAGTTGGTGGTGTGCCCTTGCTTGGTCAAACGAGACAACAAAGAAGACAGTAACCATGGCAACTTGCTTGATCTTTTATGATGAAGTCCTTTAATACAGACAAATGTCCAACTCAGCACTCACAAAGTACAAGGAAACAAAAGGGGGAGAAATCACCATTGCTGGAAAGGAAAATGAGATGGGGTACACATGCCTGGAAAGCTGGACAATACCCTCATTAAGAATGAATGTAACAGCTGGCACATGTGGACATGGAAAGTGGTTCTCCACGGAAGCAGATGTGGTATTTTACTGCCTGTGACTCGACTATCGACTGGGAATTAAAAGTTCCCTTAAAACTTTATTTTAATTTTTTTTCCCCTTATAATTTTATGTTTCACCATTGATGAGTTTGTACAATATACCTAAATGACCTTGTAATTGACCTTTTTCGGTGTGTCAGTATGGACATAGATTACTTTGATATACAGCTGAAATACTATAATATGCAGGTCATTTTAATTTTAAAACACAGTTTTTGAATGAGGACCCGGTATGAACAGAGCCTTATAGTGCACTGAGCCTGCAGCATTTCCAGAGGGAGTTGTTTGTGTTCGCTTAGTGTGACATTGAATAAACTGTGTCAAGTGATGTCACTTCAACTGTGAATTGGTGATGAAGACTTCAAGGCCAAAGAGAATTGTGTGAGTTGCGACTGAGTGGTGAGATATGAATTCAGCATGGAGCTGTAGGTGTGACTTTGATGACATTTGTATGTCTGCATTGTTATACTGAAGGTCATGGATTACAGTACTATGTTTCCTAAACTCCATCTTAAGCACAATGACACTGAACATGGACCCTACAAAAAGAATTCAGCAGCAGTTGATTGGGATTTATTGGGTGATATCATTGAAGTGGGGGCTCATAGGGATATTGAATTTAGGAGCTGTATCACTTTATCAACATTATACTTAGGAACTGCTAGTATTCACACATATGGATACAAGAGTATAGTGCTAATTCCAGGTGTCTGTGACTTATTCAAGTTATGACTTCAAAGGAAGTGAGGAAAAATGTGTCAGTTAAGTGACAGCATGAAAATTGTGGTTTCACAATAATCAAAAATTGCATGTAAAACTCTAATTAGTATCTCTGTTTTTGGAATTAGATAAACTCATCAACATTCAGCTGCTTTGCCTTAGACCTTTAACAAAACTATACAATTGTACTGTTTGATTCCTGTTTAGACACCAAAACATCTAACAAATGTGATTTACTTGGTTTTTGTTTTTACAGTATATCGCTATCTCTACAGGCTATAAAAGAAGAGGTGGAGATACCATGTTTGACTGAGGCTGACTCAGGTGGGTGTACAGGTGGATAAGTCATACTGTGCAAATGGCATCTGCAGTGCACCCATATCTGATATTTGGCCTTTTATTTTTGTACATTGGGAGGAAGTAGAGACACGTCATCCATCTTTATATACAGTCACTTGAGCTCGTCCTCACACACACACACACACACACTGACTACATGACTGACTTACATTCATTTCCAAGACTTACTACAACCTTACCCATAATTATTAGTTTCCTATTCCTTACCCTAACCTCAACCTAACATTAAACTAACTTTTAGACGTGTCTTCACCTTAAAATGTAATAATTTACTTTAAGGGGACTTGAATTTTGTCCCCATAAGCATGACAAATCCCCATAATGTGACTATGTATACAGATTTACGTCCCCACAACATAAGGAATACCAGGTACACACACACACAGTTATTTTTCTTAGGACACTACCTTGTCTTCCATTCATATTGACAACCTGAACAAAGCATCATCTCTAACCTTTACCATAACCAGTTAATGTCCAATTGTATCCCCAAACCTCAAATGAGGTTCTGCCTCATTAAGGCCAAGGTTTTCGTCTCCATGTGGACTACTGGTCCTGAGAAGGTCAGTGTTTGTGCACGAAAAGGTCCTAAAGAGAGTGCAAATTACACACACAGGGCGAATCCCAGTGTGCAGGTATGCCTCCTCCTACGATATCTGAGCCCACTTTGTATCTACTGTAAACACACAGGCACTACACATTGTGTATTTATTGTATCCAGTAAATAGTATGCAAGGTCAGGCTGTGGGGCTGTATAAGCACCATGGTTTTATTGACATGGGAGGAAACCGTTCATTGCTTTATTAGCCCACTGCACAGGTGTGTAACATACACACATGTTTGTCTTTTAGACAGAAACAGAGTATGATACAGGAGTGTGGGTTGTCTCCTACAGGATTAGTCATGTTATTGCTTCTGCCTCTGGCTTCTGCAGCCTTGTTTCCTCCCACAGGTCTCACATTTCCCAGTTCTGGAGAGGGAGAGAGAGAGAGACTTCTACTTTTATTAACAAGCAAAGACAGAGTCACCAGGCTGTGAAGAGGCTGCTCAACACAAATGCTAGCTGACAAATATAATACTGGAATGGATGCTTATTTGCTGTTTATTTGCCCATTATGCTGTATATTACATTTCTGTTAACCTAACAATTTCTACATGTCATTGCTGGCTTTGCAGGGATAGAAATGAAGCTGTGTCTGCGTCACAGGTACTGCTACTGATACATAGTTTCTATAATTTGGTAGGTGATCCACTGCCTTTTTTTGTGAAATATTAATGATTTTTATTCCCAGCAATACCCAGACTATTGACCACCAGTTGCAACAGAAGACCTTGACTTAATTTGCATTGTGCTTCTGTTCTGAATTTTCTCCATAACTGGTCAACCATTACTGAGTGACAGGGATAAACATGAAGGGCTCTACTTTCATTGACCAGATGCATGCAAAGGATGTGTGGCAAAGAGAGGGAGAGAAGGCGTGACTGGGTTTAACGCAGTTGGGTCAAATCTTCACCAAACTAATGAGTTCCTCTCCTTACCTTTAAATGTGCAAGTTTCATTTCGCCATGGACAAAGAAGACAGCAGCACCCTCAGACAGCCAAACTTCTCCCAGGAAGAAACTGATGTTCTGGTCCAGGAGGTCCAGTGGCCGAATATATGGTCACACAAATAGACCTCCACGGGCTGTTGATGCAAAAAGAACCTGGGAGGAGTTTACCAATATTGTTAATGAGGTTTGCCCTGACATACTGTGAACCGTTGCCCAGTGTAAAAAACAGTTCAATGATGTAAGAAGAAGGGCCAAACAAAAGCTCTCTGAGCACCGGAGGCATCAGAAGCACCTGTGTTTAAAGGACGCATTGCCAAGCTCGTGGTCTGGCCCTTGTCTCTAGTGTTTGCATGTGAAATGAACTTGTCTTACCCAATTGAACTATGATCATTTTGGCATATAACTCTGGATTATACAAAATCAAAGATATACAAATATCTATAAATATGTTTGATTAACCCTCTCCCGGATCCAACCGGGAGCACAGAGCGTCCCCGTGCGCAAGGAGGAAGAGGAAGAAGGAGACTAGTTCAATAAACCAATAAAATTGATGTTAACACCATTTTGTTTTGTGAGTGATTTTATGTATTGTTAATGTGATTGAGTGAACTGTGGCCAACAACAAAAAAAGAATGTATAAACAGAAACATTTAAGGACAGAGCTTTGCAGCCAGGTGGTCTCTCCTCTCCCATGTGCTCTGCTGCTGTCCCTGCCACATAGAATGCACTGAATTTTATGAGATGAGAGAATCAGATATATACTCACTATCTAATGCCGAGGCTGTTTGTGGTTGGCTGAGAGAGAGATGTGAAGTCGTTAGTTTGCATCACAGTTTCAGCTGCGTTAATTAGATTCCATTACACGTGCCAACCCCCTTTGATCTGACATCACATGTGACGGGACAGTCAATATAGATATAAATTTATGTGCTGATTCAGGTAGTTAGATTAAATAGTGGTTGTTGTGATTATTAATTGCGCCGAGAGACCAGGTTGAACTTTCAGCGCACCTTCTGCGCAGCCTTTTGGCAAGAAATTGTCACTGCACCAAGCTGAATCTGTTGACACCTTCCCCCGCTGTGCCGCCACCATTTGACACCAAATAGTCAAATTCTCTGTGCATTGTGTTGCACTGGATGAAATTACCACTGCATGCGCTGCGCTGTGCTGTGCCACAAAATTAGAGCCCATGTGGTAACATCCATCAGTTAATAGACATATGACAAAAGAAAATAAATATTGGGCCTGTTCTGTTACTGTAGAATTCTCTAAGACTGCAATCTAGGTCAAGGTAACATTTGTTTATATAGCACATTTAAAAACCACCCGTTACCCAAAGTGCTGTACATGTACATTAAATAGAGTTAAAAAAAGAAATCACACAAAAACAATAAAACACAATAGGGTAGAAAACCACAAATAATGAATAGCAATAAAAACAACAGGGAATCAACAAAAGGGAACGATGTTTCTTTGCACTCTAATTAATACAAGTATAAATAAAATGGGTTTGCACTAAGAGTTGGTCACTCTTGCGTGACCCAGCAGACTATTTCAAAGGAGATGCCTTACCCTTAGTTCTGACACGTGTACATGTAAGATCCAGGAACTGCCGAGTTGTTTAACTCAGACAACAAACACAGTGGGTTGTTATTTAAAGATTAAAACAACTAAGAAACAACAAGCTTTTAACTGGCTCCTTACTGAATCCAGTAAAGCAAAGGAAATACAGGGACTGATAATGGTCAAATCGTCTTTTCCCAGTCGGTACACGTACTGCTCCACCGTGAACCTGGTGTAGACGACTGATCTAACCCACCATATAAGGCCTTAAAATAATCCAAAAAAGACGTGATGAAAAGGTGAAATCACCTGTTGGGGGAGAGAGAGCTTAACCTATCCTGAGTCTCAGTTGGAAAAAGCTGTTTTTTTAACAACAGACAAACTGCTTATCCATTAAAAAAAAAGAATTGTTAAAAATCAAGATTTTTTACAGAAGGGAAATAAAAATAGGCAAGTGGACCAAGGACACTAGTGATGATTGATAATTGTCAGCAAAACAGAAAAAAAAGAACAGACTTTCCTAAAGGCAACATTTATAGGGAAAGGAGGAGTGGGACTATACCTTGAGTGATCAGCAGCCACTGATTTAAGTCCTTTAAGAATAGTACATTTAATGCCTACACATACGTCATGCACAGTGTCAGGACAGGGGAATGTGTCTTGGTAAAGTATACGTTTCACAATCCCAGGACAAATGTATATGTAGGTGCATGGCACAAGATGCTTTGTGTGATAACAGACCCCTCTGTATAAAAAACATTCTACTGAGACCTTCAAAATCTGTCCCACTAGACAGGGAAAAATTGTATTTTTTGGTAATTTTAATTTACATGTTGCCACAATAAACCACTATACCAGTGTAACATATAGTTAATATACGTTATATGTCAATATAACGTATATTAACACAGGAAGAATGATAATGTTAGCTTATTATACTGCAATAATCTATTTTAAGAAACACAAATGTTGTTGGTGTGTGATGGTATGAGCTTATATGGCAGCAGTTGTAATGAAGACAAGGTAAGGTAATTGTTTAAATTATTCTTCTTATTGAAAATGAATTGGTTTATCTGGTCTGTGATCCAGCTGGAGCCACGAGATTGGAGTAGTGGTTAGCACTGTTGCTGCTGCCACAAAAAGACCCAGGTCTGCGACCCAGTCAGAACAAGGGCTTTTCTGCATGGAGTTTGCATGTTCTCCCCCATGGGTTTTCTCCAGGTTCTCCAGTTTCTTCCCACAGTCTGTCCATCCACCCATCCATCCATCCATCCATCCATCCATCTTCTGCCGCATATTTGAGGCCGGGTCACAGGGGCAGCAGCTTAAGCACAGAAGCCCAGACTTCCCTCTCCTCCGGCCACTTCGTCCAGCTCTTCTGGGGGAATCCCGAGGCGTTCCCATGCCATCCAAGAGACATAGTCTCTCCAGTGAGTCCTGGGTTGTCCCCGGAGCCTCCTCCCAGTGGGACGTGCCCGGAACACCTCACCAGGGAGGCATCCAGGAGGCATCCTGACCAGATGACCGAGCCACCTCATCTCTCCTCATGGCGGAGGAAACTCCACAATCTCATTCTTTTCGGTCATTACCCACAACTCCTGACCATAGGCGAGGGTAGGAACGTAGATCGACCGGCAAATCGAGAGCTTTGCCTCTTGGCCCAGCTCCTTCTTCACCATGACAGACCGATGCAGAGCCCGCATTACCACGGACACTGCACCAATCCACCTGTCGAGTAAGTGTGAAAGTGAATGGTTGCCTCAATGTAGCCTTGTTGTAGCCTTTGTTGTGATTACACCCATTACACCCAGAGTGCTCCATGACACAAACATTACATTACCCCATTTTAGTTTAAAATGTTTTGTTCTGGATGCAGCTGCTGCCCCCCCCCCAAAATAAAATGAAAATGTGGAAAATTCTTTAATGCTCATCTCAACACAGCATGCTTTTTTTTCTAAACATGTATTAATATATAATAATATTATGGATGTACTGTAACGTGTGAACATTCTTCCATCATTTGTTTCAATAACTAAGAGAAAACTTTCAACTGGAGAATCCACTTTTAGACATTTTGAAGGTCAACTAGAACACTTGTGTTGTGAACTGTACTGAAGTCATCCTTTAAGTTAAACGCCACTCATTTTGATTTTGGGAAGAGTGAAACCTGATTCTCAATTCTACTTTGTCACTGAAAATATAAATATTTCAAGAGGTAAGATAAAATACAAGCCTGGGAAATTATTTAATAGATTTGTGTGTGTATTTGCTATCTCTTTTTCTGGTATATATACACTGACTTTGTCAGGACCAGTAGTCCTCATGGAGACCAAAACCTGGTCCTGATGAGGCAGAACCTAATATTTGAGGAACTGTTAAGTTCAGGGCAAACTTGTGCGTATTTCCAAGGGCAATGCTCTGTCACACTTGGCTGTCACACTTCAGGCAGTCCTTTAGCAATGTGCTGTGACTGAGATCTAGCAAAGGTGTCTTGACACTTTGGTAGTTTAACATTCCACTTCATTCTGAAAGCTTCACTCTAACTGGCTATCTGTAACATCAGTCTAAGGCTTGTCCCAGATCTGATTAATTTCATCGTCCTTCCAAAAAAGCAGAGCTATTTGCGAGGTACTTCTTACCACAGTTTGTCACAATGACACCTTTGAGCATTGAGCTGTGACACAAATAAATCCTTTGTCTGCAGCTGTTAATGAGATATAATTGGAAATGCTCGATCTATAATATCAGGCCAAACCTCCAAATTTCCTTTAACACCATACACTGCTGTTCACAGATTGAATGCTGTTCACAGATGAATATTGATGTAACCTCCATGTTTTGTAACATGCCCCCAGCAACAGTCTACCATCTGTTTTGGAGCTGTTAACTGAAGGCATCTGTCGTTTCATCTTGGATTTTGTACTTTTTGTCTTCTCAAATTATGAGAGAACTGAAGAAGATTTTTTTTTCCTGTAACCTTATATTAGTACTCAAGTTTTACATTCATAACTGAAACTTGTTGAAAATAAAAGCCTTTTTTTCTGCCTTTGAAAATGAAGCAGAGCTCTGCTTTTTTATCTACAGTACATCCTGTAATAGAAAAACCGTGTCTAACTGTGATAGATTATGCTCCTTGTTGCTGTCTATAATGTATTTTTGTGAATATACATTGTATTGCCTTAATAATCTCTCCCCATTCACACCAACAATTTCATGTTGATTTTCCAGTATTAGGATATGCTGCCTACATCATTCCCTGTGTGCATTCACCTTTTTCCTCCCCCCCCCCCCTTGTTATTGGCACTATAATTGTCGTCAATCTTACTAGTTCATATGCATACCAATGGATCAGACAATTTACTGTGGCAACATCATTCTCATATTTGTACATGAATATTGAAGACATGACAACTGATTTCTATTTGCACTTCAGTGATTCTAGTTTATTTTTCGGCTTCACTGTCCAGTCCTTGCCTGTCTTTGACCATGACAATCATTATCTTCACGTTTTAGTAATCATTTCATTTTCTAAAATAAGCACTGTTAGCATAGCTGGAGTTTCCTCATGACCTGAGAATCTTTACCCAAACAGACATGTGTACTGGGAGATAGTGTGCTTAGTGTTTGCGAACACCCCCTCAGGCACATGGTTCACTCTGGGTTGCGCTCCACACCACAGATGGTGAAGTGGCTGACCGAGTAGGTGTGAAAGTGCAGAGACAGGTGCGTCTCACAGCCACCCTCCCACTGATTTATAAGTGTTTATCCTGATTCCAATTCCTTTCTCACATATGTCAAGTTGGTGATAGAGTTTACATGTGATGTAGTGAATAGTAATTGTGGTATCCACAATAAAATAATCAGTTACTGGGAAGAAGGATTGGAAATGAGTACAGCCTACTTAAAGTAGCTCCACTGCACTTTGTGATGCTTTTCCTCCCACCGGATAACTTAAAGCTCACCAGGAATTGTATTGGTAATTTTAATTCTTTCTTATGGCTGATATGAGCTGGGTTTTTTCCATTTAGGGAAATTTATTTTGTGCATGTTGAGCATGTGGGAAGAGCCGTGGTAGCACAGCAGGAGCGATGCGGTCGGCAGATGGAGTGTCTTCGTGCCTGTGGAAACCTTGGGATACTGAGTAAATTAATATTAGTAGAGCTGCCATTTCCAATGAGAGAGTGGGACAGAGAGCCAAGAGCCTGGTGCTTTTAAATAGTGCAGAGAAAGTAGGTACTGTGACCTCTTCTTTAAAAAAGTGTGATAATGGTCTCTTTGAAAATGAATAATTTGTAACTTCATCATGCTTTAGAAGTGATGTTTTGGGTGATAGCTAGTCTTTTGTAGTAATACATCAGCACCCAGATGCAGAGGACAGTAGAACCGTGGCCTTTTGAAATGTGCTTTAATGCTACTTGCAAGTGACAGAATGCAAGCAGGAAAGCAGCAACAGTCAGGCACTGCCACAGGCAGATAGGAGGGCTCAGGCACTTCACTCGGTTGTGGACAGAAGGCTGAGGTGATTTCCAGGATTCAGATGAGGTGGGTAATGTCACAAAGGGAAAAAAAAAATGCACTGATGCCTAGTGTTTGCTCAACTGTTGGGTTTCTTTTCTCTCTGTAATATTGTGAAAAGGTTTTGGCCAGTGGCTTGAGATAATGTATGTTGTGATTTGGTGCTATACCAATACAAATTAATTGTAAATGAATTGAAATGTCGGTTGAAAAACATAACAAAATGAATCTTTAATAAAATTAAGTATCAAAAGGAAAAACTTAAAAACAAGACCAGAAAACACATGGGAAAGCTACAGTAAAATGAACGTAAACAAAGTGACCTCAAACAAACAAATTTACCAACAAGACACAGGAGCACAACAGCGTCCAGCTGGTTTGCTCATGGGCTGAGGCTTCATGGTGCTTTATTCACTGTACTGTGCTATCAAGTGGACAATAAAACAGGCAGAGTGATCATAATGATACATTACCACATGACTTTGGTGTTTGAAGCTTTGAATTTAATAAATGAATGAATGAATGACGCTTGCAATGCCAAGACATAAATGAAATGATTCAAGTTTCACAAAAATGTTCCTGGATTACTCAACACACTCTTAGAAGCATTGCCATGGAAGGACACATCACTAGTTTGAATGACGAGTGAAATTGTGAAACTGCATGAGGTGAGTATAAATTATTAAGCAGCATAGTTTTGATGGAATTGTGTATCTTTGTACAGACAGAAAGTTGTACATTTATTGTGTGTTTACCCTAAATGATGGCCGAGTACATGAATGAATTCCTGGAAGGACTCAGGTCCATGTGGGCATGCATTTATGATGCTGTCCAGCAATCTAAATCTAATAAAATTAAAACTACTTTCAGGTTTTTTGGTTAGGGCAGCTCTCTCCCACTCCCTTATGCTGATATGCATAACAACTCAATAGAGAATCCCATTACCCTGCAGGAATAACAAATTCCCTTTCTACAATAGATAAAATGCTCACAGGAGACTTGCACTCCTACACCTGAAGGAGGCAGCCATAGAAGTCGATGGCCTTCCTCATCTGTTCCACCTCATTCGAGTCCTCGTTTCACTCCAGGAACAACAGGTTTCATCAAACGAACTCCTCTGGGCACTCTCCTCGCTCCTCTTCTCACAGAGATAATCTGCTCAGCCACAGGAGTATTGCTTCACCCTTTGGGAGATGTTAGGCTTCAACATGACATAAGAACAACAGCACAGGCTCAGACATCGAGGTATTATCCTGCACCACCACATGCAGAGAATTACAATGGTCACTGAAAACACCAGCAGGTGCAGTGGGAGTGGGTGGCCCCCTGCTTCCATGTCCAGACGGAGTCCCGCATGCAATCTCTCATGTAAACCCTCCTGAGTACAGGTTCTGTAACACAAAAACAACAGAAATGATTAGTTGGACGTGACAGAATGTCAATGTGATGTAATCCGCTTTAACTCCACTTTAAAAAAGTACACTTCGCCATAGGAGTAAAGAGGAGAGACTGCTGCCTCTGTTACAATATATCATAACAATATATCATAACATTCTTTGTTCTGTTGTGTATGGACATCAGGGGCACAGCCCTTAATTGGTTTAGGTCCTATTTGTCCAACAGATGTTTATCTGTTCATCTAGGTCAATATTCCTCAGCAGTCATCTTACCAGTGGGGTGCCTCAAGGCTCCATCCTGGGGCCTATCCTCTTCTCACTTTACCAGCTCTCTGTGGGGTCTGTTTTTTTTTTCTCCTCCTCCATCTTTTTGCATATGACTTACAGAGATATCTTCCCTTATCACCAAACAACTTGGAGTTCATTTAGTTTCAGAGATGGTCAGATATGGGTGGAGTTAAACTTCTTAATTATTAACAAAAGAAAACATTTATTTGGGCAACCTCTTGGTCATCACTGTGTCATGGCCCGTTAAGTTGATTTTGTCACACAACTGTAATCTTTGTTCCCTGTCTTTTTTAGGATTAATTCTCCTGAAGACTTCTCTTTTTTTTCTGGCTTTTAACATTAATGATGCAAGCCCACAAGCTAGTTCAGGCAGCCAACTCGAGCTGCATTGCTGTGTCATAGACGCACCTCTTGTACACCCATGCTAAATTGGCGGGCTATTTAAGCTACAGTATTTTCCCATCTCTCCCTCTGCTCGTCAGTGCTACTGCTGCATCGCTGCTCATGCAACAAGCCCCACCACCACCCCAGCATCCACCTGCAGGCTCCCTGGGGGTTTTAAATGTTTTGCTCATCACTCCCAGATATGTCGTGGTAAAGTATCTGAAAGGAGAGATATGAAATTGGAGCCTGGATGCCAAACATAACCATCTATATATTCTGATGCAATAAACATTCAAACGTAAGTTGTCTGACTGAAGTTGATTAGGCAAATTGGCCTCACAGTACAATCATGGACCTTTGTAACTTACTTTTCTATTCAACGATTTCATCATCACCCTCTCTCATACATTCTTGGTCCTGGTCCTCCATTGCTGTTCTTTCACTCCTCTCTTTACTCTCCTCCTCTCTTGTACCAAACCTTTTATCTGTCCCCCATCTTTTCCTGTGCCATTTTTCAACTTTTTTCTTTTCCTGTGTGTGTGGAGATTTAGTCTATTCTATTTTGCATATTTTATTTTTTTCTGGCGGCTCATGTTTCCTCTCTCTTGTCTCTATTTTAACATACTGTTTGAATTGTATTGTTTGTTTTTTTGAAATGTCCATTTGTTGTCTCTGTCACTAATCTCTTCTCGTTATATTTACCCTGTTGTAAGTTGATATTCCATTACAATATTCCTGGAGACATTATTCGAAGGTTGAACTTCTACATTGTTTTGCTTTAAGTCTCCTCACCCTCTTGTGGAAATCCTCTCTCTTGTCTCTATTTTAACATACTGTTTGAATTGTATTGTTTGTTTTTTTGAAATGTCCATTTGTTGTCTCTGTCACTAATCTCTTCTCGTTATATTTACCCTGTTGTAAGTTGATATTCCATTACAATATTCCTGGAGACATTATTCGAAGGTTGAACTTCTACATTGTTTTGCTTTAAGTCTCCTCACCCTCTTGTGGAAAAAAAGTATTGCAGGTAGATGGAGGAATATCTTTATTTTGTCAGACTCAAGATGGATGCAGAACAACCAAAAGAAAGCAACCTTAAATAGTTTGACAGACACTTTACATGGCTACTTATTGGGGATTAAAACACAAAGTTTTAATCTTAATGAAGGTATTCATTCATATGCAGAATGCTGGACAAGTTTAAAACACAACATACTTATAAACTTGACATGGGGTGTCACCCAATCCTGATTGAGTGAATATAAGTTGTGATTATCTGTGGATTTCATCTAGGAGTCACCTGGAAGCTGATATGCAATCAAGCAAATTTTTACAACTGTAAATGACAATGAGCAATGGGGATTGGGTACCTTGCTCGGGGGTAACCCAGCCCTTGGCCTGGTGGGGACTCAACCCAGCAACCTTCCGATTACAAACCAAGTTCCTTTTCTTAGAGTTGTATAAATAATTCACCTTTTTTTTTTTTTTTTTACTGTGGCTCTACTGAATACCCTCAGTTCTTGATTCAGTAACTGCATTGTAAAAGAACTAAACCAGACGAACAGAACAGTTAAGATAACCAGGGGAATGACTGGGGCCCCTCTATCCTTGCTGCTGGAGGTGAACCATGTAGCCTCTAGCATCACTGCAGATCCCATCCACCCATCTCGCAATCTGTTTCCATTTGCTGCCTTCAGGAAACAGCTACACACATTTCTACTAACACCAGCAGGGTGTTGAATAGCTTTACCCTCAAGGAATCATGTTCATTAACAAACTGTGTCCCCCTCATCCATGGCAAAATTGAACCAAGGACTGACAACTGCACCCATATGTACTGTGTTGCACAATAATGGACTGTTTCACTTTGAAAGCAATATGTCACATTTTAGATGCATTTAATTACTCTGTTTGTCTGTTTTATATGTTTTAGTTGAGTTTTATTGTCTGTTGTTTTTCTGCATATCCCTTTATTGTTCTGCTACGGGTTGGCATAACAGTTTGTTTGTCCTGTATGCATGAGGGACATGAGGAAAATGACAAGCTAAATGTAACCAAGTGGAACTGATGTTGTGGGGCAGCTGGTCTCTTCAGACCTGTGATGCAGGGTCCGTGCATTGATTAAGTAATAAGGGACACCTGTGGGTGATTCGTGGGAGCCACTCCTGGCTTTACCTCTTCCACAGATGGCTACCATGCCACTTGTAGTGCGGTGATCATGCAGCTGATGTAAATTTGCGCGGCTGCATTTGGGTGCATGTCATTGTCTGTTTCAGCTGAACAGTCTTGGTGTGCAGGTGGGGCTATATTTCCTGGACTGTGGTCTTGTGTATTTATTGGACATAAATATATAAATATAGTCCAATAAATGAGTGAATGGTAGAGCCCAGTTTGTGGTTAGCAAATCTGACAGAATGCAATCTTCCACTGAGGCCTCTCAGTTACTGTACTGCACTGGATCAGCACCAAAATCGAATAATTTCATCATTGGATCATTACCTCCATCACCAGATAATTTAACCAAGACATGCATGTATATAAATGTGGACATAATCTTCCATTTTGCAGGGTGAGTCCAACCAGAACATAACTTTTTGAATAGCCAACAAGGGATGACTCTCTACTGGTTGCAAAAAGAGATAGTGAAGAATTAATGAGTTTTTGGGCATCCTAAATACCACATAATGTAAATGTTATTATCTAAATATCTTACCATTTAAAGGAAAAAACAAGATACAAGTGGACACCATGTGAGTGACCACTGGTGTCGTCCAGTAGAGCTCCTTTAACTCTTCAGAAAGGCTTCTGAAAAATGAATGCCATAGATCAAACAACATATTTCACAAGTAGAAACAGATTATTCCAGACCTGAATCATTTCATTATCTTCTTTTTGGATCAAATTGACCTCATTCTACTCCAGAGAAGACATTGCAAAAAAAATCATGTAAAATAACGGAAAACTTAATTTACAACGATCATACAACGGCCTTAGACACATCATTACGTATTCATGCCCTGAAAAACCTCAAGCTCCTGCTGCACACTGTGAGACAAATACCCATATTTTCTATAAAAGTTTCCAGGGTGTTGCATGAGATTTGAAAAAAGATATACAGTAATTATAGAGGTTTCAACATTGCCTTTCAAGCTGCTGTCAGCAATGTTGTCTTTTGCATATTTCCACTTTCGTAGATTGACACAATATTAAAAGAAACAATAGGTATGAAAGCCATCAACCCTGAGGTTGACATTACAACAAACTTTTGCATTACTGTCTGGGTCTGAGACTCAGAGAGCCACAATCAGAGCAACAGAGCAAACAATTAGTAAGAGCCATCAGAATATGGAGCTCTTTAATAACGAAATCTATCATGTAAGTCTTTCAGTGTTTGGGATCATCATGTCACAAACAACAGCTGCTGTGCTGTTTCTACAGTATATAAACCTGGTTTGATATACTGGAGTTTAGATGCTGCAACTGAAGCATTCACCATAAGAAATAAAGAGATAACAGAGGAAGCAGTGAAGTTGCAGAAAAAGTGTACCAATTCCTATTATGATTGTCCCTAATGGTGTGTTCACACCTAATAGTCCGCTTCGTTGGTGCGCTCATAATATGAATCGAAACCTTGTTTCAATTTTTCCCACTGGTTCTGTTCATGCTCACAAAAGGCAAAACTCAAAACGGACCATAGCAAAAAAAAAAAGTAATGTGCATAGAAACACACTTCATTTATTTTGTCAGACATTTTAGCGAGTTAAAATGTCTCGCATGAAGGATCAGCAGCATGTATTCATGCTGGGCTTAGTAATGAGTGCTTATCAGTAAAGCATAGCAGATGCACAAATGAGCGTATACTCAGCCTATGAGCACTAACCAACTAATTAGTCGGTAGGTAGGTAGATCAGGGACCAATCAGGTAAGCATATATTTACTCAGCTCAAGTCTGTAGGTTGTCATTGATTCATTTAACACATTTTGATTGAAATGATGCATACAAGCTACACGTCATACTGTGATTGGTGCAGATTTCACATCAGTGATGAATTGCTCTCTGAGGTCTTGAAGTCCATGCACAACAATTTAAACAAAATATACCAGAGGCATATCTGTGAAGATCCTCAGTCATCCAGGTCATAGTATCCAAAATTGAAGACACTCCTGGATACCATAAATGCTCCATGTTTCCATTCAGTATTATTACAGGATTATTCAGTCTGGAACCTTTTGATCCAAAAAAAAAAAAAAAAAAAAAAAAAAAAAAGAATTAGAAAAATAAACTTTTCTTTTG
>JAFBJR010000182.1:1130169-1162332 GCA_016785285.1 Brachirus orientalis
AAAAAAAAAAAAAAAAAAAAAAAAAAAAAAAAGAAGTAGAAAAGTCAACTTTTGATTTGGTTTTAGTATTTTACCATCATCATCTTCTTCTTTCTGTTTCTCTTTCTGTCTCTGTGTGTGTGTGTCAGACGCTGAAAAGTCAATCCACAGAAACAGTGTGCTGACTGAACTGCTGGTCCACAGCATGAGGTGCGTATCACCACGGAGACCAGTCACCTTCAAGCCATGAGTCACTCACAGCAAACTGAATAATTTTCAGAGAGTCTGTCCATGGATCTGTTAAGGTGGCAGTGGCAAGAGATAAATTACTTTTAAGGAACCTACAAAATGATGATAATGATGATTGTTAGTTTTAGTATTTCCAAGAAAAGTCTTCCAGCATCAGTAGACAGGGGCACTTTTCTTGGAAGACTTTTCCAAGAAAAGTCTTCCAGCATCAGTAGACAGGGGCACCTCTATTGAAACAGCATGTAGAGCCAAATATTAATATTTTAGACCAGATAAGTTTATACTAGTGTTTAACTCGTGTGATTCAAGTGGTCAGCTCATCAGCAAGCACCATAAAGGCGTGATAACTAATTAAGCATTCATTTGAATCAGGTGTGTTGGAGCCAGGAAACATCGAACATGCAGGGCAGTGGGTCTTGAAGACCAGGATTGAGAAACTGACTTAAACAATCCTGACGTCTCCACCTGTCCATAAACTTGACCTGTGTGTGTCTTTGGCTCCTCCCCTTCACAGCTACACAGTATTTAGCAGCTTTATGTCAGTAAAGAGCTGTAAAGGTTTGTTTCACTTGATTTTACACAACATCATGTTTTTTTGTTTTTTTTTTAAATTTACATCAAGCTCAGTAAATTGGTGGTTTAATTTCACACTAAATCGACTTGGTAATTGCTGTGAAAATTTGGTTGGGATACGTATTGTCTTTCTGATGACATAAGAGCTTATTTAATGATGAAGTTAAGCTTCATTAATTATCTGTGTTTGCTGCAGTTGATAAACTTTGTCTGTTTATGTTTAACAGGGCAAAGATATTTATAGTTAGTATTAGAAGGTGCTTACTGTATTTCCTAAAATCCACTTTGAAAAAGTGACTTCATAGTAGGTATGGGAGACTGCTGGAGTGAAACACTTTAAAATTGTCATTAAAGATTATATATTTGCCGCCTAATTCATCACTATTCATCACTAGATACAATGAATCGTTTCCTTACAGTCAGTTTAAATATAAATCTTGTCTCAAACAATTTCATGATTAATTACTTTTTAATTTTCCACAGTGATTTTAAGTTACCAAAATAACATTAAAGTAACTGCGATACAAAAATACACATTAGCGGTGTATATTTTTTGTCGATGATAGCTCCGCTTAATACACAGAGGGACAAAACTAATAGGTGAAAATCATGATACGCAGGTAAATCACACCGGGACGGAGAAGGCGGGCACAAACGACAGGAAGTAAAACAAGACAAAATATACAAGGTAAGAAAACAGGAAGTCAGATTATACAAGAAAATCTACGAAATATCAAGTCCAAAACAAAACAGAAAAAAATAAAAAATAAAAAAATAAACTGAATGATCATGAATCATTTTCAAGTATCATTTCATAATAGGCCATGGATCTGTTGTCATCATAGATGGTAATAAGTTACTGTTTATTAGGACCGTCCGCATCTCTCTTAGTGAATTAGCATCTACTGGAGATCTGGCATGTTTGAGTTTTATTTTATTTATTTTTGGGTAACTTATACAATGAATTCCTACACATCATGAGAGCTCAGAATGCTCTGCACAGGCAAAAGTAATAATTGTAAACAAATAAAATGGAGAGGCATTAAAGTTAATACTGTGAGATGTGTTACAGTTTCTTATTTCCACTAACACAGCACAGTAACTATCAAACACACCACTTCAGATGCCACTGTTGGATTACAGTATCATTTCTGGGTGCTTGCTCGACTTAGCCCCTCTTCCATCCAACGTTCATGTTGACCGTGATGACTGGTTGATGATCGATGTGTGCAGAGTAACATAGTATAGTCTGTTTTGTCTGTTGGTGAAGTCATGAATTTATGGCACTGTGATTGCTTAATCTGACCCAGAGATCATCATAATATACAAAATGATCATGATGTATCTACTGCATATGCCACATGCTCCGGGAACTTCCAGCAAAGGTGCTACACGTGGGCAACGGGGTGCGATAAGTCATAAGTACATCTCCTGGTTACATGACACAGTCATTGCACATAGTATTGGTCTCTGGACTCCCAGCTACCTCGAGGAGGAGAAATAATAAAGACATGGCATTTAAATGACCATGACCCCCTTGCATTCATTTGACCATATATTGTCATTTGACGCATCATCGTGTGGGTGTGGGGGCTCAGGGAGGAAGAGGAAGAGAATGAAGAAGCACCTGAGGCAGAGAAATAAAAGCCATTAACATGGATGAGTGGAGAAATGGAAGGTCACATTTGATTAGGATGCTTTAATGTGGTTTGTGAAAACAGGCCGACCCGCCACTGAGGGATGTTTTCCCTCAAACACAGAGCAGGAACCAGATGCACTTTCAGCACTGACTGGTTTTATTTTCACTATATGGAGGGTCCCGGCTGTTATGAGAGCAATTACACACAATGATCGCCTCATAAAAATGGGTTCCTCGGTTAAAATGAAATGCCTGTAAGGGAAGACATCTGCCCTGAAGCCAGGAATGGCCTTAAATGCTTTTACTGGCCTGAGTCACTGTATGTGGAGGAGTGCAGTGAAATAAGATTTCAAAGGATTCCAAGGCTGAACGGGGAAAAAAAAAGCAATAATGATTTAATAACAATCCAATTCTAGCCTCGATGTGGATAAATCTTTATTTTGAATATGTACATTCCTCCACGCTCACACCCTTGACTGGTAGCCAGTCCATCACAGTCCCAACACATATAAAACAAACAACCATTCACTTTCACATTCACACCTACAGTTAATTTAGTGTGTCCAATTAGTCTCTGCATGCTCTTGCACTGTGAGAGGAAACTGGAGACAGCCTCACTGGCCACTACTCCGCCATGTGATCCTGTGTCTGTTCATTATCATTGTCTGGTGTCTTCAGCTGTAGCTGAAATGACTGGGAGACACTTGGCCCAGTGAATAGAAAATCTGTGCAAACGCTTAGCAAGAAATATGAGCCCAATCAGCCAAATGGTGGCGCTGTAATTCATGTTTATTTAGCCTTTATTTAACTGGGTAAGTCCCATTGAGATCATGGATCTCTTTAAGAAGGGAGAGCTGGCCAAGACAGCAGCCGCACAGTCACAAAGTCAGAACACATAAATTAACACCATTAAAACTGGCTCGTATAAAATGGTTGCACACAGACGACCTGGAGTGGAAAATCTTCATAGTTTTAGACTCATTTAGGGTTACTAGGTTTTAAAGATGAAGATCTGACTAAATTATTCCAAGCAGGTGCCAAGGACCTAACACGTTTCTTTCCAAATGCATTTGGGAAGGCTGGGTTTTTGTGAGGCTGTACTGAGAGCGAGCAGACTAATGCCTTCCTCTGACATTTCATCAACAAGTCATAAGATGTCCACAGAACAAAGATTGCGATTTCCGTGTCAGACAAGATGAGAAGGAAAGACAAACTAATGAAGGGGCCACGAGCATATAGTGATGACCAGTTCACTCTGCAATGAAGCACTCAGTGGTGAGGAAAAGAACCACAGTTTTTGTAATCAAAATCAATGCTCCGTGGTATCCAGCATGGCAGCAACATGAGTGTTTTGGCAACAGAAGTTACACGCTGGACCTTTAAATTAGTGATGGCAAGTGAAGCTTCATGAAGCAATGGAGCTTTTCATCAAATTGGTTCACTCAAGGGTGAAGCTTCCTGAGGCTCCATTTTATTGGACAAAATGAATTTAACAGGCCAAGGTATTACAATGACATTAGTGGTTCGTGTATATATTTTTGAACTGAATTGAATAAATCTACTTTCCATGATGTCAGTAAATATACAGTATGATACATCTATATCAAGAAAATGTACATTTTTCTGAGATTTAAACGTGTCACAAGGGAAAGTGGAAATAATAAAATAGGGGGTGAGGACAGTTAATTAACTAAGTTGTAGGACTTAGGCAATTTCATTTATTAGAGATTATTTCACCTGCTTTGGAGACCACTCTTTCACACTGGTTCCATCTCCAACTAGAGATATCATTTGCAATCCATTGTTTTTCACTGTCCCATGCATTTGGAATTACATGCCAAATTGAGAACCACTTCCTGAACCAGTCATGTAATGTGCTTGTATTATTAATGTTTTATTTTTTATTTTTTCTTCACAAATAACAATTAACTAAGTTGTAGGACTTAGGCAATTTCATTTATTAGAGATTATTTCACCTGCTTTGGAGACCACTCTTTCACACTGGTTCCATCTCCAACTAGAGATATGATTTGCAATCCATTGTTTTTCACTGTCCCATGCATTTGGAATTACATGCCAAATTGAGAACCACTTCCTGAACCAGTCATGTGGTACGCCACGCCGGCAAGGCTTCAGCTGTCGTTACATACGTCATTGAAACAAGCTTTGATACACGCTTCGCAAAGATCTTTCCTGGAATACCCAACATGAGCTCTGAAGCCTTGCGAGTGTAACAACTCAATATGTCAGCCATTTTTCATTAAAATTTTCTTCATTAGTGCTGACCAGGCTGTTTTTGAAGTAAAGACAAACATAAGTTTTGTACAGGTTGCTGTATGTGTATTCTATTAAAAGCTTAACACCAAGTTGCTTCTGACTGAATAAAAGATGTGTGATAGAAAAGCAATGTACAAATGTATAAATGTGAATGGGGTGAATGGGTAAAGGGCAAGACTGTAGTGTAAAGCAGCTTTGAATAGTCATCAAGACTAGAAAAGTATAAAATAAATACAGTTCATTTAAATACAATCCCTCATCAATGACAGCAGTTTAAGACTTAACCCAGTCAGCATTTAGATGTGACTGAAGTGAAGTGCATCTTGTTTAATGGCCCGAACTGAACAATTCACAACTACGCCTAAAGTACACTATAATTCCCATATAATTTAGTCTAAATACTCCTTTTTATTTAAAATTCTGGGCAGGTACAGGCTTTGTTTCAAAGTTGCGGGACCTTTCACATAACTCACCACAGTCTTTTTTTTAAAAGACAATACTTATATTATCCCCGTCTTGTCAAGCGCAGCACTATTTTCCTCTTGCATACATTCCCGCTCAGAAAAGCTCATTATACCAATTCACACACATCCATTGTCTCCCACTTACACTATCATTCTTTGTCACTCAAAGCACCATTCTGCCTTTGATTTCACCACTATAGAGAGTATAATGGTGTGTGAGAGAATGAAAGCCCCTCTAAGTGAGAATGATAGTCTTTCTAAAAGTACAGCTGTGTGGTGGAAGTATGATTTATAGCTCAGTGTGTGTGTGTGTGTACTTGAATTTGTTACCTCTTTAGGACTTTTGTGGCATAAACACTGACCTTGTCAGGACCAGTAGTCTTCATGGTGACCAAAACTTGGTTCTAACAACTTAAATTCTGAGGGGCTATGATTTTAATCGTGGTTAGGTTACATTTTGGGTTGGGCATTAATTAGTTATTGTTAAGGTCAGGGATAAGGCTTTATTTAACATCATATTAATGGAAATGGTTCATTTTAATGGAAATCAATCCAACGTCCTAAGGAGATTAGCTGGGCAAACCTATGTGTT
The DNA here is from genome assembly GCA_016785285.1 of Brachirus orientalis. NCBI lineage: Eukaryota > Metazoa > Chordata > Actinopteri > Pleuronectiformes > Soleidae > Brachirus > Brachirus orientalis. The sequence continues at coordinate 1,135,943 of JAFBJR010000182.1, forward strand.
AATGCAAGTGACTGGTGAATCCAGGATGTGACTAATGACTGGGCTTGAGAAAACTCTGGATTGGCCCCAAATATGTAGCAAAATGACTGGAGTTTAAAATAGGTGACTGGAAATGGTGAACAAATTACATGCAGGCATATGAGTGAGTCAGTTGCCATGTCTCCTTTGGTTGGTTGATTCACATATACCATTTTCCCACTGGCTACTTGTCACTTTTCCAGGTCCATTATTTCACTAAAGGTTGCTCAGTATGTACATACAGTATGTACTTCCCACCAGCTCTATAATCTAGATTGACTTCAATTTATACTTAAGTTTCTAGACAGGCCTTTTCGGTGTTATTTCTTGGGAAATTCACAAAAATGCACACAATGTTATAAGAAGTAAACCCGTGTCCATCCTCTTGGATCAGACCAGCCTCCCATGGATTACCAGCATCATATTTTCCCCACAGCAGCTTTACTGCTCAATGCATGTGTGGAGAAAAAATAAATAGAAAAGATCTTGCCATGTCTGGATGCATCCTATCCCTTGAACCCAAAGAAAATGAGAAGAATTCACTACAGTGAAAAACAATTAATTTAACCTCCTTCTCTGGGCCTAAATCACTGCACTGCATGAGAAAAAAGTTTATTTTTTTGGCACCCAGTGTGAAACAGAAAAATAGACGTGCTCATGTTGGTGTGCTCCATTCAAAAATGAAAAAAAGACAATATGTGTGAACAGCACCCTTTATGTGCTTTGCTGACGGTACATTACACTGCTGTTAATGATGGCTGCATCTTTTTAAACCTTTGCCAGCTTCTTGAAAATTTTTAATTCTTTGTTTCAGTGTTCTGCAGTGCTCTGGGATGCTCTCAGCCTGTGAGGCTGGACTGAGATGGAGCAGGATATTGTATTGCATTTGATGACATTTTGTCAAACACATTGAAAATGCCTTCAAGCTATTTAAGGCATTTTAGTTGTTGATTTAAATCCAGTTAACTATGCAATAATAAATGATCCAATATTATGCTACACACATTATCAAGAACATGCAAAATAATGTGAATATTTGTATTTCTGTATGCTTACACTGTATACTTTTTTTTTTTTTTTTTTAAATAAGAAAAGAAAGGTGTCAGTTATGGCAATGAAAGAAAATGTTGTCATCACTACCACCTCTGCATGTCAGTGGCTAAAATTTCACATGGTACAGTTTCTTTAGGGAGGCAGTTTTCCTGCCTATCTCAGCTAAGGCTGAATATTCCCAGTAAACAGGGCAATTTGGTATTCAGGGAAACTGTAGCTCATATTAAAATCATCCTAGGCTAAACATACAGTAGCCTGCCGATCTAACATAGCTGCGGTGTTTAAATGTCTTTAGTGTCATTATTTGTTCTTATTTTTTATCCTGCAAGTGAGTTAGTGGTGAAATGTTTGTTAAGTGCATGTGGTATTAAAGTAAATATCACTAAACCATAATGCCATATGAATTCCAGTGTGGAAAATGCACTGTAAGTGAAGTTTGATAAGAAGAAATTTAAAATTCTATATTTATATCAGGAGTTGAGTCAGCGTTGTATGGAGGTCACCATTTTGGACTACGATGTTTTCACACTAGATCAACGACTCCTGTGTGTCCTGATGTAAACTTGTTGGTTTTCTTTTTGGACTTTAATGCAGGGAGTGGGGGGTTTATAAGCAACACAGGCTTGTTTCCACCTGGAAAAGGAAAAATGACAAACATGTTCGTTATCTCAGACTCAGCATGTGGATTCTATTAGGTGAGCCTTTTATTAAATAGCCAAAATCAATTGTTTCTGGTGTCCTTGTTGGCAGCTATGGTGTCAGTGAGCACCTGAGTCCATGTCTCGGGCTGATTCCTCTGGACAAATTTTAGATTTCATTCCTGCAACTGACTAAAGTCATACCAATTAACAGAGTATTCCTCTGACACTAATATTATATAGTGCAACCTCTTGAGGCTTTAGGCTTTTATTCTTCAGTTAGGGGCACTGACAGAGTTGGCAACTGCCTGGGGCCCTGAGCTGAGAGGGGCCCCTGAGAACACCTGATTAAATTAGTCCACAGCAATGACAAATTTGTAAAGCTCTATGGACGGGAGAGTGTGATAACATTACAGTTGGAAAGGCCCTTAAGAGATTATGTGCCAGTATTTCTTTTTCTTTTTGCCTTGGGCCCCCAAAGACATGATATGTCCCTGGCTATGAATTAGAAGGTCTGAGGTACAATTGAGTACAATTTATTCTTATGGCAATGTTTAATTAGAAAAAATGCAGTTATCAGTCTGGATGAAAACTCATATCAGAACCAGTGCAGAGACAATCTGTCACATGTATTGCCCCATGATTGGATATCCTCTCTCTTTTTTTTTGTTGTTTGCAGTGCAGAAAAAATGTTAGAAAGTAAAATGACAGGAGCAGCCAGTGGCTACAGGGGACAAAACAGACAAATAGAGACAGATGAGTGAGCGTAGGGTCTCACACTGTGTCACCTCATTACTCTGATGCCTCTCATATCATTCCAGTGTCTCGTGCATGCTGGAAAATCGGGCGCTACATCGTTCACCTTGGACACACTGATCATCCCAATTTATCAACACACTGATGAAAACATAGGATAAGAAAACAAAGTGAAAAATGTGCATAAACAACTGCCTTTCTGTCAATATGGATACAAAATATTAGTTTCCTCCCAAAAAGTAATCAACTATTGCAGCCACTGTCCTTGGATTCTGTACAGTTTGTACTTTTGTCACATTTGTGTGTGTGTGTGTGTGTGTGCGCTGCCAAGGTAGCAGTATCTTTACCAAAATGACAACAGATTGAACCGATCATTTTCCAGCGCTACATTTTGCTAGTTCATTGGCTGTGGGATCAAGCACTACATCTGTGAATGTCTGTAAATGACCAACTGAGCGACAATGTGGTTGACAATCGCTTTGCTGACCAACTGTTGGATTTTTTCCACTTATGTTTCAAATTTTTCAGTGCAAATTGTGTGACTTGTTTCAGCTGCCTGCTCCACTCCTCAGCATTCATGTGTTTGATGTTTGCCAAGTTTGGCTTGCCTGACAAGCACACTGTAGAAATATTCACAGCTCAACTGAAAATACCAGTATTATTCTGAGTGGGGGAGACACTCTGCACTGCTGTGGGAGTTATGAGCACAATTTTAACTTCATTATGTGAACATAAACGGACAATCCAACAGTCAAATTGTCAACTTTCCTCACCTACGTGTTCATGAAAAAAAAGTTGACTGTATCTTGCAAAAGTTGGAACAAATGTCTTCCTCTCACCGGAAGAGATAAGTTATCCAAAAGTGAAGTTGTCCTAAAAAAGTTAATCCCAATACATTGTTTAATACTGAGTGCTATATTGATTTTCTGTAAAATAACATGCAAATTAAAGAACAGATGTAAGAACACATGATGGGGTGAAAAACTGAGCTCATTATGATTATTAAATTGATTTTATTATTGTAAATTTAAGGTAGGTTTTGCTTCTGATTTTCTTGTTGGTATTATTAGTCCTGGCTTTGCTGATCTAGTCAAAAAGTGGTTGGAGGATAGTCATGCACTGCATCAATTATATTTGATTTTTATTTCATAAAATATATATAGTATATAGTCTCTTATATACTGTATATTGATTGTGTTATTCGAATTCAGTGGCTTGTTTTTAACTTTTTATTTAAAAAGCTGTGATGCTTTCTGAAAATGTAGTAAATACCATAATCTGCAGTTTGTTAAATCACTTGAACCTTTGACAGATAAAAGTAAAGACTGAGAGATGGTTTTAAAAAGTTGCACCATGACAGGTAACAGATGAGAGCGTGCCAAAGATGGAAACAACCATTCAGAGTTTATCAGCGTGGTGATATGGGGTTTTGTTAGTGGCCAAAGCATGGGGGATCTGCATATACAGTATGTGAAGGTGCCACTGATGTAGAGGCTTATATTGGAATTTCAGTGACATATACGCTCCCATCAAGACATTTTTAATCACACACTGTCCATTTCAGCAGGACAAGGCCAGGCTTCATTCTGCACAAGTTACAACACTGTGGCTTTGTAGTCACATGTCTGTAGTCCATATCTCTCTCTCCTATTGAAAAGTATGGAGCATTATGAAGAGGGAAATCAGACAACAGCAATCGCTGACTTTTGAGCAGCTCAGGTCTTTTACACGTGCAAACGTCCCACCTACAAAGCTACAATAACTTTAGAATTCCCAAAGGACTAAAAAGTATTTACAATAAAAGATAATGTGATCCAGTTAAACTGGCTGTGTCCCAACTTTTTTTCATGTGCAGGCGTCCATTTTTAAATGTTGCCCGTTTAGAAAGTTTCCCAACATTTCTGGAGATGGGGTTTATAAGTAAGTCAGTAACATTTCTTTTTTGTGTGTCCAGAGGTGTGCCAGAGGTGAGGCGGATAATTGGGGGGGTTCTCGGGGGCCAGGAAATGGAGTCAGAGGTGAAAAAGGAAGCAGTGATTGCTACGAGTAAATCTACTGTATGTGGTAAACAGTAGGACTGACAGTGAGAGCACAGGATGTCAAAGCCAGTTTGGCTCAGGAGAGCATCAACACAACTGGGGTAGCACAGACTGATCATTATTGTCATTACACTGCTGTCAGACCTGGTGTGTGCTGTTGTAAACACAACCCTCACTATGCATTTGCCTTATGACTATCTATGTACTCACAGTATATAAAACTTTACATGGAAAAATAAAACTTTACTTCACTTATATGGCTTTCACGGTTCTTATAGTTTCTGCATTTCCTGTCTATAGAGAGTAAAATATTATATAGAGTATAATATATATTGTCTTAAAAGGAGTGCAATAGATGCATATGGTCCATGCAGTCACCAGCATGAACCATTGCAGACAAGGGTGACTGATGACATTAATGTACTATAAATAAAGTGATTTTGGATCTCAGCAAACCTAGAGAGGCACAAACTAACGGTCTGCCAATGTTTTCTAATTTTCGAAAAAGGTTAAAGTCTTAAAGTGATAGTTTAGGCTTTTTGATGTGTGGCTCAAACACCAACACATAGTCAGCACTGTAAAAAGCCATGGAAGCTCATTTAGAGTAAAAACATGGCTGCCAGTGAGGGCACGAGGACAAACAGATGTTGGCTACTCAACATAAGGCTTGAATATAACCACCCCTGCTTCAGTCTGTAATAATTTAATAATGTTTTATCTCACAGCCTATTCCAGCTAGAAACTGAATTGTGAAACAGTGTCTCTTTTGCACCAATATCCATTGAGAAAAGTGCATTTTTTGCTGTCAGGAACATGAGAGCTTCTGGTCTACTGCTGCCTTGTTTGGTTAAGTTTGCCTTTGGTGCCTCTGGTTAATCAAAACAAGAGATCTAAAACACCTGTTTATAAATAAGACATTTGAACTTACTGATGGGGGCAGCAGTGATTCAACAACTCCTGTGTGCTGTGATGTAAAAGCGCTTATTTTCCTCTATGGTCTTTGGTGTGGGGAGTTTCCAGTTTCAGTTTTCATGGGAAAGGTTGGGTTTTCATTTGCATAAGTAGAGACATAATCATAATCACTCTTGCTGCCACCCATTGAATATTGCTATTTTGAGGGCATGAAGGTGAAGATAACCTTGACACCTGCATGTATTTGTAACACTGTAATTACAGGGTGAACCGAGTATGATTACAGCGTTGATAAGAGGCTGCAGGCATACAGACAGACAGAGCTTGCTGTGTGTTACATCATAAGTAGAATGGGTGTGATCAATGGCAAAGGAGGAAGCAAGCAAACAGAACGCTGGCAGAGGGGTGACCTTTGTGACATTTTAAATTTTCATCTGTTGTAATTTGGAACCATGCAAATAAAAATGAGAAAAAAAATGAATTGTCCTTCAGCTGCCAGTTCACATTGATGACTAAATCAAAATACATGTCATGGTGACTGCTGTTGGACTCTTACTTTGTCTCTCTCTTTTATGTGCTTGTGTAGAATATACTTTGTGGTTTTCTTCCCTGTGTATCACATTGGGTTTTTCATCCTGCTTTTGTGTTTTCGCTGATGACCCACTCTTGTTCCCACTTGTGTCCCTGTGTCTTTTTGTCCTTTTTCCCTTTAGTGTTGAAAGTCTGTCCCATCATCATTCCTGCCTGGTTGTCTTGTAAGTTCTCACTCAACATTCCATTCCCCCAGTATTTTTCATTTTCCTTTTGTATGACCCCGAACCGGACCACACGGTTGGTGTAGTGGTTAGCACTCTTGCATTTGCTGCAAAAAGTCCTGGGTTCATGGCCCAGTTGGAACAAGGGCCCTACTTGCATGTTCTCCCTGTGTGTGCGTGGGTTTTCTCCAGGTTCTCCAGTTTCCCCCACAGTCCAAAAACATGCAGATTTGGGGATTAGGCTAATAGGACACTCTAAATTGCCCATAGGTTTGAATGTGAGAGTGAATGGTGGACTGGTGACCTGTTCAGGATGTACCCCGCCTCTCGCCATATGTCAGCTGGATTTAGGCACCAGTGCCCCCCGTGACCCTCATGTGGAGGATAAAGCAGTAGACGATGAGTGAGTGACCCCAAACCTTATTTTCGAGTTTAAGCCTTTTGCTTTGTGCTGCCCTTGCCTGGTTACTGGCAACCAACCATCCTTAGCTTATACTACCTGAAATATTAGGTATTTACCCTGGAGCCTAAAAACACAGGTGTAAGGATTTTGCACTTTGATTTAATAAATAACACTTATCCAATTATTAAAGCTGCCTTGGGACTCCATTAGCAGCTGATGAAAGTCATGAGTAATATTAAAGTTAAAGCAAGTCTTAAACAGCCTATTGTATTACAGTTTCCCATTGACATTTATTTAAAATGAGCTTGCAGTGTGACAAAAGTGTCAAAGTATTCCTTTCTGCACTTCTCAAAAGTATGGGAGTTACTGACTTCTAATTCCATTGGAGTTAAAAAAATAATAATAATAATAAAAAAGCCCTGGAGGCTTCTGGAAGCATTTCCTTACTAATCCTCTGTTTTTAGAGCTGGCCAAGCGCAACGGTTATTATCGGATTTGGAAGGAAAACAAGGAAATCAATAGCACTCAGCCTGCGTTTTACCCTGCTAACACAGAAAACAAAATCCCAAGAATCAAAAGTAGAGTTTTTTTGCAGTTAAAAAGTAGAAACACTGTTTCAGTGCATAATGAATTGTCTTGTAAATTGACTTCAAATCTGCTACTTTTCCTTTCTACCATTGCTTAGTTAACTTGCTTTGATGAGGTGTTTTGTGAGCACTGATCCAGTTCAAGAATTTTTTTTTTTTACTCCGTACTTTTCTTTTACTTGTTGTATAAAATTGATCTTGTCAGCAGCGCATGTAAAATGCCCATGTGATTCCTTATGTCTGCATGTAACCAGTGGTGTCACGCACACTAAACCTTCCATCAAACACAGGTGAGCCACAAAACAAATACTGTGATTAAAAAAAATGTCAAACATGTCAAACAAAAATATATAGAGATAAGAATGCTTACACCTCAAAACATCTTCCCTGGCATATTACACAAGAAAAGGAAGAGATAAGGAGACACACTTTGGCACCCGCAAAAATGAACAAAGGAGAAACATACATTTCATGGGTCCTCATGTTTGTCCATTAAAACAATTAACAGGAAAACCAATGTTGGATTATAAAAATAGTTTAAACAAATTACGCACATAATTGTGAAGTTGCTATAATAGTTTCATTGATACGTGTGTACAGCAGTGCTTTATTTCAGACTCCACTGGTCAGAACCTTATTACTACAGCGCTACTGAGAAATGTAACTTCCAGTGTTCCAAATGTCAATTCATTTGCTTAAAGCTTCATTATTTTCACCAGCTGGTCACTAATTTAAATGTCCGGATGTCTAAGAATCGGTGACATCTAAGGGTGAGACTGCAGATTTCCTTTCTTAACTGCATCAGGGAACTGTGGTGGCTGTTCATACTAAAGATGCCATGACTCATGATCATGTTTATGTGGGAGGAGTGAGCTCATGCTGCTGGAGAAACATGGCAGTGCAAGATGGTAGCCTTTGTAAAACAAGGGTCTTGCCTAAAGTATATAAAAAGGCTTACTCTATAGCTATAGAAACCTTTATTTATTTATTTTTTTTTATTTTTTTTTTTAAATTGTACCATAAATATACACTTATACAATCATACGTAAGGGTAGTCTATTCAATATCTGTTAATAAACCCTCCTAAATGTACCTTTGAAGAGATGCAAACCTTACATTGTATCAACTATTTTCTCCATTCTTGGGTCTATTTTGGATGGCCTGGAACTTCCTCAGCTTTAATGAGGACAAGACTTGTTTTAACCAAATGGTGTCCCTAATGTCATGGTGGAAGTGGATTCTCTTTCTCAATTTAAAAACCTGCTGTAACTAATCAAGGTGTAAAAATGTATCAACAGTTTATAATGGATTTACACATAAATTCAGTGGTCAAATCCAGCTTTTTCTCAACTGTGGCTTCTAGCAAAGGTCAAGTCTTTCATTTCTTTTCCTGATTTTGAGAGGGTCATTCATGGTTTCATTTCTACAGACTGAGCCTTTTGTCTGTGGCGGCTCCTACATTGTGGAATGAGCTGCCCCAACGTTAAACTTGCTCCCACACTGCCTGTTTTTAAATCCTGACCATGTATACAAGTTGGCAGTTTATATAGTTTATTGACCCTGTTTCTGTGTTTTATTGGTTTTATATTCCATTTTTATTTTTTGTTACATAAAACAGACAGAATATGAAACTATGAAAAACTATATGAAAATATGAATGTACTTATGCAATGTACAGCACTTTGGTCAACTTGGTGTTTTTCGAATGTGCTATAGAAATCCATTTGGATTGGAGTGGATATATTTTCAACTTTCAACTTATACTTTACAAAGAAAAAAAAACAAAAAAAAAAACAGATGGCTGAGAATTGATCAAACGTGAACATGCACCCAAAATACATGTCAAACGACTGCACCTAGGCCCTGCAGTAAAAAGAGTAGAGTCTTTACCAAACTTATTTGAAGGGATTGTCGACCCACAGCACCAATCACATCACAGAGAGCAGGGCCTCTGTCCAAACGCAACATGCTCTAATGCCCCTTGGCTTTGGTTCAAGAGCAACACAGCTCCCAGTAATGGCTACTGGCTGTGAATGGAGTGAACTAGCTACAGCTTCATGTCCACTGGCTTTGTTACAGCTGTTCCAAAGCCAATCACAGAGGCGCTGATGCACAGCTGAGGTGAGAGTCTTGCTGGGCACATATGTGTTTGTCTACCTACCAGAATCCACAGCTCACATTAAAAAAAAAAAAAACATTGTAGAGGCAGACATGGAAACAAATAGAGTAAACAATAAAAGTAACACGTGTGGATATTGTTGTGTTGTTGAGTTCGCGCCACATAGATGACTTCCACTGTGAGCTAGGTAAGTATAATTGGTGCAGTCAACAGGGGAAGACAGCCAAAAACTTCTAGCTCATTAGCACAACTCCCAACCTCTGAGGCCCTCACTACTCAGGCTCAGCTTACTGACAATGCCAAAGTCAGAATGTTAATGAAGTCCAAGCTCTCTAATTGTCTCACCATCGACCCTGAGCTCCATTCAGATGTGTGAGACAAATGCTAAATCTTCTTTACAGACTGATGCATCTTGTTTGCGTTTTCAGATGTGTAGGAACACATACTGATAGAAGACTGCATTTCTTCTCTATTCTTTTTTTCCTGAATGTGCTGGTTATCTTACTTTATTTAATCTTTTATCACGGTTATCATTCACTTATGTGTTTTGTTTTGTGAAAAAAGACCAAAGAAGGGTTATCTGGGAACTCAGCAGCAGAGAGAGAGTCTTAATAGTCACTATATAATATTTGCCCTGGGATGAACTGGTGACCAGTCCAGGGTGTACCCCGCCTTTATGTCAGCACCCCCTTGAGCATGATGTGAGGTAGAAGATGAGTGAAAGAGTGAGTTTATGATAATTAGGAGGAATCGTTGGCCGAAATGGTAGATATAACCCAGAAGTATATTTGTATTAGTTCCCAATTGGAATAAAGTAACTATTGTTTGGATTTCATAGCCTAGGATGATGACATGTGATTATGAACCACAAGCCACTCCCTCTCCATGTGTAATGGTTCTAAGTGAGCTTTTATGTTGCATTATTCTTTACTTACATAATTGGGGCAGCAGGGAAAACTTTAGAGTTTAGTTATGTGTGATCACAACCCACAGTTGACCCGTTCTCCTTCAGAAGAAATCTCGGTGCTAAATGACTTTGTGTCAAGCCCATCTCTTGCTTTTTGTTCAAATATTGCAACTTAAATGGGTGAAGCAAATGATTTAAATTTGACATCACTTAGTAACATCGCAGTAATGGTAAAATAAATGCAGAAAGGTGGACGCAACAACAGCACGAATTTTCAACAGCACTGATAACATCGTGTCACTGTGGTAATATTTAAAAATCTCCCAACAGAGTCCTAACATAATATGTTATATGGGAGATTCAAATTGCACTGAGATGCTTCTGAAGCTGGTCAGAGTCAGTCAGTCTGTCTCTCTCTCTCTGTGTGTGTCTCTGTGTGTCATGTCTCTCTCTCTCATTTAATCAAATTTCTCATCTAATACACATGCAAGCATTTGGTTAGGTTTAAATTCCAAATCCTGCACAGTCATTTGGGTAAAAGTAACGTTTTCAAAAAAAGGACACCACACTTTGACAGCTTCAAAAACGTTTTCTGCTGCAGGAAAACAATTATTGTCTTTAGAGCCAAAAAAAAAGAAAAAGAATGTCTGCCCATCACTGTACTGCCTGTACTGCAGGTAAGTTCTTCATTCACTGGTGCAGAGAGGATGAGCTGTTTATGGGGACAGAAAATTTTTTTCTTCCGTTCTACTTTCTTTTGAGACTTGTACATTTTTATTTATGTATTGGTTTATTTACCGCCAAGAATGTTCTGAATGGGAAACAGGAAATGCTATCCTGGGCGTCTTGGGAAATGCGTATTAAGAATTCTATTTCAAAGCCACAAAAAAAAAACAAAAAAAAAAACGTTCTTCTGTAGCAATGCAAAGCACAAGTTGCTTCAGATCAGGTATTTTGTGTTACTTCTAGTATCTAGGAGAGGCTTTGGTTTCCTTGCAACTGTCCTGGGTAATTCCTGGACTCCTGAGAGAATCCATAAATGCTTAACTCAATGTGCGAATATGAACAGATTGTCTGAATTTCAGAAGCCCAGTTAGTCAAAGATAAATCAGCTTGACATAATCCCCATCACACAAGATGCACATAGTCAAGCATGACATTAACACACACTTAATTATATCATGGCAGGGGTGAATAAAGTTGATGCTTCTTCCATCCTCTCTCTCCCTCTGTCCTCATTTTGCAGGCTGCAGGATCCAGACCCAGTTTTGATGATATTATTATTATTATTATTATTAACAATAATACTGCTGTCATTGTTATTATGCTTTGATTAAAAGTTCATCAGTATAGTTTCTTATCAATAGTGTTTGCTGCTGCTTGTATAAATGACATTGTAGTTCTATAAACATGACATAACTGATTCTAAACTTGATACAACTGTTGTATATTTGCTCCTGGTCTCTCTCTTCTGTCTCTCCCTCAAAAGGGAGTTTTTTTTCTCTCCACTGATGCCTAGTGTTTGCTCATTGTGTGAACTGTTGGGTTTCTTTTCTCTCTGTCATATTGTAAAGGTTTTAAAGGCCTTACTATGTACAATGCCTTGAGATGTTGTGATTTGGGGCTATATAAATAAAATTTAATTGAATTGCTTCTCATCACGCCAAGTCGTCAGACAGCCTTTACTGACTGGAAACTGGAATTTGTAAACCAATTCAATCTCCCGCACTAGAGTAAATCTATGTTTTTAAGGTCATAGGGACACAGAAGCTGGTGGTCTGCCACTGCCTCGGGTTGTTAATTCTGTTACTTTCATAATTCCAAACAAAGGATTTCAAACAACGAAGTGACAAATTAACAGTTAAACTTAATGTTGGTGGCAGCAGTGGATCAACAACTACTGTGTACTGTGATATAAAATTGTTGATTTTCTCTATAGACTTTGGTAAAAGAGTGTGAAGGGTTTACAAAGCAGCTAATGTCCTTTTCCAGCTGAGAACCAAAGTGACAGACCAATTCTTGAGATAGTGGACACTTACACAAGTGTAGATAAGTGGCCTAAATCTATTTTTCCTTATGTCCCCAGAAGGGAGAGTTAGCCTCCGCATCTCATGCTGGTTCTTGGTGGAGGGGGCACTCACGCTATAGTGTGTAAAGCTAATCAAGCCATCTCCATGGTAACCAAGGTGAATTTTAAAAATGTACTGCCACTACCTCATACAAAAAAACTTAAAATAAAACTGAACTATCCCTTTAAATCAAAACTACTATGATGACATTGCTATAATTATCGGGCCTTTCCTTTCTTTTTACACATGGACACATAATTACATGAATAATTAATTACGTAATTATTATATATTCAATATATAATGGCAAACGTGTTTTCTTAGTCTTGTGTTTAATGATTCATTTCTGCACATATTTATTTATATGTATGCTATTTTTTGTCCAACCTATCATTTGGTTAATGGGTTACTCAATGAAATGTGTCATTTTATTTACATGCATGCCTTTTTATTTGATCAAACTGAAATAAATCATGGATTAAGTTTAAATCACTATGAATTTTGAGACTGACTGGACAATGAAAAAAAACAAAATAAACAAACAAAAAAAAAGAATTCAGGGATCTTATTAATTTCCAGCAAAAAAGACCACAAACTCACACTGGTGCTTAAAATAGCAGACCATTCTAAATTTCATTCTAAAGCTGGATATATACTTAACTAATCCGTTAAAGTCGCAGTCTTAATGACATCACAGCAGCAGACAGACAAGCCCCCTGTGTCTGGGGAAAATGGTGACTGGGGGAAACCATAGACACTGAATTCTAGTGATTGACAGGACCACATAAAACCTCCCTTTGTTTTGTTGGCAGCTTGATGTTTTTGCTGCATGATGAAGTTTAGAGGCATTTTTCTTTTTCCTGCGTTTTTCTTTACATCAGCTGCTGCTGTCATCCTTGACTGATCTGTCCCCATGTCTTTGCTCTATTTTTCAAAGAGGAGAGGTAGAACTAACAGCAAAACAATGCCTCCTGTCCTTGCTCAGGGAAGGATGAACTTCAAGACATTAAAAGAGATTTAAAGGAAAGTTTGGAGGGAAATAATTGAAGCTGTAACCTTTAAATATAAACAAATGTCTCACTTATTGTCTACCTCTTTATCCTCCATATGAGGGTCACTAGGAGCTGGCGGTAATCCCAGCTGACATGAGGAGAAAGGCAGTCCATTGCAGGTCCTAAACAAATGTCTGTAACATTTTAACCACTGTTATCAGTTCACATAATGCTGACTAAGCCTAAGGTTTTGTCTGTGGAGACATTGCCATGCTACATATAGCTGCACTCAGCTGACTGAAAACGACTGCTAAAAATAAGTTTAGTAGGAGATTACAATCTTATTTTTTATCATGATTACTATTATTCTAAGTATTTTACAAATGTGATTGTATTATTATTCTTACCTGCACACCTCTGGACCTCACAGCTTGAAGTTACCTGCATGCAGTCTGGACAAGTAAAGGTTTATGACAGATGAACAACTTATCCAATTACTGTAGAAAAAACCTGAGATGGCTCCGTTTCGGTCACTCTGCAAATGTGCAAATAGACAAAAGTATTACCATTACACTAACAAAGACCATATACAGGTCTTTAATACTGAGTTAGTCCCCCTTTTGCAGCTATAAGAGTTTCCAATCTTCTTGGAAGACTTTCCTCAAGATTTTCAATCAATCAATGTTTATTTATATAGCACTTTACAATATCTGCCAGATACACCAAGTGCTTCTTAAATATGTTTTGAATTTCATTTTAAAAACTCCCAGGTAAGTGATGGAATGCAGATCAGTGGATAACCTGTTCCACAGTTTAGGAGAAGCAACAGCAAAAGAGTGGTCACTCCACTGTTTGTGTCTTGACCTGTGGACAGTCACTAGCCGCTGATCTGGTGAGCGTAAAACCCTGCAATTTTCATGTATTGTTAAAATCTGTTAAGTAAGATGGAGCCAGACCATTAATGGCTTTAAAAGCAAAAATCTTAAAATCAATTCTAAAATGAACCGGCAGCCAATGAATAATGAATAATCGTATAAAATAGGGGTGTTAGATGCTTTAGCTAAAAGGTGCACAAGCTATTTTTTTTTACACAAATCTGTATGCTTATCAAATTTAAGGCCACTGTCAAGGAACACCCTAGATTTTTGACATTTGGTCTGATGTGAGAGGCCAAACCAACACTAATACTTGAAATAAGAGAAATGCGCATGCTAGGCCCAAACAGGATACATACAGTTTTTCCTTCATTTAAATAGAGGGAATTCTTTTGAAAGCCAGTGTTTAACAACACTGATACAGACAGAGTTAAGGGCGTCATCTCCACTTGTTTTAATGGGCAGATAGATTTGAAGGTCATCTGCATAGCAATGAACAGACTCCTAATTATAGCTCCTAAAAGGTAGCAAGTACAGTGAGAAGAGAGTTGGGCCAAGACTAGAGCCCTGTGGCACCCCACAGGAGAGAGGAGCATGAGATGATGAGAGTGACCTGGAATTAACCAATGTCACATGAATGGAATGCTGGGTAGGCTGCTGGGAAATATCCCTGATCTGGCAGAGATTTCCTTTCACGCTGCCCCGTCTGATCCTCTGATCCTTGCTGAACGGATGCAGGGTTGCGGGCACCCGAAGTCGGGGACTACGGGCTGGAGCTATCCATAACTGTAGTACAAGGAATGCCACAGGTAGCTGCCGTGGAAATCAACTGGAAATCCAGACGATTGACAGTGTGGGCCAATCAAGTCCTTCCCCACCAAACTCAAAGTCAAACCATGTCTTTATAGTCCTTGCCTTGTGCACTGGGACACAGTCATGTTGGAATAGAAAATGACCGTAGCATTGTCCAAAAATAATGAAGTTTTAAAATTGCCTTTCATTGGAAATAAGGGGCCTAGCCCAAAGCCTGGTTGTGACATCTGAACTCAGTACTTAACAGGTGTGTTAGTGGGGAAAGGTAGGGAGGACAAACTACAGTAGGTCAAATCAGAACCTCACAGGTGTGGTAATTACTCAGAGGTTGTTAGAGGTTCTGTACTGGAATTTTATTTGTTCATGTGATCAATTCAACATCTGATGTGGAACTACAATGACCTTCACATATCAGAAAAGATGTAAATACAGTTTCAAATCTTTGGTGTCCTATGGGTCTTATATGGGCACCATTGTTGAGGTAATACGCTCACTTCAGCTTTAAAATAAACACAAGTCATGTCATGTGGCTGATGTAGAAGCACCCGTAGAGCAAGTACATACAAAAGGCATATTTTAAACCTACAAAAAACAGTTTTAAATTTAAAGCAGTTGTCCACTTCAGCGTATTCAAATATACTTATAAACCAACAAACCAGCAAAACTCAAAACTGGGATTCTGTCAGTATTTTCAAAGCAAAAGCCAATGTGTCAAAACTTTGAAATAGCAGCTGCAAAAACATCTAAATTGTTGGAGCTGAGCTAGAGGTAAAGACTGTCGATATGTGACAACATACATGACACATGTAGCTTCTGCCTCATGAGACAGTGAGGTGACGTGAGGTGGTCCATCACTCCATCGAATGGGTAATAATAATAATAATAATAATAATAATAATAACAATAATAATGGGATCTTTCAGTGTGTAAAATGTTCAAATCTTAGATCAAGTGTTTATGTTTGAGAGTGATGCAACCCAAATTTTAAATCAGTGAGGATTGCAAAGCTCCTGTACACTAAAAACAGTTTTACTTACAGTGCTTTTAACATTTTGTGTCTAAAAATTAGTGAGATTTAATTGTGGGACTGTTGTTGGGAATGTTTTTGTAGTAGTATATATTTAATTTGTAAATACTAAGGTCATAGTTATGTAGTATTCGGCTTCACTTCAAAAATCTTATGCTGGTTTGTTTGTTTGAGAATCTTCTTGCCTAAAGTCCACATTACAGATTTATGCTTCGACAACGGAAAGCAAAATATTGTCACTTTAAAGCATTTATACGCTTATACAAACGTGTGTAGTATAGAATATTTTTTGCCTATAACCCCCCCCCCAGAGTGGAACTGAACAAGGAGGAAGGAACCTACATGAGAAAATGCATCATCAGTATGCAAATATAATTTGTGTTATGGTCCTCATTTGAACCCAAAAAATAAAGAAGCTGAATTTATGGAAATAAATGTTTATTAAAAACAACAAAAAACACACCATAGCCCCATTCTCTGCAATTGTCTCTGTCTCTCAGCATGGCTTCCAGCAGAGAGGGAATTAAAATGTTTGCAAATGGTTTGCTTTACCCCTCACAGCTGTTACACATGACAGCACCATTCAATGGCAATACTCCCAGTTGCTAACCCAACAGCCCTCCTGCTTAGATAAGGGTAGGGGGTATTGTTATCTCCATTTAATATTTCATATTTTATCCTCATTGCATTACTAGGCTCCCAGCACCCAGCTGTGGAAATATCTCCATAATCCTGCATCATTAAATTTTTTTTTTTTTTTTTTAGGTATTGTTTTGCCTTGGGTTTCAGTTTAGGCTTTAACATATAAGCTAATTAAGCCATCTCCACAGTAACCAATTTGAAGTTGAGCTTACAGCATCCCCGTCTTTGAGGTATCAAACACGAGTTACAACTGTGGAATACAATCATTAGAATGCATGGAGGCAAATTATATATTTGTAGGACATAGATGTGCACAGAAAAGACTCTCAGCTCATGGTAGAATAATTGTCTTTGACACATTGAGATGAGCAGTAACACAGAGTGGAGAATTGAGTCAATCCAGCGTGCAGGACAGTCAGACCTCCATGAAGGTGATGAAACCGACTTTGCAACCGACTTTACCTCTGATCTTTAACATCTGTTTGGATCAAATGAACCTAATTAATCAGCTTAATTGCATGTAGGTTATCTCAAATCCACCGGTGATTCAAGGTCATTCAATGTTTGGGGAAGCAGTACATGCCTGTGGCTAGGGACATGTTAGGTTGTGGAACCTCATCACCAAAAGTAAAAGCCTATTCCATGATCAAAGGAGACATTTTGAGTGGTGAAAACACGTATTTTCTCTCAAATCATAATCAAAAACACTTGTAATCAAGAATCTAATCATAAACACATTTTCTCTCATCATAATTTGTTGCTGAAACTCCTTAACAAGGCCCTCTTTTGCTCACCACTGAGCCATTAGGATGTAATTGGAATCCCCGATAAGCAGTACAATAATTACTGCAAATATGTAGCACACTTCCTTGAGAATGACCTTGCTAGTTATGGTTATGTCGATCTTGGAATTCTTTGGTTATCTTCCAATGATGAATTAGCCCCTAGGGGAAACAGCCAACACCCTGTGGCTTTGGACAGGGGATAATTGAGCACAGAGATGTATATTTTATTAACATTTACTTCCATCCATCCAACACCTACCACTTTATCTTCCACATGAGGGTTGCAAGGCCACTTTTGCCAATCCCTGCCGACATAGGGCAAAAGGCCAGGTAGACCTAAAATGTTCTTTTTTTTTTCCTTGTTTTTTTCTTTCTTTTAAAGAAATAAAAAATGCTAAAAGTTTGCTTAGCTACAATTCTTAAAAACTAGCATGTTAATCCAGCCACTTCAAGACTGTAACACTGGGTCACACAAGACCCTTTTCCACCAAAATTACCAGAAACTTTTATTAGAACTAATTTAGCTTCATAAATAAGTTCCTGTTAATCTGTGTAGTTTACGTTTCCACTGCACGTCAAAGATCTTGAGTGTTGTTGATGTACAGTCAAAACATTTAACACGGCGGTGGATCGCTTGATTGTGTTTCTCAAAACCGGTTTCATGTTAACAAACAAGAATAAACTATAAAACAATTGCAGACGTGTGGAGGGGGGGTTGTAAAGGTGCTTCAGTGAGATGGTGGAAAATCAAGCTTCAACATAGTTTCAGTGTGAAACCTGCTCTGCTCACAGATTAGTTTCCTTGCATCATGCTCGATGTGCGCGTTTGTTCCGTCGCTAGAATTGTCACTAGTCACTTTCTTGAAAACTAGTAGCTGAAGGGTTTGTATACTTGCTACGTAGAGCGAAAATGTTGCTACGTTCGCAACACAGATGTGGTCCACACAGCCACGCCCCTCCAAAGTTCCTGGTAATCTGGGTAAATTGTTTACCAGGTAATATTTACCCGGGTAATCTTGGTGGAAACGTGCCAAGGTTTTTTTTAAATTACTCGGGTAAATAAGAAAAGTTCCTATAGTGGAAAAGGGCCATGATATACAGTACAATGGGTTTTAACTGAAGAGCTAGTGGGTGTGAGCAGCACGAAAAGCAACAGTGTCCTGTCTGTTGCCAGTGTTCTTGTTACACTCCAAAATGTAAAAATAGTTATAGATTAGAATAGATTCTTCAGCTCTTTTACATCTTTGCCAAATGTTATGCTCATGAAAGCAGTGTCGGTGTTTGTGCACATAAAACAGTATGATACCTGTGGGATTTGAGCATAACCTTTAGTAAGGTACAAACGCAGCTCAGAAAACAACACCATGAGCCTCAGTTTCCCCCGGGTGTCCTCACATCTCCCTCTCAAGAAAACCTCAAACTGCAAAAACTCAAGAATATAGAATGTTTTATAAAAGGCAGAACCTACACACTTACTCCACACCACAATACATTTTGTTTAAGGATATGTATACCTTCTTATATCAAGAGTACAGATCATGAAATCAACATGTTTGGTGTTAACATTGATATTACCTTAATATCACTGTAAACTAACATGTTCTCACAATTTCCCACTTACATAAAGTTATTAATGCTTCACCCCTTCATTATCAAATCTTCATAGTGCTTTTACATATACAATACAGTATATAAACTATATGCAGTGTGTAGTGCTGTTCTACTCATACATCCCATTGACATCATTGGTGTTTTTCCCCATGCCCATGCTCCATTACACTACCAAGTTTAGAGTAAATTGGTTCATTTGTTTTTGCATAATCCTGCATAATCATAATCCTTAATAAAAATAAAACTGAACAAAGGTGGTGAATACAATTAGATTAGGTAACATATACACATTAAATAAGAATATATGAACTGGGGCCAGAAGGAAACTAAACTCATGAAACAAACAGGCTGAACCAAACAGGTCAGAGGGGAGCCCAGAGACTATATACTCTACGGAGGTGGGAATAATTAAACACAGGTGATAGTCACAGGTGAATCCCATCAGGGCAGAGCAGAAAATCAGAGGAGGGAAAACAGGGCAGGCAGTAAAATTAAACATACTGGTACGAACTTTACAAGAAACTAACAAGACAGAAGAAGAAACCTTAGATTTAAGAAAAAAAAAGAAAGAACACGCAGTGCAACAAAACATCCAAGTCAATTCACGTCTAACAAAAATAACCCGGGGGTCATGGCAAGACTGTGCCAAACAAAGTTTGTGTTGCATCCACTACTTTTGTTGTGTAATAATAAAAAAGAATCAAAGAACTTAACTTTACAATAAATTGTTAATGTGTGTACAACCCATCAACCCATACATGCAGGTTTAGTCAGCATGCTGCAGCCTTAAATCAAAAAGGAAATAGACTTGGAAGAGGGTTAACATCACTGTGGGTGGAATATTATTACCAGGTTGGCATTTTAATTTAATTTAATTTTATAATATTTTATTCTGTTTTAGAAAATAGGGAGAGTAGTGAAGTGTCAGGCTGATTTCCATCTGCAGTCCCTTGGCAGATTGATGTAACACATTAAAATATAAATACATACACAGTGACACTTGAATGAAGTAGGACTAACCTTTGCCCTATGCAAAACGTAGACTAAATTGTTTATTGCACATTGTCAGTTAAAACTGTTGGAAAACTGCACGTGGTGGTAAAGAAATCATGGACTAGACAGCTGTCTTCATCAAAACTTAACTACCTGCATCAACATAACCAAGTACAACACTTTCTGCATATTAATGTGATCGTGTTTTTCACCGCTTTTGGTGGAAATGAGGGTGATGATCACATTTACTGGTTATGAATATGGTTTGGTTTAAGATTTATTTGTGCCTTAGTTAGCTGACTAGAAGGCTAAAGTCATGTTTGTTTTTTCCTGCTCTTATGGACAGAAATCCAGAATATTAGATCACAGGTTGCTTTGTTGATTAGGAGTGAATGGGTGCACCTGTGATTCTCCCACAGCTGAGGACAGTCAGCTTTGTTGGGATGTTATATATGCAAGTTGGAGAGTCTTTGCTCAGTTGGTGTGTGTCTCCACGGGGTCAACACCTTCAGCTGACTTTTATGTTTTGAATGAAAGTTGAAAGTATTGTACTGTTATTTAAACACCTATAGTTTTGGGGGCAATTCTTTTGGTAATCTATCATTTTGATAGTATTAGTGGGTGGCTGTGGAACATTTAATTCCCACTGATGTTGTTTGCAGTGTTTTGATATATTGTTTCAAACCCTTCACCTTTTAGATTTTTTTTTTTAGTTTTTTGGAAAAAACTAACACTCCAGTTTCAATTTAAAGATATTCTCATAACACCATAACTGTCTACATGGATGTGTCACCCTTGCTGACTGTTCTAAGGCATCGATCACTGAATGACTCATTAAAAGACCAAATTCAATTCATTTTTTTGTTTAGTATGTATGAATGTACCATTTTTGATCGTTTGCAGAAATGCAAAACTTTGCAACATTTTCAAGGGGGACAACTCCCTCTACTTACGGATTCTATTTGCAAATTATTCACGTCTTACACACATTTGTGGGGAAAAAAAAAACATTGAATAAACTGACAGGAACAATTGGATGAACAAAAGGTGCTTTGTCAAATGAAACTTATAAAATAAGCCTCATTTGCATGTAAATGCACAAACAGTTTGCTGACTCAATTATTTTGTCTCTTCAAAACCACAGGACCTTTCAGTTGAGCCACTTATCCCATAATAGCTTCAACTCCAGATCTTAAGTTACAGATAACTTAATTATTTCTGTCTGTCTTATTATTTATTATTATTATTTTAATAAGTTTTTCAAGGACTCATCAATCCCCAGGAGCTGGGCAGACACAGCCCAGTACCAGTGAAGAAAATGAAAACCTTCTCATTGTACTTCTGGGATAAACACACTGCGTATTCATTAAAAGGATGTGTTAAGTATGTAGTCACTGTGGACACCTCACTTGAATAAAGTCAGCAACTTAAGCATGCAAGAATTGGTAAGTGGTGAACTCTTCTGCTGACTCATGCTAAAGGTGCTCCTGAGGCTAAAATTCAAATATTATTACAGAAATTCCAGTCATGCGGAGGCTTAGCATGAAACCCCCAAGGCCTTGACAATCACACAGATATATTTTAATTTACACTGTGTCCCTGAAGTGTCGGCTTCATGGCTTGCCACCTGGCTGGCTCTAATTGTGTGCTAATGCTACCCCTAAACCAACAACCAAACCATTTATATAAACTAGTGCACGCTACAGGATTTTCAACCATTTAATCCACTCATGGAAAGCCAGTTGCCCCTAGTGGATTATATGCACGGATTATCTCTCAAAAATTCGGCTACAGATAATTTGTCTTTTTAGTAGTTGGGCCTGACAGATTCAAAATGGGCTAAAATGAAATAGGTGTTTAAATTTAATATGGTTCAAAAGTGGAGGACTTCTGCATTCCTCTGTGCATTAAATTCTATAATTTGTTGGTAAACACTCTTGGAACTTAGTATCAATCTCTGCATCGTTGGCTCACAGATTACCGGAAATAGTCAGGCTGGTTTACTGAAAATCAGGATGAGACAATTGAGTCAATTGGCATGTGATTGGCAGTGGGTTAGGGTAATACCAATCAGGGTTAGGGTTAGATGTATTGCAGACCAGGTCACATTGGGGACTTCGTCAGCAGCAGTCAGATCTAGATGGGCCACCTGGAGACATCCATTGGTGATCATTCGTGTGTATTTGTTCTGGGTTTATTTTGGTGACACATCCCCACTTTCTTTTCCCGGTCTTGAGTTTCCCCACCATTTATTTTTCACCAGGTCATATACAGTATACTCCAGTACTGACCTCATATCTCTGCTAAATTGTCTCTTTTCATCCCCATCATTGCCTGGATTGACTGTCATTTAAAGAATATATTGGAAACTTCACCTTTTTAATGCCAACTTAACACATTAACAACATTTCTTTATTCCATTTGGAAATTAAAAGAACTGGTGAAGGGTAAGTGCTTCTGGCCTGTTCAGGAGAGCCAGAAAGTCTTTCTCCTGCCGACTGGCATTCTCCACATCATAATGAGGTGACGAGTCCATGCAGTCCATTTCAGCTGGAATTTCACAATACAAATGAAAAACACATCCAGTTCTGTCTGTTCTCATCCTGGTTAGCATTGGATTTAGATACTGGAGTGCAAACGATCACGTCTACTTCAGCATTTGGCTAACTAAACAAATGGCGTGCCGCTGACAACTGTTACAGCATGTGACAAATTAAATAGTGAAAATTTCATGTGAATGACCTTTGTTCCACTGGTTCACCGCGTCTGCTGTATTTTGGCACACAGACTCAAGTGACGAGGTCATTGAGTCCTTTGTCGCATCATTTATTGGAACGGCAGTCAGACCCACTGTAGCTGTTGTGGTCCTTCAGCTTCTTATAATCCTGTTTTAAGTTTCTTTGGCGTTACTCGGACTTGTTTTGGCATGTGCTGCACATTTAGGTCCACCAGCTTGTTGGCTATTTGGATATACACCCATTACTTTTGTGTTGCCAGCTCAAAGTCCCGCTGAACCTCCTCCTCAACAAATACGTTCAAAGAGCCTGGACCTCATCGTCAGTCATTTTTCTTTTGCTGCATATTTGTAAAATGACCAATAGCGAAATAAATAAGTTCTTCTTTCTTTGTCTTCTTTTAAAGGTTTTGCTTGTTTAAAGGTGGGTTGCAGTCATACTGGCTTAAACAGCAGCTTTGTATGTGTATGTTTCTTCTGAACCAGGACTAAGATCAGTGTTTCAAGAACTTTATAACTCCAGCAATAAGATTGATTTGCATTTAATTTATTAACAGTCAACAAATGTTTGCTTTGAATAAAGTAGGCACAGTTGATTTCTCAAACGTCTTCCTTAAATGAAAGTGGTGCCCCAACAACAGCAATTGTTTAATCAAGTGTAGCCTTAACCCCCCTACACAGGTTTACATTCATGTCTCTTTTTCAGTTTTGCTTTCTTCTTCAAGTGCTTTGACTTTCATCGATTTAGTGGGTGTTTCTCAAAGTCGAGGGAGAATGATGAACTGCTAAATTTCAAGCAAATTACATCATCGGACTCCACAAAAGTACTGTTCCTATGGGCAGGATGTTTCAATTTCTGCAAAGGACTGAGTCATTCCCACAGAGATTTTACAAAGATGCACTTGTGGTGTATCCCCAGCATAGCACAAGTACCCACAGCACTTTGTGCACGCATTTTTAAGCAGTTTTAAGTTCAAAGTTGTCATGTCGAGAAAAGCATTACATGAGCAAGGCACATCAGAAGCTAGTCTCCTGTTATAATTATGGAGGAGAATGTAAATGTCAGGGTAAGCAAAGCATTAATGCATGAATGTATTAATTTGATATGATAAATTAAGGTTACGCTGATGGTGGTTAAATGTTGCAAACTTAATAAATATCCAATGAAGCTGACTGATGACAGAAAAATAATGAAGTGTAACCATTAGACGGTACAGATACAAATGGCTCACCATTTATTAAGCAACAAAACAGTGTTGACCTTTTAATCACGATATAACATTATTACAATAAAACCGTAAACCATAAATCCTTCATATGAGACATCAGTGACACTATGATGTCTGGGTCTATAATGCATTATAACACACTACCTGAGAATTATTAGGAATTGGCATTTGTAGTAAAAATGCTATTTCTAAATAGTCAGTGGTATTATTCATCAAATACGTGAGAGCTAGTGGAAGTAGTGCAGGATTCACTGTCTGTTGAGCTAATAGCAGCAACTACTGAGATGCATTCAAAGATACTGGTAAATGTCATCACTTCTACAGTGTGTTGAGCTGAGGGGAGCATCTTCAGGATGCTTTCCAGAAATCTCTTGAATGTCATCACTTCGGCAAACACGAAGTCCACTAACTAAACATTTGCTGCCACTTTGTGATAATACTGTAGATGCACCACAAATAAGGAAGTCACTACAGTAGACATTTGTTTCTAATAAATGCAAGTATAAAATATTTGTTTTCTATCTTTTTAATAGTCACAGTAACTGAACTTTTTTATAATCAAGTGAATTGTAATGATTTGTGGGAAATCACTCTAGGCAAGGCGGACCAAAACGAGAACGGAAGTAGAACGGAATAACAAGTTTATTTTACAAAAGACAACTCAAAAACCAGTCTATGGAATTAACTAAATACACTGAGGCAAAACCGGCTGGTAAGGTTGAGCTCAGGCAACGATCAGGAACTGGGGAAAAAAGGCGACATTATTAAAAATCCAAAACCAACTGAAAACTAGTCACGAGCTAGAGTACGAGTGTGATTCAATGTGGAGCGAGTTACCAGCCAAACTGACAAAATGCACTGATGCCAGGAAACAGGAAACCAGGGTTTAAATAGGTAGAAGCTGATGAGAAGATCAGGAACAGCTGCTGTGATCGGAGTCTCCGTCTTGCCTGCCAGCCAGCCTCCTAAAGCACAAGGCAGAGAAAACTTTTATAGGAAATAACCATAAACTACAAAATAAAACAGGAAATAATAAAACAAGGCAGAGAGGCAACCCAGACCAGACCCAGGATATGACTGGGTCTGATGAATAATCATACTGATAACTCATACAATCATACATAACTAACTCTAATTCATTGTGAGGCATTGTAAAGAAATTCTTATAGTTGTAATGACACATAATTACATTAGAATGTGATTCCTGGTCATAAATCAATCTATGTGTACATTGGGTGCATTAAGTAAAACAAAAGAATTCCTGTTATAGACATATATAACACATTATAGCTGGTTATAAGTAATAAGCACATCTCTCAATATAAAATCATAGATTTAAAATGAACACTGATGTAGAGGATGGTAGAGATTTGACAAGAGCCTTTGTTGACAACAAAGTAAATGTAATGTGAGTAAATCACACTGATAGAATCTGGAGCTGGACAATTTGCTTGTCAAAAGAAAAACCCACAGCCAGATTTTCAATGATATGGCTTGTGAATTGGATGTTAATATGCAGATAGCTACACTGTTTTCGAAAAATGACTCAGCATCATATCCGAAGTCTTCATTCCCGGTGGGATTCAGACACATTAGTCCAAGACCAAGGCTTAATCCATTCTATGTAAATGGGTCACCATTGTAAGTTTCTATTAGCATGACAATTAGAGACTATGCTTTTCAAACAATACCTAGAGACAAATCTGACTGTTAAAAAAAAAAAAAAAAAAAACAAAAGGAAGAAAAGGCTTCTATCACTATTGTATGCATTTTACCTGACAGCTACTATTCTTGTCCATTCTCACACAAATATACTTTCAGCAGTAGGAGCGGCAGCATGGGTTGAAAAGTTATTTTGGCCATAATGAGAAGCACTATATAATAGTGTTTATAAAGATATCATTACTGTGTGAATAACAGAAAATGAGGAGACATAAAAATGTCCCCCCCCCCAAAAAAAAAAAAGTTTGAGGTCAACATAAGGGGAATCATGATGTAGCATATAGTAAAGAAAATGGCAACCTTCCACAAAGCTATCTGAAATAAGGTAAAAAGAAGCATAACCCAGTTTAAAAACAGATGTGCGATCTTCATTAACACATTTTAAGCTCACAAAGTCTGATTTTGTGGTAATAAGAAATGGCTTGGGTGCTGTCCATGGTGCTGGATTTGTTTCCCTCAGTATTTGAAGCATTTTGATCCTCAGCTGCTTCCTCCAGGAGGATGACACTGATTGGGGATTGGGGACAAGCATAGCCACAGCATGCAATGACTCAGAATGTGGGTCTGACTGTTCCTGCAGAGCAAAGTTTTTGCTTGTGTTTTTTTTTTTTTGTTTGTTTTACAGTTGGAAATTCCTCCTACAGCAAAAGTATCACTCCATGTTTTTCAAAATACACTTGTTAACTTGTTAGAATGAGCCCTCAAAAGTCT